>OX104123.1:19573669-20073259 GCA_944474755.1 Limnoperna fortunei | reverse complement strand
CTCTCCCACCCCCCCCCCCCCAACCCCTTTATGTTTACACAAATGTATCACATAATGCTATAACATATGAAATCAATGAGTAACCAAATAAATAAAAAACATGTACAGAATTTGACCTTACCACTTCATTTACACAACTGTCAAACACTTACCTTACTCTGAGAACATTTTAGTAATTTCCATGTTTTAGATAATTAGAAAATGACAGATAAATACAGAACAGGCTTCATCTACACACCTTAAACAATTCCCAAATGTGAACTGTTTCATTAGCTGATGTACATGTAAATATCATGTATGTTTCCTACTGATGCTGAGAGGCTCAAAACAGGAGAGGATATTGACGACTTCCTGTACACGAGGTTACCTAAAGGGTTCTATATCATTTTGTCTAATCATAAAAACCAATATAAAATATTAAAAATAATACAACATTCCAAGATACCTCCAGCTTTCAAATAGCAATGCAACATAATCTGTGTATGTTAAATTTGTTGATTTGTTTTGATATACGAGTTTGCAGGATGAAGAATCCTTTTCTAATCCACATACTTAATTGTCTGAATTTAACATTATCTGTTGCCATAATTTGTGTATTAATTAAGTTGTATTTTCCAGTTGTTAATAAAGAAACATTTTTTAATTTTTAACAATATTTAGTGACAAAAATGTATGTGCCAATGTCATTAAGTTTTCAGTTTTATTACAGCATCTGATTGTGTTGTGTTACATTTTTTTTTTGGGGGGGGGGGGGGGGGAGAAGGAGGGTCAGGATGCCAGGTAAGAACCTCTGACCTTGACCAGGAAGGCAGATAATCCTTGAATATTAAGGCTGGAGTTGAGTAGACTAGTCACAACCGTACTGATGTAATCCGTTATAATTTAATTTGCCTTTTAATCTTAAATCTGATTGGCCAAATGGATCCACCCAGGTTATTTTATCACTAAACTTACAAAATGTGTTATACAAAATCTGGCTATGGCTATCTACACTTTAAATTATATAAAACATGCATGAACACTTCTGTAAAATATTTATTAAATTGACAAAATGTAGTCTTTGGTGGCTCTGCAAAATTCTTGGTACTTAGTAAAAATTACTATAATGTGTGGTTACCTATTGAAGAAGAATGTTTAATTTTTGTCAAGTCTTGACCCAGTTTGTCAGTAGTTTTATATTTTCATGTTTATAACTTCCTTATAATGTTTTTTTGGATAATGAAGGATTTTTAAGTCTCATTATTGTTCAAATCTCCTCCACTTATCAAGATAACTATCATCGAGACACTTGATTTCAACTGAATTTCCCTTTCATTCAAGCAATGACTGATTAAGATTGATTTTTAAGGAAGCTGTTTTCCACACATCTACAACAATGGTAGTTTTCAATTAATAACCTGTAGACTGTATTTTGATGCTGAAATCATAAGAACTATGGTGATATCTTAAAAGTAAAACACTGCAGAAAGAAAGAAAGTCTTTTTATTGACTTTTCAAGGGTGGTAAGGATTATTATCTCAATTTTCTCTCCTTTGAAGATGGTGTGGCTCTTCATTTGTATAAACTTGAGACCCTTTCTGTCGAGAATAATTTGTGTCAAGTTTTTTTTTTGGTCATATTGTTGTCAATACATGTACTTCTTTTTTCTATTTTCAGTTGTGCAAGGCATGTCCATCACACAACATTCTCTGTTATTGTGTTTTACCATATGATCTTTCTGTGCACTTTGCACTGATACTACAAATACAGTCATTTAAATTTCATAGCTTTGAAATATAGGAAGAAGGGGCACAAAAAGGTTCACATAAAAAAATGTTTCCCATGGTGATTTTTTAACATTTGGTGTTCTTATTCCCCTTTTATTAACCTGACCTTTTGACCTTTATCCTGTTAAACCCTGGGATTTTTATACATGGACTATGGCAATGTGTACATTGTTTTGTTTTCCTAGATTTATCAATTGTTTCAAGAGGTTAAAAAATGTAATTCGTACAAGAACTTTAACTAATCTGTAATCTGAATAGGGCTTTTTAAATCATGCAATCTAAAACTCTCCAGTTTTCTTACCAAAGGTTAGGGGTTCTCTCCAGGTACTCAGGCTTCCTCCCCCAATTAAAACTGGAAGCCATGATATATCTGGAAAATTGCTGAAAGTGGCGTTAAATATCATTCAAAGAAACAAACAAACAAAAAACTCTCCAAATTGACTCATTAATAGGATATAAGTGATAAAAGTTCTGCATATCTGTTTACTAAACTTTTCTTCTATAAAAATATTACAAAACCTAGACACACTAGGAGCTCCCTGTACTGATGGCTTTGGCCAGAATGATGACACACTAGGAGCTCCCTGTACTGATGGCTTTGGCCAGAATGATGACACACTAGGAGCTCCCTGTACTGATGGCTTTGGCCAGAATGATGATACCTAGACACACTAGGAGCTCCCTGTACTGATGGGTTTGGCCAGAATGATGACACACTAGGAGCTCCCTGTACTGATGGGTTTGGCCAGAATGATGACACACTAGGAGCTCCCTGTACTGATGGCTTTGGCCAGAATGATGATACCTAGACACACTAGGAGCTCCCTGTACTGATGGCTTTGGCCAGAATGATGATAACCTAGACACACTAAGTAAGCTCCCTGTACTGATGGCTTTGGCCAGAATGATGATAACCTAGACACACTAAGTAAGCTCCCTGTACTGATGGCTTTGGCCAGAATGATGATAACCTAGACACACTAAGTAAGCTCCCTGTACTGATGGCTTTGGCCAGAATGATGATAACCTAGACACACTAAGTAAGCTCCCTGTACTGATGGCTTTGGCCAGAATGATGATAACCTAGACACACTAAGTAAGCTCCCTGTACTGATGGCTTTGGCCAGAATGATGATAACCTAGACACACTAAGTAAGCTCCCTGTACTGATGGCTTTGGCCAGAATGATGATAACCTAAACACACTAAGTAAGCTCCCTGTACTGATGGCTTTGGCCAGAATGATGATAACCTAGACACACTAAGTAAGCTCCCTGTACTGATGGCTTTGGCCAGAATGATGATAACCTAGACACACTAAGTAAGCTCCCTGTACTGATGGCTTTGGCCAGAATGATGATAACCTAGACACACTAAGTAAGCTCCCTGTACTGATGGCTTTGGCCAGAATGATGATAACCTAGACACACTAAGTAAGCTCCCTGTACTGATGGCTTTGGCCAGAATGATGATAACCTAGACACACTAAGAGCTCCCTGTACTGATGGCTTTGGCCAGAATGATGATACATTATTATTGTACAACAATTGGTCTATCACCTCACAGTAGGATTTTTCAACTATGTCAATAGATTTTTATTTCTTTCATATGCTCAATAGCTGAGCAATGTTGTCCATTTCATATACTAAATATATAGTAATCTAACATGGTATTTCAGCATGCGACTGACGTTATATGTATTGAGATGTCTACTATGGTTGACGTTATATGTATTGAGATGTTGACTATGGTTGACGTTATACGTATTGAGGTGTTGACTATGGATGACGTTATATTTATATGTATTGAGGTGTTGACTATGGTTGATGTTATATGTATTGAGGTGTTGACTATGGTTGATGTTATATGTATTGAGGTGTTGACTATGGTTGACGTTATATGTATTGAGGTGTTGACTATGGTTGACGTTATATGTATTGAGGTGTTGACTATGGTTGATGTTATATGTATTGAGGTGTTGACTATGGTTGACGTTATATGTATTGAGGTGTTGACTATGGTTGACGTTATATGTATTGAGGTGTTGACTATGGTTGACGTTATATGTATTGAGGTGTTGACTATGGTTGACGTTATATGTATTGAGGTGTTGACTATGGTTGACATTATATGTATTGAGGTGTTGACTATGGTTGACGTTATATTTATATGTATTGAGATGTTGACTATGGTTGACGTTATATTTATATGTATTGAGGTGTTGACTATGGTTGACGTTATATTTATATGTATTGAGGTGTTGACTATGGTTGACGTTATATGTATTGAGGTGTTGACTATGGTTGACGTTATATGTATTGAGGTGTTGACTATGGTTGACGTTATATGTATTGAGGTGTTGACTATGGTTGACATTATATATATTGAGGTGTTGACTATGGTTGACGTTATATGTATTGAGGTGTTGACTATGGTTGACATTATATGTATTGAGGTGTTGACTATGGTTGACGTTATATGTATTGAGTAGTTGACTATGGTTGACGTTGTATGTATTGAGGTGTTGACTATGGTTGACGTTATATGTATTGAGGTGTTGACTATGGTTGACGTTATATGTATTGAGGTGTTGACTATGGTTGACGTTATATGTATTGAGGTGTTGACTATGGTTGACGTTATATGTATTGAGGTGTTGACTATGGTTGACGTTATATGTATTGAGGTGTTGACTATGGTTGACGTTATATGTATTGAGGTGTTGACTATGGTTGACGTTATATTTATATGTATTGAGGTGTTGACTATGGTTGACGTTATATGTATTGAGGTGTTGACTATGGTTGACGTTATATTTATATGTATTGAGGTGTTGACTCTGGTTGACGTTATATGTATTGTGGTGTTGACTATGGTTGACGTTATATGTATTGAGGTGTTGACTATGGTTGACGTTATATGTATTGAGGTGTTGACTATGGTTGACGTTATATGTATTGAGGTGTTGACTATGGTTGACGTTATATGTATTGAGGTGTTGACTATGGTTGACGTTATATGTATTGAGGTGTTGACTATGGTTGACGTTATATGTATTGAGGTGTTGACTTTGGTTGACGTTATATGTATTGAGGTGTTGACTATGGTTGACGTTATATGTATTGAGGTGTTGACTATGGTTGACGTTTTATTTATATGTATTGAGGTGTTGACTATGGTTGACGTTATATGTATTGAGGTGTTGACTATGGTTGATGTTATATTTATATGTATTGAGGTGTTGACTATGGTTGACGTTATATGTATTGAGGTGTTGACTATGGTTGACGTTATATGTATTGAGGTGTTGACTATGGTTGACGTTATATGTATTGAGGTGTTGACTATGGTTGACGTTATATGTATTGAGGTGTTGACTATGGTTGACGTTATATGTATTGAGGTGTTGACTATGGTTGACGTTATATGTATTGAGGTGTTGACTATGGTTGACATTATATGTATTGAGGTGTTGACTATGGTTGACGTTATATGTATTGAGGTGTTGACTATGGTTGACGTTATATGTATTGAGATGTGGACTATGGTTGACGTTATATGTATTGAGGTGTTGACTATGGTTGACGTTATATTTATATGTATTGAGGTGTTGACTATGGTTGACGTTATATTTATATGTATTGAGGTGTTAACTAAGGTTGACGTTATATTTATATGTATTGAGGTGTTGACTATGGTTGACGTTATATATATTGAGGTGTTGACTATGGTTGACGTTATATGTATTGAGGTGTTGACTATGGTTGACGTTATATGTATATGTATTGAGGTGTTGACTATGGTTGACGTTATATGTATTGAGCTGTTGACTATGGTTGACGTTATACGTATTGAGGTGTTGACTATGGTTGACATTATACGTATTGAGGTGTTGACTATGCATGTCTTCCTTCACAAACAACAAGTAATGACACTTTAAATTAGGAATTGTAAATATTATTTGATTACTTGTTAAATATTTTTTTGTTACTTCTTTTCATAATGTAAAATTTAAAATATAAGAATTGTTTTTAATTGTTGGTCAGATTGTTAGATGTAGATGGCTTCGAGGTTTATTAGTGTAAACCGACCCAAAGTTGTCTAGATCCAATAATATAACCAAGAATTGAAAAAAAATCCTTAAATATTGGGTAATGAATGAGACAAATAATACACAGAATCACATTTCAACTACAACCTATAACAAGGTTTTAAGTTATTTCTGTACAAAGAGAGATAACTCCACATTTAATGTAAGTTGAGTTAAGGTTCTTATGAACTGCACTCCTACTCATCAGGATCTATCCAACCTACCAAGTTTGAGGTAAATATGTCAAACAGTTTTGGAGATGTGCTATGACAAATCTATGCCAGACATATGTTTAGACAAAACAGTAATCATATATTAGAGTTAGAAAGATCGATTTAAAAAAATATCTCTGGCAAGAGACATGCTTAAAAACCTTTTATTGGCAAAACTAATGGAGTTAAATAAAAGAAAAGAATATGAATATAGGCCACCATATGACATTTTATGGCTCATAACATTTCTTCTGAGCACCCTTAACGTGTTTTATTTACAGTGGTGACATGACGTTTTTTTCTTTTGTGTTGGTGACGTCACATAAATTCAAGTGTTTCATACATGTAGATTGCAAAAAATTTGTTGACGCATTTTCAAGTTATCATCTGGAAACCACCAACTGATGATAAAATTTTTTTTTTAATTGGTCGAAGTCTAAAACTACAAATTGGGTTGTGGTAAAAAGCGAACTTGATCTTCATATTATAGCACTTAAAAGCTGTGCAAAGTTTAAACAAAATCTGTCGATACTTTTTCAAGCTGGACACACATCTATACGGATAAATTCATACTCAATACACAAAAATTTTGTCTTAAATTGTCATTAAACTCCTGTCAAAAGTCCTCTGAAAATTTTGGGCAAAGTGATTGATTTGTAGACCTTGCCAAAAACTATGAATTTCATAAAAATTATCATTAAAGGGCAATAACTCATATAACAATGTCAATCTGGCTCTTTAAGTTTTCAAATTGTATTGCAAAAACTGAAAATTTTGTTCAAAAATCATAATTTAAGGGCAATAACTCCCACAGGAAGTCATCATACAACTTTGGACTAATACGAAAATTTGTAGAGCATAATGTGGTGATCACTAATGATCAATGTTTTTTTCTAAAGAAATTAAAATATTTGAGATATTGACCAAAACGTGTGTTTACCCCTATGTTCTATATTTTAGTAACAGCTGCCAATCTTTGTCCATTGACCCATGGTAAAATTTGAATCTAGGTACCTTAGGATATTTGTGGCCAAGTTTGAAAAAAACTTGAGTGATTTCAGAGAAGATAATTTTTTAAAGTTTCAACAGACAGATGACAAACAATGGATGCCAAGTGATGACAAAACCTCACATGGACTTTGGATCCAGGTGAGCTAAAAATCATGTCCACTCCAAAGGTGTGATGGCTAAACAAGCTAGAAGTTTGGCCGACTAGATAGGTGGAAAAGACAAAATCTCCCCTAGCTGTAGTTAACGTCCCTTGCTGTTGTAATATCCACTAGCTGTAGTAATATCCCCTTGCTGTAGTAATCTCCCCTTGCTGTAGTAATCTCCCCGAGTTGTATTAAAACCTTGAAACATCTTTTTGCCAGTGAGTCAATTAAAAAAATTGTAAAAGCTCAGAATGCAGATTGTAAGTGCTTAAGCACAAACATCTTTTAGCGAGTGTATCAGTGTATGTAAGTGTAAAAAGCTCATGTGTTGCAGGGTGTGAGCACTTAGCGCAAACATTAAGATGAAGTATCAGAGGCCATTGAAGGGAATTACATTTTGAAAGAGTAAAGATTTAGTAGCTAGGATTCACTAGTGTAGAAGGAAATCTAGAACTGAGTACATGCATGTAAAACACTAGCAGAATCAATAATGTTTATTGAACAAAACAACAATTTACACAAATCTATGTAAAGAAATATACAAAATAATCAAGGATCATGCAAAAGAAAGGCTATAATTGGGATTTAGATATTGCATGCAAATGTCACCAACCTTATTTTTAACATCCATGCAAAGTAAATCATAAGGAAAAACGCTTAGCTGATTTGGATCAGTGCATAATTCTTCTGCAGGGTTTACGTTTAAGCATGCAAGGATTGTGTCTGCCTCTGTGATGGTTTTTTCAGCTTCTGCTAGTAATGTTCCTACCTCATCATGTGATTCTTCAATAAAACTATCAGTAACAGAAGGCAAATGTTTGGAATTGTCTCCACCGTCACTTGTAATGCTGATTCTTCCAGCACTTGTGATGTAAATTTCTTTATTTGTTCCGAAGGGCTTTGCACTTTCTTGCTTTAAGGTTTCCTCAAATACTGAGGATTCTCCATGACATTTATTTGTTTTACTCATATCCAGACTACCTTGTGGTTGAATATCATTATTGTCTGTACACAAGTTTTCATTAGTTACCTCTCTGTTTTTATCCATTACACATATCTCTTCAGTCACAGCTGAAATTAATTGAGTTACCTCCCTTGACATTTCACTTTTAATAAAATCAGATAACTCCCCTTTTATATCATTTAACTGTTGGTCTGGAGACAACACCTGGTAACTTCCTTCCGTTGTAGTGGAGGTTGGATCAGATGACTGACTGCTGTACATTTCAGGCAGGGTGTGAATAAATTCATGTTCTTGTCCCTCACCCTCACTTGAAATGTAATCTAAGGTATCTGCTTTCAGATATGTAGGTCTCGCCCTCACAGACAGCTTTTGAGTACTATTGTCTGTTTCACCTTCTGATGATATGTAATCAAAGGATTCCATACAAGGCACAGAATCTGACCACTGTGACGGATTTTCAAGAGATGTGTTTTCCAATTTCAATGGCAATATGTCATTTTTAGAAGACATGTAATCTGACTCCATTTTACTATGTAATCCGGGTTTATTAAAACTTTGCTCAGCAGTCTGTAAATTTTCGATGTTTTGACAGTCTTTTGCAGCCTCCAATCCTGACTGCCTTGAAACGCTATCTTTAACTTTATCATTTGGAATACTGCTTGGAGACAAGAAATCATTTAATTCTTGTGTTTCACCAAAACCAAGGTGTGATTGTTTTCCATTCTTAGACCAGAATGACAGTTCATCCAAGTCACCTGAATGTTTGATTGAATGTGGCATTTGATCCAAGTCAAAACTATGAGCACCAGAAAGTGAATTGTCTAAGCTGCCCTGATTTGACCATGTAACATGTCTCCCTTCCTGACTTGGAATAGACGAGACGGTTTCAAAACTCTCCTCTCTTGACCATGTGACTCCACTCTCTTCTGTGATTTCACTACTAACATCCCAGACACTGTCTTTGTTAACATGACTGGAAGTCATGGTAACCATTTCTATAGCACCAGAAATAACCTGTTGGACTAGTTGTGCTGCATATTCACGAACTTCGTCCATGTCTTTTTCAACTAAAATAGATATAAGACAATATATAAAACATATCTCTGACCAAGATTTTATCCAATTCTGTGTAGCTTACACACACTAGACTAAAATAGATATAAGAAAATATATAAAACATATCTCTGACCAAGATTATATCCAATTCTGTGTGGCTTACACACACTAGACATGTATTCGATCCTATCCTAGTTTATTCAATACAAGTTACCTGGGGCCTCGCTGGTCGAGTGGTTTAGGTAGTTCGTCTCCTATTGATCACGTGGTTTGTCAACACTTAGATAACGGGGGGCGAGTCTCATTGTGAGCAGGGTGTGCTGGACTTCATTGACATGGATTGCCAGTTTTTCTTCTAAAGGTTGTGGTTTTCGCTTACGCCGGCTTCCTCCCGCAATAAAAACTGGATTGCATTATATAGCTGAAAAATTGCTGAAAGCCACACAGCAAATTTTAGTCATGCTAAACAACATTTAAACAAACAAACAATCAATACAAGTTATGAAAATGTTTGCTTGCATTTCCATATAATGCAAGCAAGCAAAACTTCCAGAGTTAGATCGCTCAAGGATAATACAAGTTTCTTGTGTATTAATGAAATATTTTGAAAAAAAAGTAATTGTGCTAAAACCCTTTCAGAAAAAAACAATATTTTAACAATTATAACCCATAAAAATTCAATTTATAGTGGAAAATATAGCAGTTTTGATGTTCCATTTGACTGTTGGGTGTTTCATTTGACCTATATGTGATTCATTTGACCTCTAATTGTTTCATTTGATCCTTGTGCGTTTTTTTTTACCCCTTAGTGTTGCATCTGACCCCATAGTTTTGCATTTGACCCTTATGTTTTTCATTTGACCTTTATGTATCATTTGACGGCTATGTGTTTCATTTGACATGAATTTTGTTTAACGCCAATTTAAGCAATTTTTCAGCTATATCTTGGCATCCAGTTTTATTGGGAGAGGAAGCAGGAGTACCCAGAGAAAACCCCTGACCTGCGGTAGGAAAACTGGCAATCTTTGTCAATTAAGATTGGAGTCGAGTACATCCTGCCTGCAGGGAGAATCAAACCAACAATCTCAGTGTTGACAGACCATGTGATGAATATTAGACGAACTACCTTAACCACTCAGCCACAGAGGCCCCTTGATATCTATGTGCTTCATTTGATATCTTTATATTTTATTTGACCCCATGTGTTCATTTGACTGCTATGTGTTCATTTGACGCCATGTGTTCATTTGACGCCATGTGTTCATTTGACCCCGAGTGTTCATTTGACCCCATGTGTTCATTTGACCCCGAGTGTTCATTTGACCCCATGTGTTCATTTGACTGCTATGTGTTCATTTGACGCCATGTGTTCATTTGACCCCGAGTGTTCATTTGACCCCATGTGTTCATTTGACCGCTGTGTTCATTTGACCCCATGTGTCTTTTTGACCCCATGTGTTCATTTGACTGCTATGTGTTTATTTGACCACTCAGGGGTTGCACTGGGCTTCACCAATGTCGCCATTTGTGATTTTTTATTTCAATTGGTGACAAAATATTGTCTTTGTTTTTTTTGGCGCCAGTATATCTTAGTTGCAAACTGAACGAAATGACCGGAAATAAGACCATAAATCAGTTGAAGGTATTCTTCTGGATCACTCAAACACATAAAGATTAAAGTTGTACAGAATTTACAGACAGTTTATGGCTGTAACAATTGACGACTTTTTAATTTAAAAAACGCCACCTAGTGTCCACTGCCGGTACTAAAAACTTCAGCCGCAGTTTGTCCTGTCCAAACTTTTTGTAATGGACAATTGTCTTTGATAAATTTTCATGCTTCAGTTGAATGACAGGTGTGAATATCTGAGTGAGGAAGGTTATTAAAACATCTGTGTAAACATGATCGTTAATTAATTAACCGATGTTTATTACCCTATTTACCTGACGCTAATTGGAGGCAGAACCCCAGCTGTTTTATAGCTTGAATAAACAAGCTTACCAGTAACATGTATGTATTCAAACTCGCTATGGTAACCTATACTAATGTGGTCATTAAATGAAAATTTTATTGGCATAGACAAAAACAATGCAAAATCTTTATTTCAATATCATAGCCTTATAGTCACGACAGCCGTAGTTTTTTTAACTAGAAGTAAAAAGGGAGATAAATTGTGTAAAACTGGAAATGGCTCAATTGTTAACCACAGCAGGTGTCAAAAGCTTAGTATTGGGTTATGGTTGATTGAACGTAATTTCTTTGATCTTGCTTCACTGAGAAAATGTAAATTTCAAAGAATAGAAATCTTTAAATAGTACAAGATAAAAGTTTCTTAACAGTTTTCTTTGTCTTTTCTTGATATATTTTCAAACTATGGGTCAGAATTGGATGAGGACAAAATGTTAAAAATTTCTAAAAACAAGTGTGGACTGTTTTTAGGAGAAGTGCTTACAAGGGATGTGGACAGACAGACAGATGGACGGACAGACAGACAGACAGGGTGATTCCTATATTACCCCCCCCCCCCCCCAAACAAGTTTGTGGGGTATAATAAATCAAACAATGCAGATACTTCCCTTGATTTTCAGAAAAATAAACAAATTTACACATATGTACCTGGCAGACTTTTCTAAATTTGTATTGCAAATAATAACTTAAATAAAAACGCATTTTAAACAATATATTTGTACAAATTTGGTCGTTAATTATGTTTTATATTAAAAAGTTGAAAATAAAATTGAGTATTTTCTCTTTAATGCTACTGTTATGTAGTCCGTGGGAGACTGTTTTACGGTAGTCAAGGATGTTAAAAACCCCCATAAGTAAGTGTTACTGTTATGTAGTCTATCGGAGAACGTTTTACGGTAGTCAAGGATGTTAAAAACCCCCATAAGTAAGTGTTACTGTTATGTAGTCCGTGGGAGACCGTTTTACGGTAGTCAAGGATGTTAAAAACCCCCATAAGTAAGTGTTACTGTTATGTAGTCCGTGGGAGACCGTTTTACGGTAGTCAAGGATGTTAAAAACCCCCATAAGTAAGTGTTACTGTTATGTAGTCCGTGGGAGACCGTTTTACGGTAGTCAAGGATGTTAAAAACCCCCATAAGTAAGTGTTACTGTTATGTAGTCTATCGGAGAACGTTTTACGGTAGTCAAGGACGTTAAAAACCCCCATAAGTAAGTGTTACTGTTATGTAGTCCGTGGGAGACCGTTTTACGGTAGTCAAGGATGTTAAAAACCCCCATAAGTAAGTGTTACTGTTATGTAGTCTATCGGAGAACGTTTTACTGTAGTCAAGGATGTTAAAAACCCCCATAAGTAAGTGTTACTGTTATGAAGTCCGTTGGAGACCGTTTTACGGTAGTCAAGGACGTTAAAAACCCCCATAAGTAAGTGTTACTGTTATGTAGTCCATCGGAGAACGTTTTACGGTAGTCAAGGACGTTAGAAACCCCCATAAGTAAGTAAGTTAATGTTAACCAGTGGTTGTGAAAATCTTGAATTAAACTGTTTGAATTCAGAATTGAAAGCAAAATACAGATGCAGCATCGAATTTAGTGTACTCCATCTTTTTGTTATTCAACTTCCCTCCTATATAGCATGAGAAATTTATTATTTAAACATAACCTCCACATTAAAGTAGGACATATGTAGAAGACGTTTTGTGCTGCTCATGTCTAATCTTAATACTGTCATGCCTAATAGAATGAACCTTTTTTGAAAAGTAAACATCAGAGTGTGTGTCAATGACCATAAATGACAATACACATGCAGAATATATTGGCACCAGATTTTTTAAATTGGCAACAGAAAATTCGTTGGCAATTTTTTTGGCACCAACTTTTAAGAACCCAGAGCAAGCCCTGTCGCTATGTGTTCATTTGACCACTATGTGCTCATTTGACCTCTATGTGTTCATTTGACCCCAAGTATTCATTTGACCCCATGTGTTCATTTGATTCCATGTGTTCATTTGACCGCTATGTGTTCATTTGACCGCTATGTGTTCGTTTGACATGTAAGTGTTTATTTGACCGCTACGTTTTGGATTTGATACCTATATATTTCATTTGACCCCCATGTGTACATTTGATGCCTTAGAATCAAATCTTGTTAAAATGCAAGGTCAACCATTAAAATTTCAGAGAAAACAACAAAAGGCAGAATCAGCCCAACAGGAATATTTTTCCAAATGGTTTCACCAAGAGAAGCCTTTTAACCGTTTGTTCTCAAAACAAGCCTAACTTGGCACAAGTATAAATTATTTGATAAATTATCTGATTGGACAACAAGAATAATTTCATAGCATCAATTCCATGATTGATGCCTTCAGAAGATAACGCAAATGCAGACATTATTTCCTGTAAATAAAAATTACCATTATAGTCAGTTAATTTAGTTTTTTATTTCTGTAGCATTAGAATGACGATAACTAATGTATTTGAAGATTTGCCAGCATCAATTGGTGATTTGATGGTAGGAAATATCCGTCTACTGGCTCCGCTTACGTTTCGCCAGTAATCTCTATTTCTGACTATCAGATCACCAATGGATACCATCAAATCTTTAAATACAATACAGTTAGCTGAAAATGATAAGTAGAATCAGCTATTTAAGTAAATCAATTTGTTTGTAATAGCAACCATCTAGGTTGAACACTGGATCTATTAAAAACAAGTTTTTTCTAAGATAACAAAAGGATCAAACATACCAAGTTTATTTCAATTGGTCTAGTGGTTTCCAAGGATTTTCCAAATTAATGTATGCTACATTTGAACCCAAACTTATTAAACTTGTTATAAACAGAATGCCTCTTGACTTACAGGTGAGAAGATAACACTCTTGACTTACAGGTGAGAAGATAACACTCTTGACTTACAGGTGAGAAGATAACACTCTTGACTTACAGGTGAGAAGATAACACTCTTGACTAACAGGTGAGAAGATAACACTCTTGACTTACAGGTGAGAAGATAACACTCTTGACTTACAGGTGAGAAGATAACACTCTTGACTTACAGGTGAGAAGATAACACCCTTGACTTACAGGTGAGAAGATAACACTTTGACTTACAGGTGAGAAGATAACACTCTTGACTTACAGGTGAGAAGATAACACTCTTGACTTACAGGTGAGAAGATAACACTCTTGACTTACAGGTGAGAAGATAACACTCTTGACTTACAGGTGAGAAGATAACACTTTGACTTACAGGTGAGAAGATAACACTCTTGACTTACAGGTGAGAAGATAACACTCTTGACTTACAGGTGAGAAGATAACACTCTTGACTTACAGGTGAGAAGATAACACTCTTGACTTACAGGTGAGAAGATAACACTCTTGACTTACAGGTGAGAAGATAACACTCTTGACTTACAGGTGAGAAGATAACACTTTGACTTACAGGTGAGAAGATAACACTCTTGACTTACAGGTGAGAAGATAACACTCTTGACTTACAGGTGAGAAGATAACACTTTGACTTACAGGTGAGAAGAAGATAACACTTTGACTTACAGGTGAGAAGATAACACTCATGACTTACAGGTGAGAAGATAACACTATTGACTTACAGGTGAGAAGATAACACTCTTGACTTACAGGTGAGAAGATAACACTTTGACTTACAGGTGAGAAGATAACACTCTTGACTTACAGGTGAGAAGATAACACTCTTGACTTACAGGTGAGAAGATAACACTTTGACTTACAGGTGAGAAGATAACACTCTTGACTTACAGGTGAGAAGATAACACTCTTGACTTACAGGTGAGAAGATAACACTTTGACTTACAGGTGAGAAGAGAACACTCTTGACTTACAGGTGAGAAGATAACACTCTTGACTTACAGGTGAGAAGATAACACTCTTGACTTACAGGTGAGAAGATAACACTTTGACTTACAGGTGAGAAGAGAACACTCTTGACTTACAGGTGAGAAGATAACACTCTTGACTTACAGGTGAGAAGATAACACTCTTGACTTACAGGTGAGAAGATAACACTCTTGACTTACAGGTGAGAAGATAACACTCTTGACTTACAGGTGAGAAGATAACACTCTTGACTTACAGGTGAGAAGATAACACTTTGACTTACAGGTGAGAAGATAACACTTTGACTTACAGGTGAGAAGAGAACACTCTTGACTTACAGGTGAGAAGATAACACTCTTGACTTACAGGTGAGAAGAGAACACTCTTGACTTACAGGTGAGAAGAGAACACTCTTGACTTACAGGTGAGAAGATAACACTCTTGACTTACAGGTGAGAAGATAACACTTTGACTTACAGGTGAGAAGAGAACACTCTTGACTTACAGGTGAGAAGAGAACACTCTTGACTTACAGGTGAGAAGATAACACTCTTGACTTACAGGTGAGAAGAGAACACTCTTGACTTACAGGTGAGAAGATAACACTTTGACTTACAGGTGAGAAGAGAACACTCTTGACTTACAGGTGAGAAGATAACACTCTTGACTTACAGGTGAGAAGAGAACACTCTTGACTTACAGGTGAGAAGAGAACACTCTTGACTTACAGGTGAGAAGATAACACTCTGGACTTACAGGTGAGAAGAGAACACTCTTGACTTACAGGTGAGAAGATAACACTCTTGACTTACAGGTGAGAAGATAACACTCTTGACTTACAGGTGAGAAGATAACACTCTTGACTTACAGGTGAGAAGATAACACTTTGACTTACAGGTGAGAAGAGAACACTCTTGACTTACAGGTGAGAAGATAACACTCTGGACTTACAGGTGAGAAGAGAACACTCTTGACTTACAGGTGAGAAGATAACACTCTTGACTTACAGGTGAGAAGATAACACTCTTGACTTACAGGTGAGAAGATAACACTCTTGACTTACAGGTGAGAAGATAACACTCTTGACTTACAGGTGAGAAGATAACACTCTTGACTTACAGGTGAGAAGATAACACTCTTGACTTACAGGTGAGAAGATAACACTCTTGACTTACAGGTGAGAAGATAACACTCTTGACTTACAGGTGAGAAGATAACACTCTTGACTTACAGGTGAGAAGATAACACTCTTGACTTACAGGTGAGAAGATAACACTCTTGACTTACAGGTGAGAAGAGAACACTCTTGACTTACAGGTGAGAAGATAACACTCTTGAAAGAAGACACTCAAATTTTCCCCAGTGTTCTGAGGAAGAAGATGACCACATCAACAAGGACAATGGCAGCTGACAGCTCAACCTGACTTACAGGACAGGTGGGCCACCATCTGACAGCCCACCCTGACTAACAGGACAGGTGGGCCACCAGCTGACAGCCCACCCTGACTAACAGGACAGGTGGGCCACCAGCTGACAAACCACCCTGACTAACAGGACAGGTTGGCCACCAGCTGACAACCCACCCTGACTAACAGGACAGGTGGGCCACCAGCTGACAGCTCACCCTTACTAACAGGACAGGTGGGCCACCAGCTGACAGCCCACCCTGCCTAATAGGACAGGTGGGCCCCCAGCCTTTTATCATTGTATATCTGTTCTACATTGAAATAATTTATTTGCCTCACCTTTCACCTGTTTGTTCTGATGAAGTATTTCCTGTCTGACAGTCTGTGGCGCCTCTCCACTAATTTTACGGAAACTAATACTTTCAACAATCTCTTGATTATCTGCTCCAGTCTTAACAAGATTGAGGTTGCCATGGAGAGGGTCTACACGAGACAGATAATCTGTTTCCACGGGTAATTCGTCTGGTACTACTACTTTTGAAGGTGGTTCTGAAACCAAAACATATGTGTATTTTAGTATTAAAATAATTTGTTTTGCTGGTAAAAAATTGGAAACATATATTACAAACAAAACTTGTGGACTTCGAAATATAGGCCGAATTTTACTGCCGTTATAATCCTAAGTTAATTTTGTGATTTGTCGGATTAACGGCAGAATTCAGTCCTATTGCTCGTAATGTAGCAAATAAAAAATTACAACTTCGGTCTATTTATACAAAATTCAAACATAATATTCATCTTCTTTATGTTATTAAAGCTTTAGACATTTAGACGTTTGTAAACTACCAATGATAACTTCTTCACATCAATACAGGTGATATATTAAATAGAAAACAAGTAATTTGTACATATAGTACCTGTTGAAGCAAGGTCTAATGATTTCACTCTGAAGTGTTCAATTTTTTTTTCTGGTAGAGATACATCCACCATTTCTGATTCCTCTATCACTTGTGACTGCTCTGGAAAACTATTTATAGCCTCCTCAATCAATTTTCCTGTCAAATTTTGTGCAAACTCATCAATACTCTGATGTAAAAGAAGAGTTTCTGTTTTAGTATCAGAGTTACCTCCCTTCTGAAAAGAATTAGTACTTCCTGAATTTTGAGAATCAACATTTGAAGTTTGCTGTCTCTGATTGGAAGTATACAAGTCCTTCATTCCGCTCGCTCCATCTGAAGGAGCTTCATCTAAGGAAATAAATAAGTCATCTGTGGTTGTCTCCCTTTGTACCATTTCCTGTGCAAGCTGCACGGCTACAACATTCATATGAATATATGTTGGGTTAGACAAGTTAGAAGCATCAAATGTCAGCAATCTGGAATTTGTTCCTTCATTAAAAGTTTGGTTGCTTTCCTTGGTTTCCAATAAAAATGTATCATGCAATTTTTGCTCCAGTTTATTAGTATCTAAGGTGGCATGTTTATCTAGAAATGAAGTATCTCTGTAACTATTCTGAGGTGTAAACGGAGTAACCTCCCCACTTTCTGATCTCAATCTAACCATCGTATCTTCTTCCCCTCCTAAAATCGATGTCTCCATTGATGATCGTTTTTCCTGAATTCGTTGAACCATTTCCATACTATTAAAGCTTGGTAGCTGGTGTTCTTTAATATATTGTTCCAAATTAGCCTCCATGTAACTATTCTGTGGTGTAAACGGAGTTACCTCTCCACTTTCTGATCTCAATCTTACCATCGTATCTTCTTCATCACCTAACCTCGATGTCTCCATTGATGATCGTTTTTCCTGAATTCGTTGAACCATTTCCATACTATTAAAGCTTGGTAGCTGGTGTTCTTTAGCATACTGTTCTAAATTAACCTCCATATAACTGTTCTGAGGTGTAAAGGGAACACTACTGCCCTCTGTGGCATCATTACTCATACTGTCACTGGATCCTAACCTAAGTTTCTTCTCTTTTATTTTCTCCATCATTTCAGCACTGTTCAAACTAGGCAGTGTAAAATCCTTCATGTGAACCTGACCTGATAAATCAATATAACTGTTAGGGGGCGTTACAGGATAACTGGCGAAAGCCGACCCTGGCTCGGAAGTATGAGCGGACGAGCCTTGAGACGTGCTGTTCATCCCAGAATTAAGGACATCAAGGTTGGAGGAATGAAACATTATGTCAGCTTCATTTAACTCATCCACATCAAGACCTTGGCTTATACTGATTTCTGGAATCTGACTTGACAGGTACCCTACAGGTTGTCCTGATTTCGAACTGAATGGATCAAAACTTCCCAGTAAATCTATTGTGTTTCGCAGACTTTGTTTTGAAACTAAATTATTTTCTGAACTAATCCATGCATCAGTTTGTACATTTGTATCATTCCCAGTAGTGAAGATTTCTATGTCATCAATTAAATTTACATTTGTAACAGATTTTGTCTGATCAGTAAATTCCAAACTGTCCAATTGCCGATTTTCATTTGATTGAAACTGGTTTTGACTGGATGGAGGGGGGAAATCCAAAAGACCAAAACTGTCACATGACTTCATTGCATTATTTGATTGTTCATCAGTTTGAATATTTAAAGTTTCATATTCATCTATAATATTTTGAATTATGGGTAATACTAGTTTTCTGGAAGCTTTTACTGATCCTTGATGATAAAAAGCCAATTGATCAATGTTACTTGTGACAGATATAAGTTCCAAACTGGGATCTTTATTACATTCTAAACTATCACAAATCTGAAAAAAACCAGAACATAATAGACAATGGCAGAAGTGTTGTCCCTTTCAGTTATTCTAGTGATAATGTCAGTTAGTTTGGGTCATTTTTCCATAATCACAAATTGTAAACATAAAAATTTTAACAGATACAGACTTAATTTCACACATGAACATCCAGAAATGTGTCTAACATTTTAACACTAAAAGAAAGACAATGAACATGCCCCACATGTTACATCATATAACTGACTGGTAAGTCCAGAGATGATCTGAATGCAGAAATCATCAGAGTCATAATGGCGTTTTTGGAACCCCCAAATATAATGCAAAGCATCCAAATGATCTAGAGAGAAAATGTTTAGGACAAAATTGGAAAGCATAATCCATAATGCGAATTTTCCAACTCAAATTTGCGATGATTACCGAAATTCAGGGATAGCCTGATGCATGCTTATTGTCAATCAAGCAATATATATTTCATCTATTGTCAGGATGCTAATAAATATTGAAATCATGTGACTTGAAATAAGCATGATATTGAAACACAGACATAAGAAACAAAAATCAAACTATATTGATCTTCTTTGGTATTTCATTTGTGGTTAAATGTCTCAAGGAAACTGTAAACTAAATTCCAGGCACCAGTATTGTTTACAAAAGGATTGAGGTACCAGTACTTTTAGTTCAATAACCACTCTATCATTCAGTTCAAATATATCTTCTATAGTTTTCAATAATTTGAGGGCAAATTTCTAATAAGTAGTAAATGGACAATTTTGCTTAAGTTGGACTTGTAGATCTTTAATTGTTGATCATTAATGTCTGTTAACAAATAATTTTCTTTCTAATTTAGTTTTAAATAGTGGCCAAAAAAAGCAACAACAAAAATGTCAAGTAGTCATTACAGGGCAATAACTCCATTGAAAATTTCTGTCATGTTGACTTGATTGTAAATCTTGGTTTTCCAATTTTTTTTAATGCAAAGTTACTCGATTTCAGTTTAGTTCTAAGTAATATGGCAGACTGCTTTTTTTCAAAAATTGACATTAATGAGCAATAACTCTTACAAAAATCAAAATATATGTGTTAACGATTATACAACAGCAGCCATGTTTGTTAATGTATCAGCCCACTAATTACATTATAAACTAATATCCTGAGGAACATTCAGAGTTTGGTTTTAATTGGTCTAGTGGTTTTAGAGGATACAAGACAACATACGACAAACCAGACATGAGATGCCGTTAGTGAGCTGTACCATAATGAGTCAGTCCTGAATATAGCTGAAATTTTGATAACTTGAATCTATAAACTATAATTGGCAATGGACAAATTACTGTTACTACTGACAACAACATGTCTTATCCTAACCTTTTGTTGTAAACCAACATCGACACAATAAACGGCCAAATCTCGTGATGGTGTCTCTTCTTCTGATACTCTATAGATCATCATTATGACAACAGCATTTAAAGACAGGGAACCAGTAAATATCTCCAAATCCATCAATAAATTGTCTCTCGATAAAAAATCCTGCAGAAAAAATAAAAGGTTAAAAAATAAAGATAAAAATAAAACGAGGTAATAAATTCAGCAGAACCGAGGTTTAAATTACAGTGGTTTAATTTTTAATCATCGGGTACCAATTTTTGTCGTTTTCGTAGTTGCAGACAAACCACCAAATTAAGAATTCAAAAAATAATTACCTATAATGACCTCTAGACCATCTATAATGACTGTACACTGACATGATTACTAGCTATGGGATGGTTGTTTACATGAATAATGACCTATAACGACCTCTAGACCATCTATAATGACTGTACACTGACATGATTACTAGCTATGGGATGGTTGTTTACATGGATAATGACCTATAACGACCTCTAGACCATCTATAATGACTGTACACTGACATGATTACTAGCTATGGGATGGTTGTTTACATGATTAATGACCTATAACGACCTCTAGACAACCTATAATGACTGTACACTGACATGATTACTAGCTATGGGATGGTTGTTTACATGGATAATGACCTATAACGACCTCTAGACAACCTAATAATGACTGTACACTGACATGATTACTAGCTATGGGATGGTTGTTTACATGAATAATGACCTATAACGACCTCTAGACCATCTATAATGACTGTACACTGACATGATTACTAGCTATGGGATGGTTGTTTACATGAATAATGACCTATAACGACCTCTAGACCATCTATAATGACTGTACACTGACATGATTACTAGCTATGGGATGGTTGTTTACATGAATAATGACCTATAACGACCTCTAGACCATCTATAATGACTGTACACTGACATGATTACTAGCTATGGGATGGTTGTTTACATGAATAATGACCTATAACGACCTCTAGACAACCTATAATGACTGTACACTGACATGATTGCTAGCTATGGGATGGTTGTTTACATGGATAATGACCTATAACGACCTCTAGACAACCTTATAATGACTGTACACTGACATGATTACTAGCTATGGGATGGTTGTTTACATGAATAATGACCTATAACGACCTCTAGACCATCTATAATGACTGTACACTGACATGATTACTAGCTATGGGATGGTTGTTTACATGAATAATGACCTATAACGACCTCTAGACCATCTATAATGACTGTACACTGACATGATTACTAGCTATGGGATGGTTGTTTACATGAATAATGACCTATAACGACCTCTAGACCATCTATAATGACTGTACACTGACATGATTACTAGCTATGGGATGGTTGTTTACATGAATAATGACCTATAACGACCTCTAGACCATCTATAATGACTGTACACTGACATGATTACTAGCTATGGGATGGTTGTTTACATGAATAATGACCTATAACGACCTCTAGACAACCTATAATGACTGTACACTGACATGATTACTAGCTATGGGATGGTTGTTTACATGAATAATGACCTATAACGACCTCTAGACAACCTATAATGACTGTACACTGACATGATTACTAGCTATGGGATGGTTGTTTACATGAATAATGACCTATAACGACCTCTAGACAACCTATAATGACTGTACACTGACATGATTACTAGCTATGGGATGGTTGTTTACATGGATAATGACCTATAACGACCTCTAGACAACCTATAATGACTGTACACTGACATGATTACTAGCTATGGGATGGTTGTTTACATGAATAATGACCTATAACGACCTCTAGACAACCTATAATGACTGTACACTGACATGATTACTAGCTATGGGATGGTTGTTTACATGGATAATGATGACGGATGTACAAAGGACATTGTTTTATCCTGCAATCATTGCTGAACAATAAAGGAAGCCAACTAAATTTTTGCTTTATTCGACAGTGCCGAATAAAATATCCTGGTACTCTTGACATCACTTCTTACGATATTTAGTATTCTATTTTGGTTTACGATGATTGTGACGTCAGTATCACTAGAATACGTACCGAAAATGTCAACTCAGAAATCAGCAACGATTGTGACGTCAGTATCAGTAGAATACGTACAGAAAATGTCAACTCAGAAATCAGCAGGAAACGTTTCATTAGATGTATTTTAGGGTTGTAGGATAAAAATAATATTCGTACATTGTGAGGAAATATAAACTTTTTTTGTACTCGCCACGAAACAGGTGAGAAATGCTCGGCAGAGCCTGGTATTTCTACCTGTTTCTAAGGCTCATACAAATACAGTCTATATTTTCTGAAGGAGTACAATATTGTAAATATATTTATATTATTTAGAAGAGATGACAATTTTGCATTATGAACAACTTTAGTGTGTTTATGAAATAAACTTTTTAAAAATATAGTTCAACTTGTTACTTTTAATTTGGTAATCCCGTAATTAAATGAAAGTAGTTCCTGTTGTGCCTTTTCGTTGTAAAGTGTTGATGTATACACACATATTAAATTGATTTTCCTAATTGAAATAACGATTAATAAAGCATTCTGTAAACACCTTTTATACTGATTTCCATCTTCAAAAACAACTTATTATATCATCAAGTTTATTGTCAAACAAACAAACTTAATCTTTTCCCCCAATCAATTTACGACGCATGTACAATGAAGTATTTATTTATGTTGGTTTTAATTAATTGACATGTTAATTAATCATCTTAATTATGTTTATGGCAACAAAACAAAATCTAAATCTGTTTAATCTTTTTTACTTCATGTTCTTTTAAAATAAAACAGTCAATTAGAAAATGTACAGAATAACACTGTATGTGAAAGGCGAAAATTGAAAACAATTCCGTTATGTTTCATTTTATTGATACCCATGAAAATAAATGAAACCACAGTAAGTGTGCATCTGAACAAAAATAGAAATTAGTGAGATGGTATCGATCTCTGTGGGCCCAGCTGACCTTGAGTTCAAAGATAACAAACCATGGTATGGCACATATCGCCTTAATATCCACATACCAAATAACAAAAGCCTACCTCAAAAGATAACTAGACTAATTCGATCTAGCGATCACTAATACCCCCGCTTTTGTTAAAATTTCTAACGTTTTTTGTGGACTGCAACCTTGAAATTTGACAGATTTCCCCCAAAATCAATAGGCTTCCTACCAACCTGATATATAACAATATGCCACAGTTTCATTCTAATCGGGTGCAAACTTTTCCAGTTATTGTCCGGAAACAACAATTTTGTTAAAATTTCTAACGTTTTTCGTGGACTGTGACCTTGACGGATTTCCCCCAAAATTGATACCAACCTGATATACATGTATAACAATATCCAAAGTTACATTCAAATTGGAAGTAGCTAGTTATCTATTACAGATCAAGTGCATGTCAGAACTGAGGTTGCAGGTTCGAGCTTTACTGTGTGCTAGACTCCAACCTTTACTGACAAGGATTTCTAGTTTTCCTGCCAAGGTTGGTTGTTTTCTCAACCTTCCTCCGCCAATTAACACATCAACTCATACACTACAGTAACTGAAGCTGGAGGTTTGACAAGGATTTCTAGTTTTCCTGCCAAGGTTGGTTGTTTTCTCAACCTTCCTCCGCCAATTAACACATCAACCCATACACTACAGTAACTGAAGCTGGAGGTTTGGCATGCCATAAAACCTGGTTTAACCCACCATTTCTTTTAACATGCCCCTACTAAATCAGAACTGTAGTTTTAGTGGCTCCATTTTTGGTTGTTGTTTTTCGAGTTGGTGTGTTGGACTTTAATTGAAGACAGTTTCTTCTGTGTTGGACATTTTGTTTTTTACCTTACCATATATTTATACTTCGCTATTCTCAGGCATGGCAAGTATTTTCAGACTAGATTTCCATAACATTTTATTCTACAGACCTGATTACATTTAACATGTTATAATTTTTTATGACTTCTGAACAAATAAGCTTATGATTATGTCAGCCAAGGTTCAATTAAAAAATGTGTCGTTTTTTAAATCCTTATTTTCAGTGTAGAAAATTTTTTCTAAATTAAAAATGTTTCGTTTATATTTGCTGACACTGCATACAAATTATCTGACAAAACTGTAGGCACAAAAAAGTGACAAGTCAGAATAAATTTCATTTCTGCCACAGATGTTTTTATATGTCTGACCGAATGTTAGAAAGAGATTTATTTATATGTCTGACGGAATGTCAGAAAGAGATTTATTTATATGTCTGACGAAATGTCAGAAAGAGATTTATAAAGTGTTAGAAAGTCTGATATCACTGAACACACCATGTTGTAGATCAATTATTGCGGATGAATAACATTCCAAAACCATTGATGGTTTCCACATAAACACTTAAACTAACTATATCCTTAAAGCTTTGCTAGAGCTAAGATATGACAGTGCTATCTTGGTCCCTACCTCCTGCTAGAACTAAGATATGACAGTGCTATCTTGGTCCCTACCTCCTGCTAGATCTAAGATATGACAGTGCTATCTTGGTCCCTACCTCCTGCTAGAGCTAAGATATGACAGTGCTATCTTGGTCCCTACCTCCTGCTAGAACTAAGATATGACAGTGCTATCTTGGTCCCTACCTCCTGCTAGAGCTAAGATATGACAGTGCTATCTTGATCCCTACCTCCTGCTAGAACTAAGATATGACAGTGCTATCTTGGTCCCTACCTCCTGCTAGAACTAAGATATGACAGTGCTATCGTGGTCCCTACCTCCTGCTAGAGCTAAGATATGACAGTGCTATCTTGGTCCCTACCTCCTGCTAGAACTAAGATATGACAGTGCTATCTTGGTCCCTACCTCCTGCTAGAACTAAGATATGACAGTGCTATCTTGGTCCCTACCTCCTGCTAGAACTAAGATATGACAGTGCTATCTTGGTCCCTACCTCCTGCTAGAACTAAGATATGACAGTGCTATCTTGGTCCCTACCTCCTGCTAGAACTAAGATATGACAGTGCTATCTTGGTCCCTACCTCCTGCTAGAACTAAGATATGACAGTGCTATCTTGGTCCCTACCTTCTGCTAGAACTAAGATATGACAGTGCTATCTTGGTCCCTACCTCCTGCTAGAGCTAAGATATGACAGTGCTATCTTGGTCCCTACCTCCTGCTAGAACTAAGATATGACAGTGCTATCTTGGTCCCTACCTCCTGCTAGAGCTAAGATATGACAGTGCTATCTTGGTCCCTACCTCCTGCTAGAGCTAAGATATGACAGTGCTTTCTTGGTCCCTACCTCCTGCTAGAGCTAAGATATGACAGTGCTATCTTGGTCCCTACCTCCTGCTAGAGCTAAGATATGACAGTGCTATCTTGGTCCCTACCTCCTGCTAGAGCTAAGATATGACAGTGCTATTTTGGTCCCTACCTCCTGCTAGAGCTAAGATATGACAGTGCTATCTTGATCCCTACCTCCTGCTAGAGCTAAGATATGACAGTGCTATCTTGGTCCCTACCTCCTGCTAGAGCTAAGATATGACAGTGCTATCTTGGTCCCTACCTCCTGCTAGAGCTAAGATATGACAGTGCTATCTTGGTCCCTACCTCCAAATTTAAGCTGATAGAAGATATCCCAATTCTGACTTTCTTTCCGGATACAACCTTGAAGTCCTTTTCAAACAGTTCCATTGTACTCATTTCTGAAAACATTGATATACAGAATAAATTACTGTAATAAGAACAACACATAAACTGGTTTATCTCTGACATACTGTCCATTTATTTCTGACATACTGTCACCTTATCTCTGACATACTGTCACCTTATCTCTGACATACTGTCACCTTATCTCTAACATAGTCACCTTATCTCTGACATACTGTCACCTTATCTCTGACATACTGTCACCTTATCTCTAACATAGTCACCTTATCTGTGACATACTGTCACCTTATCTTTGACAAACAGTCACCTTATCTCTGACATACTGTCACCTTATCTCTGACACACTGTCACTATCTCAGACTTGTCACATTATCTCTGACATACTGTCACCTTATCTCTGACAAACTGTCACCTTCTCTTTGACATACTGTCAATTTATCTCTGACATACTGTCACCTTATCTCTGACAAACTGTCACCTTATCTCTGACATAGTGTCACCTTATCTCTGACAAACTGTCAGCTTATCTTTGACATACTGTCACATTATCTCTGACATACTGTCACATTATCTCTGACAAACTGTCACCTTATTTCTGACATACTGTCACCTTATCTCTGACAAACTGAGATAACTGACAAACTATATTCTGAATATATCTGAAATATTGCTCCCTGCAAATAGTCTTATAACTTTACAATGCAATTAACATTATAAATCGTACAAACCAAATAGTTTTTATCTTTATAAAGTGTTTTTAAACATCTCTTAACAAAAGTGCTAGAAGGAAAACCATTCAACAAAGGTTAGGAAATTGCAAACATATAGGATATTACATTGGTACAAGTCAGGATTATCGCATTTATCCAAATGAGATAGATAAATTATGAAGTTTTAAGTCCAAGCCTTGGCGAGGACTTACATTTCCAAAATTTAACTATCAAGATTGGAGAAATCTGATAATCCAAGATAATTGTGTAAGATTCTGATTCTCCAATTTTAAATTTGCGAAATGAAGTACAAATTCTCCCAACCCCATTTTTATGTTACAGGGTAAATGGAAGATGTTTTGTTTATGACGTCATTAGTACTTATTATGACACTATTATTTCAAAACAATCAACTGCTGGGAACTGCATTTCAAGCAGTTTGAATGTAGCTCAAAATTAGAGAAAAAATAAATATAGTTGAAAAATGGCTGAAAGTGGCATTGAACCCCAAACAAAACAAAAAATAAAAATAACCAGAGGCTCACCAGAGCCTGTATCGCTCACCTGACAGAGGCTCTGAAGAGCCTGTATCGCTCACCTGACTTTATAGGCAATGATCATTTCCCTGAAGTTAAACTCGGTCCTGTAATTTTCAATAATTTTTTAGAGGACCATCCAAACAATATTGCTAGTAAGTTTTGTTTCAATTGGTTAACTAGTTTCAGAGAAGATTTTTTTTTTATTTTCCCATAGGGTCCAATGTTAACCTAAGTCCTACTGTGGTGGCCATTTTGAATTTGCCATTGGCATAAATAACATAAACTTTTAAGAGGACCATCCAAACAATATTACTAGTAAGTTTTGTTTTGGTTTGTTAACTGGTTTCAGAAAAGAAGCCTTTTTTAACTTTTTTTCCATAGGGTCCAATGTTAAACTAAGTCCTGTGCTGGTGGCCATTTTGAATTTCCAATCAGCATTAAAAACATCAACTTTATAGAGGAATCTCCAAACAATATTGCCAGTAAGTTTTGTTTCCATACATTAACCAGTTTCAGAGAAGAAGCCTTTCAATACTTTATCCCATATGGTCCTGCAGTGGTGGCCATTTTGAACTTCTGCTTGGCATAGAAAACATAAACTTTATAGGGGACCATCTAAATCACATTGCTAAAGTTTTGTTTTGATTTGTTAACCAGCTTCAAAGAAGAAGCCTTTTTTAATCTTTTTCCCATAGGGACCTTTGTTAAACTAAGTCCTGCAGTAGCACAAATCCAAATAAAAAACACAAACTTTGTAAAGGTCCATTCAATGAATATTACGGCCATGTGGTTTCAAAGAAGATTAAAATGTAAAAAGATTACAGACGCCGATGATCACTACAACAACAACAATGATGGACGCAAAGTGATGAAAATAGCTCAAAGGGTCAGGTGAGCTATCAGTGAGACAGTATTCATCATATTTCACATTACTGACAACTTTTCTGAAGTGTCAAACTTCTTTCACCTGTCACAGCACAAACTTTCCTGTCACAATTTTACATTACCTTTGATATCAGTTTTAGCTTTCAGTATATTGTTATAAAGTTCTTCTGCATTGACATCTGGGACCAAATCCTTAAGTCGTTTACATATTTTAAAGTCACGATCTGTCCTCTTTCCTGCAACCTTGCTTAAATTTACTGTGTCTATCAAGATTGTGCCTGCAGAAATAAATATAAAATAAGTAGATGGTCACAAAGAATTATCCAGTATCACATTTACTGTGAAAAATATACCTTTGACTATAAAGTAAAGATGGTCACAATACTTTTGTAACATTGCATACCGTAGACAACTCCAAATAATAGGATATTTCAAATGTAACACTGCTGAACACTAATGCCCAATATGTCACTAACTAGGCCCCAGTATGTCATGACTCCAACCCTTGAATGAATGTTTCACTAAAAACAATTCAAATCTCTATTTTATGTTGTATACCATATAAAGGATCTAACACGGGTGGGGGGGCAAGACATGGATCTAACACCCGTGAAAGGACAAGACTTGGATCTAACACCTGTGAGAGGGCAAGATGCGGATCTAACACCGGTGGGAGGGCAAGATGTGGATCTAACACCCGTGAGAGGACAAGACTTGGATCTAACACCTGTGAGAGGGCAAGACGCGGATCTAACACCGGTGGGAGGACAAGACGTGGATCTAACACCAGTGGGTGGACAAGACATGGATCTAACACCTTTGGTAGGGTGAGACATGGATCTAACATAGGTGGAAGGGCAAGACGTAGATCTAATACAGGTGGAAGGGCAAGACATTGATCTAACACAGGCGAAAGGGCAAGACGTGGATCTTACACCGGTGGGAGGGCAATACGTGGATCTAACACAGGTGGAAGGGCAAGACATGGATCTAACACATGTGGAAGGGCAAGACATGGATGTAACACAAGTGAGAGGGCAAGACATGGATCTAACACTGGTGGGAGGGTAAGACATGGATCTAACACATGTGGAAAGGCAAGACATGGATCTAACACTAGTGAGAAGACAAGACATGGACCTAACACCAGTGGGAGGGTAAGACATGGACCTAACACGGGTGAGAGGGCAAGAAGTGGATCTAACACCGGTGAGAGGGCAAGATGTGGACCTAACACTGGTGAGAGGGCAAGATGTGGATCTAACACTGGTGAGAGGGCAAGATGTGGATCTAACACTCGTGAGAGGGTAAGACGTGGATCTAACACCGGTGAGAGGGCAAGATGTGGATCTAACACTGGTGAGAGGGTAAGACATGGATCTAACACCGGTGAGAGGGCAAGACATGGATCTAACACTGGTGGGAGGGCAAGACATGGATCTAACACCGCTGAGAGGGCAAGATGTGGACCTATCACCGGTGATAGGGCAAGACATGGATCTAACACTGGTGGGAGGGCAAAGACGTGGATCTAACACTGGTGGGAGTGCAAGACATGGACCTAACACTGGTGAGAGGGCAGGATGTGGATCTAACACTGGTGAGAGGGTAAGACATGGATCTAACACTGGTTGGAGTGCAAGACATGGACCTTACACCGGTGGGAGGGCAAGATGTGGATCTAACACCGGTGAGAGGGCAAAACATGGATCTAACACCAGTGGGAGGGCAAGACGTGGACCTAACACAGGTGGGAGGACAAGACGTTGATCTAACACAGTTGAAAGAGCAAGATGTGGATCTAACATCGGTGAGAGGGCAAGACATGGATCTAACACCAGTGGGAGTGTAAGATATGGATCATACACGGGTGGGAGTGCAAGACATGGACCTTACACCGGTGGGAGGGCAAGATGTGGATCTAACACCGGTGAGAGGGCAAAACGTGGATCTAACACCAGTGGGAGGGCAAGACGTGGACCTAACACAGGTGGGAGAACAAGACGTTTATCTAACACCGTTGAAAGAGCAAGATGTGGATCTAACATCGGTGAGAGGGCAAGACATGGATCTAACACTGGTGGGAGGGCAAGACATGGATCTAACACCGGTGAGAGGGCAAGATGTGGACCTATCACCGGTGAGAGGGCAAGACATGGATCTAACACTGGTGGGAGGGCAAAGACGTGGATCTAACACTGGTGGGAGTGCAAGACATGGACCTAACACTGGTGAGAGGGCAAGATGTGGATCTAACACTGGTGAGAGGGTAAGACATGGATCTAACACTGGTTGGAGTGCAAGACATGGACCTTACACCGGTGGGAGGGCAAGATGTGGATCTAACACCGGTGAGAGGGCAAAACATGGATCTAACACCAGTGGGAGGGCAAGACGTGGACCTAACACAGGTGGGAGGACAAGACGTTGATCTAACACCGTTCAAAGAGCAAGATGTGGATCTAACATCAGTGAGAAGGCAAGACATGGATCTAACACCAGTGGGAGTGTAAGATATGGATCATACACCGGTGGGAGGGCAAGACATGGACCTAACACCGGAGGGAGGGCAATGTGGATCTATCACTGGTAAAAGGGCAAGACGTGGATCTAACACCCGTGGGAGGGCAAGACATGAACCTTACACAGGTGGAAGGGCAAGATGTGGATCTAACACAGGTGAGAGGTCAAGATGTGGACCTAACACTGGTGAGTGCAAGACATGGATCTAACACCTGTGAGAGGGCAAGACATGGATCTAACACTGGTGAGAGGGCAAGACGTGGATCTAACAGCTGTGGGAGTGCAAGACGTGGACCTAACACAGGTAGGAGGGCAAGATGGTGATCTAACACCAGTGAGAGGGCAAGATGTGGACCTAACACCAGTGACAGGGCGAGACTTGGATCTAACACCTCTGGGAGGGCAAGACATTGATCTAACACTGGTGGGAGGGCAAGACATGGATCTAACACAGGTGGAAGGGCAAGACGTTAATCTAACACAGGTGGAAGGGCATGGGTGTGGATCTAACACATGTGGAAGGGCAAGACATGGATTTAACACCGATGGGAGGGCAAGACGTAAAAATCTCAGACACTCAAGTGAACAGATTTAAAGGATCTAATTCCGGTGGGTAAGCAAGACGTAAAAATCTCAGACATCCAAGTGAACTGATTTCTGTCACCAACCAGGCTCTTGCAAGTTGGTGACCAAAAGAAATCTTTCATGCGAGAGTCTGAGATTTTCCTGTTATTCCCTCCCACTCAATAGACAGCTGACGTCACAATACATTTTATGGGAAAAGGATAGTGAAATTCTTATCTCACCCACAGGTTGATACAAATAGTATCTATCACAAGTGGAAAGGCAAGACAAGAAAATTTCAAATCCATGGGCAAAGATATCTTGTCCAGCCAGAGGCTCTGCCGCTAAGAGATTGGACAAACAATATTTATGTAGATAGAAAGCTTAGATTCAGATGTTTATTGGCACCTTCTCTGGATAAACTATACCTATTTTATACATGTTCTGTTGTAGCTTGATAATTTATTATTTGTATCAGGTACCTATACAGGATTTAAAGCATGCACTTGTTTCAACCCGAGTTACTAACTTAAACACTACCACAAGTGGGAATCGCATACATGTATAAATATATTTTGCTCATTAAATCATATAATTTAGCAATATCAATAAGATAAATTTAATATATTTTTAAAATGTTTAAAACAAGAGGCATTTTTTGTGTATAAAATCAAATATATTAAAGTTAATAAAATTGACAGATGCATGTTTTGTCAAATCAAGACTCATCAGTGGCAAATTTAAAATCCAAATGTTTAAGATGTTGTAGAGCTTTAATGTCTTTGATCATCAAAACTCCAAAACATTATACCAAATCTGGATAAGGCTATCTACACCTTGAAAATAGAAAACCTAAGAGTTAAAAGAATTTTCAAAATTTCAGGGCAGTAAATTTAAACAATGACTATGTCACTGAAACAATCAATGATATTCCTGTCAGCACCTAAGTGTGATTACTGGGCTGGTGATACCCTCGGGGAACTAACAGTCCACCAGCAGATCCTAGGATTATAGCTCAGAGATGGACCCATAAACTTGCTCAAGTTTTCCCTTTCTATTATGAATACTTTATTGAAATTGGAACACAAACTTCATTTTTCGCTTTTTTTATTTTTTTAATTTTTTTATTTTGGTATCAAGGAAAACAAATAATCTCTGGCAAGTCTATTTTGTCATTTTTCATTTTATTTGGTCATGGTTGATTTGGACAGAAGAACTGTGCAATTACAGAATACATGATCACTCATTGGTAAGCCTTTTGAACCAATCAGAAATCTCGTTGTAAAAACAGGATAATTTGAATATTATCAACCGATATGGTTAATGATTTAATCTCACAACATCAAAGAAAAAAATATACCCTTTTATAGCACTAAAATAAATGTCTCAATTTCACATGGACCCTGCACATTGGGATCAACACACTATGAGTATTAAACACATGCAAAGAATGATGAATTTAAGCATTTAGGTGTTAAACACAAAACAGTTAATCCATTGTACAGTGTACATAGGTCAGACTACACAAAACAGTTAATCCATTGTACAGTGTACATAGGTCAGACTACACAAAACAGTTAATCCATTGTACAGTGTACATAGGTCTGACTACACAAAACAGTTAATCCATTGTACAGTGTACATAGGTCAGACTACACAAAACAGTTAATCCATTGTACAGTGTACATAGGTCTGACTACACAAAACAGTTAATCCATTGGACAGTGTACATAGGTCAGACTACACAAAACAGTTAATCCATTGTACAGTGTACATAGGTCAGACTACACAACACAGTTAATCCATTGTACAGTGTACATAGGTCAGACTACACAACACAGTTAATCCATTGGACAGTGTACATAGGTCAGACTACACAAAACAGTTAATCCATTGTACAGTGTACATAGGTCAGACTACACAAAACAGTTAATCCATTGTACAGTATACATAGGTCAGACTACACAAAACAGTTAATCCATTGTACAGTGTACATAGGTCAGACTACACAAAACAGTTAATCCATTGTACAGTGTACATAGGTCAGACTACACAAAACAGTTAATCCATTGTACACTGTACATAGGTCAGACTACACAAAACAGTTAATCCATTGTACAGTGTACATAGGTCAGACTACACAAAACAGTTAATCCATTGTACAGTGTACATAGGTCAGACTACACAAAACAGTTAATCCATTGTACAGTGTACATAGGTCAGACTACACAAAACAGTTAATCCATTGTACAGTGTACATAGGCCAGACTACACAAAACAGTTAATCCATTGTACAGTGTACATAGGTCAGACTACACAAAACAGTTAATCCATTGTACAGTGTACATAGGTCAGACTACACAAAACAGTTAATCCATTGTACAGTGTACATAGGTCAGACTACACAAAACAGTTAATCCATTGTACAGTGTACATAGGAAGAACGGATGGAAATGTTCCACACTGACCATGATAGGAGATATATATTTTTATGGAAATGTTCCACACTGACCATGATAGGAGATATATATTTGTATGGAAATGTTCCAGACTGACCATGATAGGAGATATATATTTGTATGGAAATGTTCCACACTGACCATGATAGGAGATATATATTTGTATGGAAATGTTCCAGACTGACCATGACAGGAGATACATATTTGTATGGAAATGTTCCAGACTCACCATGATAGGAGATATATATTTGTATGGAAATGTTCCAGACTGACCATGATAGGAGATATATATTTGTATGGAAATGTTCCAGACTCACCATGATAGGAGATATATATTTGTATGGAAATGTTCCAGACTGACCATGATAGGAGATATATATTTTTATGGAAATGTTCCAGACTGACCATGATAGGAGATATATATTTGTATGGAAATGTTCCAGACTGACCATGATAGGAGATATATATTTGTATGGAAATGTTCCAGACTCACCATGATTGATTGATTGATTGGATGTCTGCTTTACGTCCAGCGAGCAGTATTTCAGCTATATTCAGGATGGGAACAAGTTAACAAACAATAAATCAATGGAAAATATGGGTGGGATGGGTCACATGGAATAGAATTTTGACTGCCACTGGAAAAGTATGGAGGTTTGGGTAGGGGCGGAAAATTTAGCCTTTTGTAGCGGCTACAATAAGCCTACTCTTTTTCAAAATCAACAAAAGGGGTCTTTATCGTGCAAGGAACGTGGCACTCTCCAAACACGTTACCCACTACGGTCCGCGGTCAGGCTTTCCGTATTATGACCTAACAACCCCCCAACGAGAGGGTCTTCACTATCCACCACCCGGGGACGCGCTGGGCTGCTCTGTGGGTTGTGCACTGGGAACCCTCCCAGTATGGTCCCAGCACCATGATAGGAGATATATATTTGAATGGAAATGTTCCAGACTGACCATGATAAGAGATATATATTTGTATGGAAATGTTCCAGACTGACCATGATAGGAGATATATATTTGTATGAAAATGTTCCAGACTGACCATGATAGGAGATATATATTTTAAAAGTATTCAGAAACTCTATACAAAGTTTCAATTAAATTCTGTAAATGGGTAATAAGACTGTCCTATGATGACAACTGACATATTAAATACTAAAATAGAATACATGTTATATCATGTTTTATTATGAGATTTACACGAGTATTTTTGTGTTTAAATGAGGCATCTAAGTGAAGTAGACATAGGTGGTCTGTCCACTGTGGACAGGTGGACATAGGTGGTCTGCCCACTGTGGACAGGTGGACATAGGTGGTCTGTCCAGTGTGGACAGGTGGACATAGGTGGTCTGCCCACTGTGGACAGGTGGACATAGGTGGTCTGTCCACTGTGGACAGGTGGACAAAGGTGGTCTGTCCACTGTGGACAGGTGGACAAAGGTGGTCTGTCCACTGTGGAGGACAGGTGGACATAGGTGGTCTGAATACTGTGGACAGGTGGACATACATGGGATCTGCCCACTGTGGACAGGTGGACATACCTGGGATCTGCCCACTGTGGACAGGTGGACATACCTGGGATCTGCCCACTGTGGACAGGTGGCATAGGTGGTCTGCCTACTGAGGACAGGTGGACATACCTGGGATCTTCGCACTGTGGACAGGTGGACAAAGGTGGTCTGCCCCTGAGGACAGGTGTGAAAAACAGAATCCACCTAAGCTGTACTGTACATACCATATAATAATTCTAGCACAATGTTGTCTGGTTTAAAATCTTTCAGGTCCAATAATTCCTCAGCAACTAAAGTAGCACAGGACCCAACCGAGGCAATATTTATCTTCACTCTGAAAGCAGATGTAACTGTTATACAAAATATAATTAAATTCTGTAATCAGCCATGTATACTTCTCACTTTTTTACATAAAAGTTTATCTGACCAGCCTGAATGAGTATTATAACATTGTACCAGTATCGAATCAGCCATGTATACTTCTCACTTTTTTACATAAAAGTTTATCTGATCAGCCTGAATGTGTACCAGTACCGTAATCAGCCATGTATACTTCTCACTTTTTTACATAAAAGTTTATCTGACCAGCCTGAATGAGTATTACAACATTGTACCAGTACCGTAATCAGCCATGTATACTTCTCACTTTTTTACATAAAAGTTTATCTGACCAGCCTGAATGAGTATTACAACATTGTACCAGTACCGTAATCAGCCATGTATACTTCTCACTTTTTTACATAAAAGTTTATCTGACCAGCCTGAATGAGTATTACAACATTGTACCAGTACCGTAATCAGCCATGTATACTTCTCACTTTTTTACATAAAAGTTTATCTGACCAGCCTGAATGAGTATTATAACATTGTACCAGTACCGTAATCAGCCATGTATGCTTCTCACTTTTTTACATAAAAGTTTATCTGACCAGCCTGAATGAGTATTATAACATTGTACCAGTACCGTAATCAGCCATGTATACTTCTCACTTTTCTACAAAAAAGTGTATATGACCAGCCTGAATGAGTATGTATACTTCACACTTTTTTACATAAAAGTTTATCTGACCAGCCTGAATGAGTATTATAACATTGTACCAGTACCATAATCAGCCATGTATGCTTCTCACTTTTTTACATAAAAGTTTATCTGACCAGCCTGAATGAGTATGTATACTTCACACTTTTTTACATAAAAGTTTATCTGACCAGCCTAAATGAGTATTATAACATTGTACCAGTACCATAATCAGCCATGTATAATTCTCACTTTTCTACAAAAAAGTTTATATGACCAGCCTAAATGAGTATTATAGCATTGTACCAGTACAGTAATCAGCCATGTATACTTCTCAATTTTTCACTTTTTTTACATAAAAGTTTATCTGATCAGCCTGAATGATTATTATAGCATTGTACCAGTACCATTATCAGCCAAATACAAGTCTCACTACTGTACTGATCTGCACATAATACTCACATTTATGCCTAAAACAATCATCTGTCTTTTTGATGTTTATTTCAAGTGAAGAAGTCCAATATAAATTAAGTCCTGTTTTGTAAAACTGTTACATTAGGTGTGTTCAACACATCAATGCTTATTATACAGAGCCAATTACAGTATTAATAATACAACAGAGCAGCATACAGGGTTTTTGTCAATAAAGACCTTCAGATGACTTTATTTACTAAACTTCTATTCAAAAACTAGTATCATTCTTCTGACAACAATATTTGAAACAAGTTTAAAGTAAAGACAAGACACCAGTAATTCCTCTTTGTATCCTAGACAGTTTTTTTCATATTTAACAGTATATCCAACAGATTATAATTCTGTTACAAGTGGCTATTGGGAATGTGACATTCCTTGCTATCACTTCAAATAAAGTAAAATAACAAATCTTTCCTAGAATAAGGAGACTATGCAGGTACATTACTGAATAAGTCCATCCAACATGTATATCCTCAATTATCAATCACCAGTACAACACCTGTGTTAGGTGTGAAATCCTTTTACAATAAAATAATTAATCTATATGGAAACATAAGGAACTTTATAATGTCTGACTAGGTAGTAGACAACATCCACCAATTTTAAGAGATTATGTTTCATGGTTTCCTGGATCAATACAGAGAGTGATCAATGTCATATTGGACATTAAAGTGTCAATTAGCTGTTATATCAAAACATAAAAATCCATTACAGAACTAAATGAAAAGCTTTCCATTTAGGTTTATAGTATTTACAAATGTAAATTGATATATGCTGTTCATAGGTAATGGATATGGCAAGATACCATGCTGTTCATAGGTATTGGATATGGCAAGATACCATGCTGTTCATAGGTATTGGATATGGCAAGATACTATGCTGTTCATAGGTAATGGATATGGCAAGATACTATGCTGTTCATAGGTAATGGATATGGCAAGATACAATGCTGTTCATAGGTAATGGATATGGCAAGATACAATGCTGTTCATAGGTAATGGATATGGCAAGATACTATGCTGTTCATAGGTAATAGATATGGCAAGATACTATGCTGTTCATAGGTAATAGATATGGCAAGATACTATGCTGTTCATAGGTAATGGATATGGCAAGATACTATGCTGTTCATAGGTAATGGATATGTCAAGATACAATGCTGTTCATAGGTAATGGATATGGCAAGATACTATGCTGTTCATAGGTAATAGATATGGCAAGATACTATGCTGTTCATAGGTAATGGATATGGCAAGATACTATGCTGTTCATAGGTAATGGATATGGCAAGATACTATGCTGTTCATAGGTAATGGATATGGCAAGATACTATGCTGTTCATAGGTAATGGATATGGCAAGATACAATGCTGTTCATAGGTAATGAATATGGCAAGATACAATGCTGTTCATAGGTAATGGATATGGCAAGATACTATGCTGTTCGTGGGTAATGGATATGTCAAGATACTATGCTGTTCATGGGTAATGGATATGGCAAGATACTATGCTGTTCATAGGTAATAGATATGGCAAGATACCATGCTGTTCAGTTTGTTTGTTTGAATGGTATTCTACAACACTTTCAGCAATGTTTCAGCTCTATAATGGTGTTCAGTTGTTATTGTAGGAGGAAGCCAGAGTACCCAGTGTAAACCCCCAACATTCAGTAGAAAAATTGGAAATCCATACTAATCTGTCCTTGAAATAGAATCCTCAGAACTACCCGATTTATAGTGTAGATTTCAAAGCAGTTTTTGAATTAGGTAAGCAGTGATGATCATTGGATACTAGTGGTGTATAATTCCCAACCATTTTCATCACACTTTACAGTATTGGAAGCAGGGGGTTTGGCATGCCATGAAACCTGGTGTAACCCACAATTTCTAATGGAATGCCTGCACCAAGTCTGGACCATTGCTGCAGTGCTATATGTTTGGTTGTTGGTTGTATAGTTGTCAGTTTCTTATACTTATTTTGTGGATTATCTTTTTTGACATTTTTCTTGGTGTTAAGTAATGTTACTATCTTCCGTTCAATCAAAAATTGTAGCAACATTTTTCTGGATCTTTCGAACTCGAAACAGAACTTGTGTTTGGTGTTTACTGCCACTTTCAGCAATTTTTCAGCTATATCATGGGGTCCAATTTTTAAATGGGGGAGGAAGCCAGAGTACCCCGAGAAAACCCCTGACTTGCGGTAGGAAAACTGGCAATCCTTGTCAATTAAGATTCAAGTACACCCTGCCCGCAGTGAGACTCTAACCCACAACCTCAGTGTTGGCAGACCACATGATCAATAGTAGACAAACTACCTTGGCCACTGAGGCTCCAACTTGTGCTTGGACTGAATAGCGAAGATTTATAAATTATATTTTGGTGTACTTGCCCATACACAAAGACAAAATTTATTTGGTAAAATTAATGTAGCAAACTCCAAGATAACTGTCATATACTACCACTGAACAGTCAGATCTTGGCATGATACAAAACTGATGTAACAAGTTCTAAAGTTAAAAGCTTTCCACTTTATGTCCATTTAATATATTTTTCATTATCTGTAATGAATATTTCATTACATGAACCTTTTAGATTTGTGAATGACATGGAATGGATTTTATAATTTTAGTGGCTATTTTGAAGAAGTTTATTCTTGTGTCAGGTAAAGGTTTAATTAAAGGTTATTAAAGGTCAGAGATTACAAATCAATTAACTCTGTATAAATAATCTTTATTACATATAATTCCAATAAAATGCACCGAAAATTATGTTCGAGTTCACTTCATTGGTTGAAACCAAACATCTCAATGATCCAGACCAAACGTCTCACTGACACTAACAACACTTTTTCTCCTATGCCTCTGTGTGATGAAGGTAATAACAAAATAACAAACATCAAGGACACTAAGGTCATGAGACAGTTTATCAATTGCTGCCATGATGCTGCCCAATGAAATAAGGCTAATAACACTTATTCTCCTTTACAAGGACATTTGCAGAAAAATTAAATTAAAAAATGCAATCTTACAGAATGAATGTATTTGTTATTTTTGTTAAACAACAACTGTTCAGAAATGTCGAAGTAAACTTTTATGACTCCGGCACAAATTTTTTTTTTATTACAGCTATATACCATAAGTCTCCCAAAAGGCTATTGTAAGCTACGTGGATACAAATTCATAACATATATGTGCATTCATAGAGAAAGATGAATAATCAGTATTACTTTTGTATCTATTGAATTTGACTTGAAGTCATCAAATGGTTCTACTATCAATAATGTTGTTGCATTTCATAACTTTGGCAGCAAAAATTAAATTAAAAATTAAATTTAAATTAAAAGACATTGTTTTCTGGGCAGATCTAACAGCTAAAAAAACAAATTTCATATGAAATAAACATAGCATACCAGTAAAGGCAAAGTAACAATTAAGAAGTAATCATAAATTATGACAAAAGGAAAGATATTTTGGACCAATATAATCATCATTCTAATGCAGTTCATGATGTAACGTCAATTCTGATTGGATAACGTGAATAATTTCATCATCAGATTTTACCATGAGCGCAAACGTTATTCACGGCAAATAAAAAATTCCAATTTTAATCAGTTAATTTAGTTTTTTACTGCCGTAGCATTAGAATGGAGATAACTGTATTGTATTTAAAGATTTGCCAGCATCAATTTATCATTTGATGGTCGGAAGTATCGGTTTACTGGCTCCGCTTACGCGTTGCCAATAAACTCAATTTCCGACCATCAAATCACCAATTGATGCCGGCAAATCTTCAAATACAATACTGTTATCTCCTAAATGTGTCTTTTAAGCTTTATATGTGTAAAAAAGTAATTTATCAAAAGAAGTTGTTTCAACCAATGATTTTTTTTCAAAATTTCATTACATTTTTCTTGTTGATATATTTGTTGGTATCGTAGCTTTCATATAAAAAAAAAAGAATTGAAATTGCATAATACAGAAATTTGTTGTGGAAATGTAAAAAGGTAAAATTGTGGATATTAGCGAGTTAAATTAAATATAAAACATGAACATTTTTTTATCTGGTTATTGAAGTTTTACAATGAGTTGTTGTGGAGTACTCGAGCTTACTTCTGAATACAGATCTTGACGGCTTGTACTTGAAGCTAGGACATTTTTGGCTTGCTCTCACACTTGTCTCTGTTTTGATTAATGTTTTTGAACATATTTTGTTTACTTTTTCCGCCTGACACCAAATCGTCAATTTAGTTTTCACACTTTATGTAACTTAACTTAGGGAACCTAAATTACAACAAGTTGTAAAATTGCGATTTCTGTTCTACTTTAAGCAAACAACTTTTTTTTGGAGGGTTGCAGTTCTTTGTATAGATATTATATATCGACGATAAGTATTAGAAACGAATATAAACATATAATTCTATTCATGCTGTAATTTATTTAAATTAAGTGCTTTGATTGGATAAAAACACTTAAATGGCGTCTTCTCAGATAATTTATATATCGATATTTCCTCTGAGCGGACTATTTTCAGTATCCAATGTAAACAAGATGGCGTCCTCCTAGCGTATCGTCAGGGAGAGGGGACAATGTTTTCTCTGCCCCAATGATTTCCAATTAAATCGATTGAGATTTCAAATAAAATATAATATAACTACAATTTAGTGTTTAATTTAGTTTTTTCCTATCAATATTCTACAGAACGGCGATTCCCTTGGTACTATGTTTTGCATATCCCTACGCTTTCCGGCCAAGGTACGTTTTGAGGTCTAGATGGGTTTCTGTAACTGTTTTTGCTGTTTTAAAAATTGCAACGATTATTTCAAAGAATTATATGGATTAAACACTGTGTTTTAGGAAATTATCAATGTGTAAACTTCGGCGACTCCCTCACAAACTTGACATAAAGTCCTTCGAATATAAACATGTATAATTCAGTCACAAGTGAAACATAACTTACGCTCTTAAAAAACTACTTTATGTATGATCATTTTGTGTTGTTTAGTTTTTTGTTTGTTTTATTCTTTGAAACTAACTGTGGCTATGTATTAACCTGTGAATATTTTCTGCCATATGGAGTAACATTGTTACATTTTATGAAAAAATAACTGAATTCTTTATCTAACAGTAATTTAGCTTACGGAATTTGACGACACCTTTTAATGTGTTACATGTTCTAACAAGATGGAGGGCAAACAACAACTTTTTAAAATATAAAACCTGAAATATATTTAAGTGTAAAAATTTAATGAAGTCTGTTAGTATTTCCATGGAATTTTTGTGTGTCATTTTTTCAAATTTACCTATGTGGTTGGCAACAGGGCCTTTACTATACAATTGTTTCGAGTTGTGACAATTTACACAAACATCTAACCCCAAGTTGTTATTTACAAGAATTGATGATCGTATTGGACAAGAAAACACTCAATTGTTATAATTTAGAATAGTTTTTTGTAAATTTTTACGGGACACAACAATAGGCAATAGCGACAGATTAACGGAGAAAAGGTGTTAAACATAAAGTAATGGAGTTATTAAGAATATACAATAAAAATGTCTAATTTGCAAAGATATAAAGGAAGCAGCCAAGCTGACAATAGGACAATGCACCATCCTAGAAAATGTGACACGTGAATGACAACAGGACAATGCACTGTCCTAGAAAATGTGACACGTGAATGACAACAGGACAATGCACTGTCCTAGAAAATGTGACACGTGAATGACAACAGGACAATGCACTGTCCTAGAAAATGTGACACGTGAATGACAACAGGACAATGCACTGTCCTAGAAAATGTGACACGTGAATGACAACAGGACAATGCACTGTCCTAGAAAATGTGACACGTGAATGACAACAGGACAATGCACTGTCCTAGAAAATGTGACACGTGAATGACAACAGGACAATGCACTGTCCTAGAAAATGTGACACGTGAATGACAACAGGACAATGCACTGTCCTAGAAAATGTGTGTGACACGTGAATGACAACAGGACAATGCACTGTCCTAGAAAATGTGACACGTGAATGACAACAGGACAATGCACTGTCCTAGAAAATGTGACACGTGAATGACAACAGGACAATGCACTGTCCTAGAAAATGTGACACGTGAATGACAACAGGACAATGCACTGTCCTAGAAAATGTGACACGTGAATGACAACAGGACAATGCACTGTCCTAGAAAATGTGTGTGACACGTGAATGACAACAGGACAATGCACTGTCCTAGAAAATGTGACACGTGAATGACAACAGGACAATGCACTGTCCTAGAAAATGTGTGTGACACGTGAATGACAACAGGACAATGCACTGTCCTAGAAAATGTGACACGTGAATGACAACAGGACAATGCACTGTCCTAGAAAATGTGACACGTGAATGACAACAGGACAATGCACTGTCCTAGAAAATGTGACACGTGAATGACAACAGGACAATGCACTGTCCTAGAAAATGTGACACGTGAATGACAACAGGACAATGCACCATCCTAGAAAATGTGACACGTGAATGACAACAGGACAATGCACTGTCCTAGAAAATGTGACACGTGAATGACAACAGGACAATGCACTGTCCTAGAAAATGTGACACGTGAATGACAACAGGACAATGCACTGTCCTAGAAAATGTGACACGTGAATGACAACAGGACAATGCACTGTCCTAGAAAATGTGACACGTGAATGACAACAGGACAATGCACTGTCCTAGAAAATGTGACACGTGAATGACAACAGGACAATGCACTGTCCTAGAAAATGTGACACGTGAATGACAACAGGACAATGCACTGTCCTAGAAAATGTGACACGTGAATGACAACAGGACAATGCACTGTCCTAGAAAATGTGACACGTGAATGACAACAGGACAATGCACTGTCCTAGAAAATGTGACACGTGAATGACAACAGGACAATGCACTGTCCTAGAAAATGTGACACGTGAATGACAACAGGACAATGCACTGTCCTAGAAAATGTGACACGTGAATGACAACAGGACAATGCACCGTCCTAGAAAATGTGACACGTGAATGACAACAGGACAATGCACTGTCCTAGAAAATGTGACACGTGAATGACAACAGGACAATGCACTGTCCTAGAAAATGTGACACGTGAATGACAACAGGACAATGCACTGTCCTAGAAAATGTGACACGTGAATGACAACAGGACAATGCACTGTCCTAGAAAATGTGACACGTGAATGACAACAGGACAATGCACTGTCCTAGAAAATGTGACACGTGAATGACAACAGGACAATGCACCGTCCTAGAAAATGTGACACGTGAATGACAACAGGACAATGCACTGTCCTAGAAAATGTGACACGTGAATGACAACAGGACAATGCACTGTCCTAGAAAATGTGACACGTGAATGACAACAGGACAATGCACTGTCCTAGAAAATGTGACACGTGAATGACAACAGGACAATGCACTGTCCTAGAAAATGTGACACGTGAATGACAACAGGACAATGCACTGTCCTAGAAAATGTGACACGTGAATGACAACAGGACAATGCACTGTCCTAGAAAATGTGACACGTGAATGACAACAGGACAATGCACTGTCCTAGAAAATGTGACACGTGAATGACAACAGGACAATGCACTGTCCTAGAAAATGTGATATGTTAATACCTTATATTGGCATTTTAATTAGACTAATCTGTCTGTAGCAATCAGTTTGTAATTATCTGGTTTCCTGTCCTTGATTTTTTTTTAACTCTAGCTGTTAAGTGATTATCCACCTGAAACCAGGTAATTTTTTGCTTCTGAAATTCAGTCATACTGGAATAATATGTTTTGATGTAAAAACAAGATGAATTTCCAACAAAATCTAATTAACTTCTATAAATCAAACCCACTAAATTCAATTTAATCAAAAACTGAATTATGAAAGTAAATTTCTCTGAAGTTATTAGATTTTCAATATTTTTTGTTTAATTTTAACAACTACTCAAAATTTTAAGGAATATAAAAAACAGCTCACTGTTTGTGTCAAAACAATTTTCCCAACCATAGATGAAACATAAAAATCTAACCGAAACTATCAATTTATATATAATTCTAATATGACATCCTTAAGACACTTTGGAAAAAAAATTTTAATGTGCAAAATATTGTCCCACATGTATTTCCCCAATTTATTTATAACATATTTTCCTCACAAAAGATGCAGTATTTTGTTGTCAGGTTTGATCTGCAAAGCTATAAACAAGATCATAAGGTCATTTTCAACTGTTGTACATGTGCAATGATGTTTTCTAACAACACTGTTGTATGTGAGTGATAATGTTTTCTAACAACACTGTTGTATGTGTGTGATGATGTTTTCTAACAACACTGTTGTATGTGTGTGATGATGTTTTCTAACAACACTGTTGTACGTGTGTGTTGATGTTTTCTAACAACACTGTTGTAGGTGTGTGATGATGTTTTCTAACAACACTGTTGTACGTGTGTGATGATGTTTTCTAACAACACTGTTGTAGGTGTGTGATGATGTTTTCTAACAACACTGTTGTATGTGTGTGATGATGTATTCTAACAACACTGTTGTATGTGTGTGATGATGTTTTCTAACAACACTGTTGTATGTGTGTGATGATGTTTTCTATCAACACGGTTGTATGTCTGTGATGATGTTTTCTATCAACACTGTTGTACGTGTGTGATGATGTTTTCTATCAACACTGTTGTGCGTGTGTGATGATGTTTTCTAACAACACTGTTGTATGTGTGTGATGATGTTTTCTATCAACACGGTTGTATGTCTGTGATGATGTTTTCTAACAACACTGTTGTATGTGTGTGATGATGTTTTCTATCAACACGGTTGTATGTCTGTGATGATGTTTTCTAACAACACTGTTGTAGGTGTGTGATGATGTTTTCTAACAACACTGTTGTACATGTGCAATGATGTTTTCTATCAACACTGTTGTAGGTGTGTGATGATGTTTTCTAACAACACTGTTGTATGTGTTTGATGATGTTTTCTAACAACACTGTTGTACGTGTGTGATGATGTATTCTAACAACACTGTTGTATGTGTGTGATGATGTTTTCTAACAACACTGTTGTAGGTGTGTGATGATGTTTTCTAACAACACTGTTGTACGTGTGTGATGATGTTTTCTAACAACACTGTTGTACGTGTGTGATGATGTTTTCTATCAACACTGTTGTATGTCTGCAATGATGTTTTCTAACAACACTGTTGTAGGTGTGTGATGATGTATTCTAACAACACTGTTGTATGTGTGTGATGATGTTTTCTAACAACACTGTTGTACGTGTGTGATGATGTATTCTAACAACACTGTTGTATGTGTGTGATGATGTTTTCTAACAACAATGTTGTATGTGTGTGATGATGTTTTCTAACAACACTGTTGTACGTGTGTGATGATGTTTTCTAACAACACTGTTGTACGTGTGTGATGATGTTTTCTAACAACACGGTTGTATGTCTGTGATGATGTTTTCTAACAACACTGTTGTATGTGTGTGATGATGTTTTCTAAGAACACTGTTCTACGTGTGTGATGATGTATTCTAACAACACTGTTGTATGTGTGTGATGATGTTTTCTATCAACACTGTTGTATGTCTGCAATGATGTTTTCTAACAACACTGTTGTAGGTGTGTGATGATGTATTCTAACAACACTGTTGTATGTGTGTGATGATGTTTTCTAACAACACTGTTGTACGTGTGTGATGATGTATTCTAACAACACTGTTGTATGTGTGTGATGATGTTTTCTAACAACACTGTTGTATGTGTGTGATGATGTTTTCTATCAACACTGTTGTATGTGTGCAATGATGTTTTCTAACAACACGGTTGTATGTGTGTGATGATGTATTCTAACAACACTGTTGTATGTGTGCAATGATGTTTTCTAACAACACGGCTGTATGTCTGTGATGATGTTTTCTAACAACACTGTTGTATGTGTGTGATGATGTTTTCTATCAACACGGTTGTATGTCTGTGATGATGTTTTCTAACAACACTGTTGTACATGTGCAATGATGTTTTCTAACAACACGGTTGTACGTGTGTGATGATGTTTTCTATCAACACTGTTGTACGTGTGTGATGATGTTTTCTAACAACACTGTTGTAGGTGTGTGATGATGTTTTTTAACAACATGGTTGTACGTGTGTGATGATGTTTTCTAACAACATGGTTGTACGTGTGTGATGATGTTTTCTAACAACACTGTTGTACGTGTGATGATGTTTTCTAACAACACTGTTGTAGGTGTGTGATGATGTTTTCTAACAACACTGTTGTATGTGTGTGATGATGTATTCTAACAACACTGTTGTATGTGTGTGATGATGTTTTCTAACAACACTGTTGTAGGTGTGTGATGATGTTTTCTAACAACATGGTCATGTATGTGTGTAATGATGTTTTCTAACAACACTATTGTAGGTGTGTGATGATGTTTTCTAACAACACTGTTGTAGGTGTGTGATGATGTTTTCTAACAACACTGTTGTACGTGTGTGATGATGTTTTCTAACAACACTGTTGTACATGTGCAATGATGTTTTCTAACAACACTGTTGTAGGTGTGTGATGATGTTTTCTAACAACACTGTTGTATGTGTGTGATGATGTTTTCTATCAACACGGTTGTATGTCTGTGATGATGTTTTCTAACAACACTGTTGTAGGTGTGTGATGATGTTTTCTAACAACACTGTTGTATGTGTGCAATGATGTTTTCTATCAACACTGTTGTATGTCTGCAATGATGTTTTCTAACAACACTGTTGTAGGTGTGTGATGATGTTTTCTAACAACACTGTTGTATGTGTGTGATGATGTTTTCTAACAACACTGTTGTACGTGTGTGATGATGTATTCTAACAACACTGTTGTATGTGTGTGATGATGTTTTCTAACAACACTGTTGTACGTGTGTGATGATGTTTTCTAACAACACTGTTGTATGTGTGTGATGATGTTTTCTAACAACAATGTTGTATGTGTGTGATGATGTTTTCTATCAACACGGTTGTATGTCTGTGATGATGTTTTCTAACAACACTGTTGTATGTGTGTGATGATGTTTTCTAAGAACACTGTTCTACGTGTGTGATGATGTATTCTAACAACACTGTTGTATGTGTGTGATGATGTTTTCTATCAACACTGTTGTATGTCTGCAATGATGTTTTCTAACAACACTGTTGTAGGTGTGTGATGATGTATTCTAACAACACTGTTGCAGGTGTGTGATGATGTTTTCTAACAACACTGTTGTACGTGTGTGATGATGTTTTCTAACAACACTGTTGTACGTGTGTGATGATGTTTTCTATCAACACTGTTGTATGTCTGCAATGATGTTTTCTAACAACACTGTTGTAGGTGTGTGATGATGTATTCTAACAACACTGTTGTATGTGTGTGATGATGTTTTCTAACAACACTGTTGTACGTGTGTGATGATGTATTCTAACAACACTGTTGTATGTGTGTGATGATGTTTTCTAACAACAATGTTGTATGTGTGTGATGATGTTTTCTATCAACACGGTTGTATGTGTGTGATGATGTTTTCTAACAACACTGTTGTATGTGTGTGATGATGTTTTCTAAGAACACTGTTCTACGTGTGTGATGATGTATTCTAACAACACTGTTGTATGTGTGTGATGATGTTTTCTATCAACACTGTTGTATGTCTGCAATGATGTTTTCTAACAACACTGTTGTAGGTGTGTGATGATGTATTCTAACAACACTGTTGTATGTGTGTGATGATGTTTTCTAACAACACTGTTGTACGTGTGTGATGATGTATTCTAACAACACTGTTGTATGTGTGTGATGATGTTTTCTAACAACACTGTTGTATGTGTGTGATGATGTTTTCTATCAACACGGCTGTATGTCTGTGATGATGTTTTCTAACAACACTGTTGTATGTGTGTGATGATGTTTTCTATCAACACGGTTGTATGTCTGTGATGATGTTTTCTAACAACACTGTTGTACATGTGCAATGATGTTTTCTAACAACACGGTTGTACGTGTGTGATGATGTTTTCTATCAACACTGTTGTACGTGTGTGATGATGTTTTCTAACAACACTGTTGTAGGTGTGTGATGATGTTTTTTAACAACATGGTTGTACGTGTGTGATGATGTTTTCTAACAACACTGTTGTATGTGTGTGATGATGTATTCTAACAACACTGTTGTATGTGTGTGATGATGTTTTCTAACAACACTGTTGTAGGTGTGTGATGATGTTTTCTAACAACATGGTCATGTATGTGTGTAATGATGTTTTCTAACAACACTGTTGTAGGTGTGTGATGATGTTTTCTAACAACACTGTTGTAGGTGTGTGATGATGTTTTCTAACAACACTGTTGTACGTGTGTGATGATGTTTTCTAACAACACGGTTGTATGTGTGTGATGATATATTCTAACAACACTGTTGTAGGTGTGTGATGATGTTTTCTAACAACACTGTTGTATGTGTGTGATGATGTTTTCTAACAACACTGTTGTATGTGTGTGATGATGTATTCTAACAACACGGTTGTATGTCTGTGATGATGTTTTCTAACAACACTGTTGTATGTGTGTGATGATGTTTTCTAACAACACTGTTGTATGTGTGTGATGATGTTTTCTATCAACACTGTTGTACATGTGTGATGATGTTTTCTATCAACACGGTTGTATGTCTGTGATGATGTTTTCTAACAACACTGTTGTATGTGTGTGATGATGTTTTCTATCAACACTGTTGTACATGTGTGATGATGTTTTCTATCAACACGGTTGTATGTCTGTGATGATGTTTTCTAACAACACTGTTGTACGTGTGTGATGATGTTTTCTATCAACACTGTTGTATGTCTGCAATGATGTTTTCTAACAACACTGTTGTAGGTGTGTGATGATGTTTTCTAACAACACTGTTGTATGTGTGTGATGATGTTTTCTAACAACACTGTTGTACATGTGCAATGATGTTTTCTATCAACACTGTTGTATGTCTGCAATGATGTTTTCTAACAACACTGTTGTAGGTGTGTGATGATGTTTTCTAACAACACTGTTGTATGTGTGTGATGATGTTTTCTAACAACACTGTTGTACGTGTGTGATGATGTATTCTAACAACACTGTTGTATGTGTGTGATGATGTTTTCTAACAACACTGTTGTACGTGTGTGATGATGTTTTCTAACAACACTGTTGTACGTGTGTGATGATGTATTCTAACAACACTGTTGTATGTGTGTGATGATGTTTTCTAACAACACTGTTGTAGGTGTGTGATGATGTTTTCTAACAACACTGTTGTACGTGTGTGATGATGTTTTCTAACAACACTGTTGTACGTGTGTGATGATGTTTTCTATCAACACTGTTGTATGTCTGCAATGATGTTTTCTAACAACACTGTTGTAGGTGTGTGATGATGTATTCTAACAACACTGTTGTATGTGTGTGATGATGTTTTCTATCAACACTGTTGTATGTCTGCAATGATGTTTTCTAACAACACTGTTGTATGTGTGTGATGATGTATTCTAACAACACTGTTGTATGTGTGTGATGATGTTTTCTAACAACACTGTTGTACGTGTGTGATGATGTTTTCTAACAACACTGTTGTACGTGTGTGATGATGTATTCTAACAACACTGTTGTATGTGTGTGATGATGTTTTCTAACAACACTGTTGTAGGTGTGTGATGATGTTTTCTAACAACACTGTTGTACGTGTGTGATGATGTATTCTAACAACACTGTTGTACGTGTGTGATGATGTATTCTAACAACACTGTTGTATGTGTGTGATGATGTTTTCTAACAACACTGTTGTATGTGTGTGATGATGTTTTCTATCAACACGGTTGTATGTCTGTGATGATGTTTTCTAACAACACTGTTGTATGTGTGTGATGATGTTTTCTAAGAACACTGTTCTACGTGTGTGATGATGTATTCTAACAACACTGTTGTATGTGTGTGATGATGTTTTCTATCAACACTGTTGTATGTCTGCAATGATGTTTTCTAACAACACTGTTGTAGGTGTGTGATGATGTATTCTAACAACACTGTTGTATGTGTGTGATGATGTTTTCTAACAACACTGTTGTACGTGTGTGATGATGTATTCTAACAACACTGTTGTATTTGTGTGATGATGTTTTCTAACAACACTGTTGTATGTGTGTGATGATGTTTTCTATCAACACGGCTGTATGTCTGTGATGATGTTTTCTAACAACACTGTTGTATGTGTGTGATGATGTTTTCTATCAACACGGTTGTATGTCTGTGATGATGTTTTCTAACAACACTGTTGTACATGTGCAATGATGTTTTCTAACAACACGGTTGTACGTGTGTGATGATGTTTTCTATCAACACTGTTGTACGTGTGTGATGATGTTTTCTAACAACACTGTTGTAGGTGTGTGATGATGTTTTTTAACAACATGGTTGTACGTGTGTGATGATGTTTTCTAACAACATGGTTGTACGTGTGTGATGATGTTTTCTAACAACACTGTTGTACGTGTGTGATGATGTTTTCTAACAACACTGTTGTAGGTGTGTGATGATGTTTTCTAACAACACTGTTGTATGTGTGTGATGATGTATTCTAACAACACTGTTGTATGTGTGTGATGATGTTTTCTAACAACACTGTTGTAGGTGTGTGATGATGTTTTCTAACAACATGGTCATGTATGTGTGTAATGATGTTTTCTAACAACACTGTTGTAGGTGTGTGATGATGTTTTCTAACAACACTGTTGTAGGTGTGTGATGATGTTTTCTAACAACACTGTTGTACATGTGCAATGATGTTTTCTAACAACACTGTTGTAGGTGTGTGATGATGTTTTCTAACCACACTGTTGTAGGTGTGTGATGATGTTTTCTAACAACACTGTTGTACGTGTGTGATGATGTTTTCTAACAACACGGTTGTAGGTGTGTGATGATATATTCTAACAACACTGTTGTACATGTGTGATGATGTTTTCTAACAACACTGTTGTAGGTGTGTGATGATGTTTTCTAACAACACTGTTGTACGTGTGTGATGATGTTTTCTAACAACACTGTTGTACATGTGCAATGATGTTTTCTAACAACACTGTTGTAGGTGTGTGATGATGTTTTCTAACCACACTGTTGTAGGTGTGTGATGATGTTTTCTAACAACACTGTTGTACGTGTGTGATGATGTTTTCTAACAACACGGTTGTAGGTGTGTGATGATATATTCTAACAACACTGTTGTACATGTGTGATGATGTTTTCTAACAACACTGTTGTACGTGTGTGATGATATATTCTAACAACACTGTTGTACATGTGTGATGATGTTTTCTAACAACACTGTTGTAGGTGTGTGATGATGTTTTCTAACAACACTGTTGTATGTGTGTGTAATGTTTTCTAACAACACTGTTGTATGTGTGTGATGATGTATTCTAACAACACTGTTGTATGTGTGTGATGATGTTTTCTAACAACACTGTTGTATGTGTGTGATAATGTTTTCTAACAACACTGTTGTAGGTGTGTGATGATGTTTTCTAACAACACTGTTGTATGTGTGTGATGATGTTTTCTAACAACACTGTTGTAGGTGTGTGATGATGTATTCTAACAACACTGTTGTATGTGTTTGATGATGTTTTCTAACAACACTGTTGTACGTGTGTGATGATGTATTCTAACAACACTGTTGTATGTGTGTGATGATGTTTTCTAACAACACTGTTGTAGGTGTGTGATGATGTTTTCTAACAACACTGTTGTAGGTGTGTGATGATGTTTTCTAACAACACTGTTGTAGGTGTGTGATGATGTTTTCTAACAACACTGTTGTACGTGTGTGATGATGTTTTCTAACAACACTGTTGTATGTGTGTGATGATGTTTTCTAACAACACTGTTGTAGGTGTGTGATGATGTTTTCTAACAACACTGTTGTAGGTGTGTGATGATGTTTTCTAACAACACTGTTGTACGTGTGTGATGATGTTTTCTAACAACACTGTTGTACGTGTGTGATGATGTTTTCTAACAACACTGTTGTATGTGTGTGATGATGTTTTCTAACAACACTGTTGTTGGTGTGTGATGATGTTTTCTAACAACACTGTTGTATGTGTGTGATGATGTTTTCTAACAACACTGTTGTAGGTGTGAAGATGTTTTCTAACAACACGGTTGCATGTGTGTGATGATGTTTTCTAACCACACTGTTGTAGGTGTGCAATGATGTTTTCTAACAACACTGTTGTATGTGTGTGATGATGTTTTCTATCAACACTGTTGTACGTGTGTGATGATGTTTTCTAACAACACTGTTGTATGTGTGTGATGATGTTTTCTATCAACACGGTTGTATGTGTGTGATGATGTTTTCTATCAACACTGTTGTACGTGTGTGATGATGTTTTCTAACAACACTGTTGTATGTGTGTGATGATGTTTTCTAACAACACTGTTGTAGGTGTGTGATGATGTTTTCTAACAACACTGTTGTACGTGTGCAATGATGTTTTCTATCAACACTGTTGTACGTGTGCAATGATGTTTTCTAACAACACTGTTGTACGTGTGTGATGATGTTTTCTAACAACACTGTTGTATGTGTGTGATGATGTTTTCTAACAACACTGTTGTAGGTGTGTGATGATGTATTCTAACAACACTGTTGTATGTGTTTGATGATGTTTTCTAACAACACTGTTGTACGTGTGTGATGATGTATTCTAACAACACTGTTGTACGTGTGTGATGATGTTTTCTAACAACACTGTTGTACGTGTGCAATGATGTTTTGTAACAACACGGTTGTACGTGTGTGATGATGTTTTCTAACAACACTGTTGTAGGTGTGTGATGATGTTTTCTAACAAAACTGTTGTACATGTGTGATGATGTTTTCTAACAACACTGTTGTACGTGTGTGATGATGTTTTCTAACAACACTGTTGTAGGTGTGTGATGATGTTTTCTAACAAAACTGTTGTACATGTGTGATGATGTTTTCTAACAACACTGTTGTACGTGTGTGATGATGTTTTCTAACAACACTGTTGTAGGTGTGTGATGATGTTTTCTAACAAAACTGTTGTACATGTGTGATGATGTTTTCTAACAACACTGTTGTACGTGTGCAATGATGTTTTCTAACAACACTGTTGTAGGTGTGTGATGATGTTTTCTAACAACACTGTTGTAGGTGTGTGATGATGTTTTCTAACAACACGGTTTTACGTGTATGATGATGTTTTCCAACAACACCCTTTTCCTTCTGTTGCCTTCTTTCTTGCATCTAAGATGTTATCTGATGAAACTTACAACTTTTTTTATTAAATATTGTTAATGTACATAAATATTGTTTTATGACACATCTGTGTCACTTCATTGTTTTATGACACATCTGTATCACATCATTGTTTTATGACACATCTGTGTCACTTCATTGGTTTATGACACATCTGTGTCACTTCATTGGTTTATGATCTGTATCAAATCATTTGTTTATAGTACATATGTGCTGTGCCATATCATTGGTTAATCTCAGACACATCTGTGTCACATTGTCGGTTAATGAAACACACGTGTGTCACATCATTTGTTAATGAGACACATGTGTCACATCGTTGGTTAATGAGACACATCTGTGTCACATCATTGGTTAATGAGACACATGTGTGTCACATCATTGGTTAATGAGACACATGTGTCACATCTTTGGTTAATGAGACACATCTGCATCACATTGTTGGTTAATGAGACACATGTGTGTCACATCATTGGTTAATGAGACACATGTGTCACATCGTTGGTTAATTAGACACATGTCTCAAATCATTGGTTAATTAGACACATGTCTCAAATTGTTGGTCAATAACCCATATGTGCTGTGTCACATCATTGGATAATGTTTTTATTGGGGGAGAAAGCTTGAGTTCCTGGAGAAAACCCCTGACCTTACATTGGATAATGAGAAACATCTGTGTCACATCATTGGTTAATGAGACACATCTGTGTCACATCACTGGTTAATGAGACACATATGTGTCACATCGTTGGTTAATGAGACACATCTGTTTCACATCGTTGGTTAATGAGACACATCTGTTTCACATCATTGGTTAATGAGAAACATCTGTTTCACATCATTGGTTAATGAGACACATATGTGTCACATCACTGGTTTATGGCACATATGTGTCATGTCATTCATTGGTTTATTTTATGACACATCTGTTTCATCTCATTGGTTTATGACACATCTTTGTCATGTTTAACCACATCTGCCATGTGATTCATTATGTAATGTCTTTGGTTTTTGACACTTCTGTGTCATGTAGTTGGTTTATCGCACATCAGTGTCATGTCTTCAGTTTCTACAGATTTATAACTGTCCCTATATCAGGAAAAATTATCACGTCATGACACAGGAAAAACCATTCTACAACAAGATAATGTCTTTGACTTAAGATGATTTTAAGCTGTTCAGTGATATTTCTTATTGATTTGGGGTTGACAGTTCTTTTTTTTTACTTACCAGTTATAAGAATTTAATGAAAAACTTTGTATAAAATGATTAAGATGTCTGCACTAGTTGCCTTACACAAGTTAATGCATGAAAAAAATGTTACTGCCAGATGAAAACAATTAAGGAGGTATTATTGTTGATTATAATTTGAACATTTCCTCTAGAAGAATTTTACATCATTATAATCTTTAAATGTCAAGTCTCAATTATTCTATTTTAAACACTGCACATTTTTACTAGATTACCTGTGTACTATTTACAGACCAAACATTTCTACTGGATGACATTATTTATATGGATACCAGTAATAGACAAACCATTTCTACTGGATAACATGGGTACCAGTTATAGACCAATCATTTCTACTGGATCACATGGGTACCAGTTAACCACCAAACCAAGGCCCTGGAAATTTTCTTGAGTTGTGTCGGACATTTTACCGGTCATCATATACAAAATATTGTGTTTGCTTAAGCTGGAATGTGTATGTGCTTTTCCTTAAAGTCCAGAATAAAGGTCTTTTAAATTTTTGTCAAAACCGTGGTAGATATTAGTTGTTTTGTATGGTTTCCTATGATATATGCACCGTGCAAGAAAGGAAATATACGTAGGAAAACATTCTGCTTCCTAAAATTTCTTTATTATTAGATGACATGTTGTCTATGCAACAAAGAAATAGCAAACAACGTTTTTTTATGAACATTCATGCGACCTTTTCATTAACCGGAAGTAGGAAGTTGTTTCAAAATTACAACAAGTTCGGAACAGAATGAATTTTATACGATACTCTGTGATGGACCACGTTTTTACAAGTTATTATTTATTGAATAAAATATTTATTTTTGTTTTCATCATTTCAATAGAATTTTATTTGAATTGATTTTCCCAAGATTTATGTACGTCAGGTACATTGGCGCATGCGTGAGGTACATTATGACCACACGTGTTTTATCAAGTCATATTTTATATTTACAACCACTTCGTTCCTATTGTTTCAAAATACTGTTGCTATTACATATTCTAGGAAATGAATGAAACAGATCTGTACTAATAATTAGGTTATCAGCTGTTGTGTTAACCATATTACGTAATTAACACTTGACTGGAGTATGATTAGTCAATAAACACGTGTGTCAGTGACGGGAAATAGCCTTAGGGTTGATTTTAAAAAAAAATATTTATATCTAGCGGAAATTAAAGGTATTGAAACCAACTAAAAGATATTTATATTATTGACCAAGTTAAATATATAACTTTTTTGGATGTCCGATTTGACGAAACCTTAGTCGGACATTTTAATGTAAATGTCGGACATGTCCGGCAAATATGACCGTTTCCAGACCCATGCACCAAACCATTTCTACTGGATCAGATGGGTACCAGTTATAGACCAACTATTTCTACTGGATCACATGGGTACCAGTTATAGACCAACGATTTCTACTGGATCAAATTGGTACCAGTTATAAACCAACCATTTCTACTGGATCACAAGTATAAGAGTAATAGACAAACCATTTCTACTGGATCACAAGGGTACCAGTTATATCTAGCGCAGCTCGCAGCAGGCAGCGAAGCTGCCGTGAAGAGCGTTGAGCTCTACAGCAATTACGTGTCATGTGATCAAAATGAAATCACGTGATCAAAATCTGCTTAATGCTGATATTGATTTTTTTTTCGTCCGGAAGTTGATATCGTCAAAAAAAACGGGAACAAAGAGAATGAAGAAAAGTACTAAAAATAATTTTAAGAAAGACTTGAAAATACAGTTGACATCCATAAAAAAATAAATGTTATATTTAAAATTAACAACAAACATTCATACTATTTTTTTGCAATCTCTAAATTGATCTTTAAAAACTGACAATCAAATTACACTTCATGTGACGTCACAGTTACAAAGAAAGACTTCACATGACTACTGGAATTTAGAGGCACTTTTAGGGTCATAGGAAGTAACGTCAATTATGAAATGCACATTATATATTGATAATTAAGGACTATATTGTCTGTGCTCGAATTTTGGCAATGCCTACTCCATATTAGGCCAAACCATTTCTACTGGATCACATGGGTACCAGTTATAGACCAACCATTTCTACTGGATCACATGATTACCAGTTATAGACCAATCATTTCTACTGGATTACATGGGAACCAGTTATAGACCAATCATTCCTACTGGATCACATGGGTACCAGTTATACACCAATAGTTTCTACTGGATCACATGTTTACCAGTTATAGACTAATAATTTCTACTGGATCACATGGGTGCCAATTATAGACCAATCATTTCTACGAGATCACAAGTTTACCAGTTATATACCAATCATTTCTACTGGATCACATGGGTACCAGTTATAGACCAACCATTTCTACTGGATCACATGGGTACCAGTTAAGACTAATCATTTCTAATGGATGGCATGCATACCATATAGACCAAACCATTTCTACTAAATCACAAGTTTACAAGTTAAAAAACTAGCTTTTTTTCTTTCAAGAAGCCAGAGATTTTGTGTTTCCTCCTAAGCTAAAAAATTCTATTCCAAAATTAAGAGATATATATGGAAAAATTGTGGATTTTGTAGAAGGTTCCATTTTTTCCATTATTATTGCAGTTTCCAAGGACAACATAATAACACAATGTTACAAAATAGTTATAAACAGATTACTGTTGGTTTTATTTCCGCAATCATATTATCCATCTGGCCGCAAGCACTCGCTGGATAATTCTGATCTCGGAAATAAAAACCAACATTAATCTATATTTATCAATACCAGTCACAAGATAATGTTCAACTTGTTGTAGAGCTTGATCACTCAATGTTTGAAGGCATTTTAATATTGATTGAACAGTGTTTTAGGAGAAATAAACAAGTTAAACAAAGGCTAAATGCAACAAGTTTTGTTGGAGTCAACTTAACACTGCAAGGGGCTAAATATCTTCACTGTGTGTAACACTGCAAGGGGCTAAATATCTTCACTGTGTGTAAAATTTTATGATTTAATTATGTTGATCATTCAAAAGTGAAAATTACCAGCCATGCCAGAAAAAAGACTTGAAGCAGAAAAATAGTATTTTGGGAGCAATAACTCTAAAATAAATGGTCAATATTATTTATTCTGTTACTATGGAAACCAGTACTAAAATAAATTAGATATGAGAAGCAACAATTGTTTTTTCTCACTCAAACTGCACGTGGGTAAAATAACTGTCTGGGATATCGCACATAGACAAAATGACTAGATATTTGTTTGACTTGCCAAAGTGTGCTAAATCTGAAGGGAAAATAACTAATTATTTGTTTGACGTGCAAAAGCGCACCAAATAAAAAAGTGTTTCTAAGTTATGACTGCACAGTCCCATTGTTCTCAGTATAATAATACAGCAATACAGTTATGGCCTTTAATTGACTTCAGTAATACAGGTAATATCCAAATTATTAAATTCGAAAGAGTTATTTTTTCTTGATCCTGTGTACCTCGAAAAAAAAAACCCTTTCTTGATTTAATAAATATGGATATTACCTTCATTCAAGGCCATAATTGTATCATATTTTAATAGTAGATAAAAGTGTCCTTTATAAAACTGTTGTCATTTACACTTTATAGTTGAAAAATATTCTGAAACACAAAGAGAATAAAATTCTTCTACTGATAAAATAATACCCCAAAGCTACAAAAAAAAAGATAAACTAGACAAAGTCGATCTAGCGATCACTAATACCCCCTCATTTTGTAAAAATTTCTAACGTTTTTCGTGGACTGTGACCTTGAAATTTAACCCATTTCCCCCAAAATCAAAAGGCTTTTCACAAACCTGATATATAACAATATCCCAAAGTTTCATTCAAATTGAATGCAAACTTTTTGAGTTATTGTCCGGAAACAACTTGTTTGTAAAAATTTCTAACGTTTTTCGTGGACTGTGACCTTGAAATTTGACGTATTTCCCTCAAAATCAATAGGCTTCTTACCAACCTGATATATGACAATATCCCAAAGTTTCATTCAAATCAGATGTAAACTTTTTGAGTTATTGTCCAGAAACAAATTTTTTGTTAAAATTTCCAACGTTTTTCGTGGACTGTGACCTTGAAATTGGACGGATTTCCCCCAAAATCAATAGGCTTCTTTCCAACCTGATATATAACAATATCCCAAAGTTTCATTCAAATCGGATGTAAACTTTTTGAATTATCATCTGGAAACCAAATGTGGACGAACGGACGGACGGACATAAGGACCACTATATACCCCTGACTCTGTCGAGCGGGGGTATAACAATTGAAGGACAGTAACTCCTATATGAGTATACCAATACTTCTAAAATTTAAGGTGCAGACAGAGCTTGTCATGCTGATCCTTTTTGAAATATACATGGTTTAATTATCTCAAGTTTTTTCACATTTACAAGATAAAAGTTCCTGTCAAAACAGACAAACTTACTGCAATTACTTTTTCATGGGTTTTCTGATTTTGCTGAAATTGACAGTTTTAATAGATGACAAGCAGATGATTTTTGCAATTACCATTGTTAAACCCTCTGCTTTATTTTTCAAGATAAATGTTAAAAACAGTCAAACATTTTAATAACTAACATTTTCAAGGGCAATAAATCCTACATGGTTTTACTAAAGAGCAATAACTCCTACATGGTTTTACTAAAGAGCAATAACTCCTACATGGCTTGACCATTTTTTCAGTAAGCTTCAGTCTAGATAGATATTGTTATACTTATACCTGCTAGTTTTTCTCTAGCTGCTCATTACAAAATAATAACCCAAAACTGTTCATTGATCCATGTTTATTTTTAGCAAGAAGCCATATGGGTTGACTAAGATACTAAAGGATAAAGTAGATAAAGGTTTGAAAAGTTTACAGAAGACATCTTAAGACATGATTCTAATATGACGTCCTTTATACGCTTTGAGAACATATAAGGGTTCTAATAAGCTATTGCTCTATATAAAATATTGACAAATATAAGGTCTGACCATGTTCTAATTCGCATAAAGCATGGCTATCGTTCAGTATAATATATTGAAAAATATAAGGTCTGACCATGTTCTAATGCGCATAGAGCCTTGCGATTGCTCAGTTTAAAATATTAACAAATATAAGGTTCGACCATGTTCTAATTCGCATAGAGCCTCGCTATCGCTCGGTATAAAATATTGACAAATATAAGGTTTGACCATGTTCTAATTGGCATAGAGCCTCGCTATCGCTTAGCATAAAATATTGACAAATATAAGGTCTGACCATGTTCTAATTCGCATAGAGCATGGCTATCGTTCAGTATAATATATTGAAAAATATAAGGTCTGACCATGTTCTAATTCGCATAGAGCATGGCTATCGTTCAGTATAATATATTGAAAAATATAAGGTCTGACCATGTTCCAATGCGCATAGAGCCTTGCGATTGCTCGGTATAAAATATTGACAAATATAAGGTCTGACCATGTTCTAATTCGCATAGAGCATGGCTATCGTTCAGTATAATATATTGAAAAATATAAGGTCTGACCATGTTCCAATGCGCATAGAGCCTTGCGATTGCTCGGTATAAAATATTGACAAATATAAGGTTTGACCATGTTCTAATTGGCATAGAGCCTCGCTATCGCTCAGCATAAAATATTGACAAATATAAGGTCTGACCATGTTCTAATTTGCATAGAGCATGGCTATCGCTCAGTATAAAATATTGACAAATAAAAGGTCTGACCATGTTCTAATTCGCATAGAGCATGGCTATCGTTCAGTATAATATATTGAAAAATATAAGGTCTGACCATGTTCTAATGCGCATAGAGCCTTGCGATTGCTCAGTTTAAAATATTAACAAATATAAGGTTCGACCATGTTCTAATTCGCATAGAGCCTCGCTATCGCTCGGTATAAAATATTGACAAATATAAGGTTTGACCATGTTCTAATTGGCATAGAGCCTCGCTATCGCTCAGCATAAAATATTGACAAATATAAGGTCTGACCATGTTCTAATTTGCATAGAGCCCGCTCTAAATAATATTTTCTTAAATAATGGGCAACACCTCACACTGGCCCTTGGCAACAATAATGGTAATGGACACCAGGGGGTGCAAGTAACTAATTTGTCACTGGTGTCCAGAAATTAACTAGAACTAATTAAGAAATACACTTTTTGTAACTGTGTTAATTAAGACAACTAATAATAGTGAACAAACCAATACTGAGTGAACAAACCAATACTGAACAAACCAATACCGAGTGAACAAACCAATACCGAGTGAACAAACCAATACCGAGTGAACAAACCAATACCGAGTGAACAAACCAATACCGATACTAATTTATTTATATTTCCCATAGGATTACTATCTGTCATTACGGCAGACCGTAGTGTAACAGTCATGTCATGGAGTATTAACATTTATTGTTCATGTGTACAAGTTAGCAGGCACAACTCAACACAAACAACCATTTATAGATCAAGTTAGATGTATAAGGAATCTTTGAACAAACAAATATAATTTTGTGTGAGTGTGTTTTTATTTTACAGATACAATTGTCACAATTATCAATTACAGTACTTGCACCCGTAAACGCAACACTTTGACTGATTGATAACTGATTGCTGACGGATTTTGGAACGCTGACGGATCGCTGACTGATTGATGATGACGACATCCGTCCAAAATTATGAATCCGTCATTACCTTGGTAACCGTCAGCGATCAGTGCGATCAGTCCAATCAGTGCGATCCAGAATCCGTCATTTAATTATATGCATAAATCGGTTAGTTTATTCGTATAAATTAATAATTTAAAGATAAAACGGATTCTGCGTCATTTGTATATAATATATGCATTTATTATACCTTTTTAATAATAAAATAAAAACATGCGTTTAAAAGAATTGTTAATACAATGTCTCGTTCTAAATGAATAAATAAACATATTTAAATAATTTTTTTTCTTTATATTATATAATTAAGCACATTTCTTTAAAGCAGGACATATCTGGGAACCCAGTCCTGTAAACCTTCAGAAAACTTCTATTTAAGGCACATCAGTAACGAAGAGGTAAATGTTTTTTTTTCGTAATCCATTATTGATTCTCTTTTTTTATTCCCGCGACTCGTGATTTTTTGCGACTTGTTATATGTATATTTTTGTCATATATTAAGCCGACCCGACTCCCCCAATTAGTAACAGATTTATTTCACATTTAGGAAAGAACATGGCCTCTTTTTGACATCATTATTAGTTACTTAAATGTATGCCTGCGTGTTTTTATTTTGTCTACAACATTTTAAATACAATTATAAAACTGTTGTGTGAAACAATTGTTCAACTGTTAAACAATCATTGTCAATCAAAACGCATTCTTTACTAAACAAAAGTTGTATTGTAAAATATACAGCAATTCTTGTCGCAAGTTTTATTGGACAGGCAATAAAATTTGTTTAAAAAAGTATACATACAATTACGCTGGATTGTTCCATTTGTTACATGGCGTCCATTTTTTATTGGGGGGTGGGAGAGGAGAAAGCCGGAGTACAGGTAAAAAACCGACAGTCTTTTGTCAATTAAAGTGGAGTCGGGGGCACCGTATCTGCAGTCGTTTGAAAATCGGCAACCTGTTGACAGGCATGAGAGAACCAGTAGATGACTAACCAATCAGCCACCTAGGCCCCAATAACGCCGGGGAGAATTGTCTGCGAATACTGAGGTTAAGCGTAAAAATGTGTTACAGATAGACACATGTTTCAGTACGAAATAGTAATTTTTTTAACAAAACGTTATAAATTGTTTAGGTCTTAACATTGTCATTACAGTGTCATATCGATGAAACAGAACCATTTCAAAACTTGCCTTTAAAAGAGTGTCATTCAATTTAAACAATAACTTATTGTATTGATTGATTGTTTGCTTTTCTTCAGCGAGAGTATTCCAGCTCTATTCATGACGAGAATAAGTTAAATATAAATAAATTAGATTCTTTTGCTTGTTTAAATATTGTTTAATCCACTTTCAGCAATTTTTCAGCTATATCATGGCGTCCAGTTTTTATTTGAGAAGGAAACCGGAGTACCCGGATAAAACACCCGTCCTCCAGTAGGAAAACTGGCTCCCTTTCAATTAAGTCGAGTGCACCCTGCCTGCAGTGAGATTCGAACACGAAACCTCAGTGTTGACAGACCACATGATCAATAGTTGATGAACTAACATCACCACTCGGCTCCTTCAATCAAGTAGAGAAAGATGGACAAAAGGGCAATTTTGAAAAATATGGGGCATGGGTTTGGGAGTAAGATTTACTTTTTTTTCGTACAAGGAGCGTGACACTCTCTAAACATGTCACTATGGTTCGCGGCAATTTTAATATGACCTGAACCATCCCCACCCCACCCCCCAAAAATATATATATATATAAATAACGGGAGAACATCCCATGTCCGCAAGCTGAGGACGCGCTGGGCAGCTCTGTTAAACCTATCAACCAATTTCAAGTACTTCCTAATTTAAAGGAAACCATTTATACTTATATATCATTAATTGTGGAATGACTTTAAAAGAAATCGTAAAATAAACAATTGCGACGGCTAAAATGCGAAAGCAGAATTGATTTTCGTATCACGCTTACATGTTCGCATTTTTAACTCATAAGCTTCGATATACAAACGCTGTTAGTAGATTAATCTTTATTTGAGATTTAATTCTGTGTAAATTCATGTGACACAATGAGATAGTGAATAAAATATATAAATAGATGTTTTCGCTTTTGTCGTAAATCGTATTCAGTATTATACACCGGAATTCTCAGGAATTGTGGCACAGTAGTTTATTCTTTATTTGTTTGTTTGTTTGAATGGTGTTTTTATTGGGGGAGGAAGCCGAAGTACCCGGAGAAAACCCCCGACCTGCGGAAGGAAAATCCTTGTCAATTAAGATTTGAGTCAAATACACCCTGCCTGCAGTGAGAATCGAACCCACAATCTCTGTGTTGACAGACCACGTGATCAATAGCAGACGAACTATCTTGATCACTAGGCCAACGAGGCCCCTTCTTCTTTATTTGAGATTTAATTCTCTGTTAATTCATGTGACACAGTGAGATATATAATGAATAAAATATATAAATAGATGTTTTCGCTTTTGTCGTGAATCTTATTCAGTATTATACAGCGGAATTTTTAGGAACTGTGGCACATAAGTTTATTCTTTATTTAATTCTGTGTAAATTCATGTGACACTGGGGTAGTTAATAAAATATATAAATAGATGTTTTCGCTTTTGTCGTAAATCTTATTCAGTATTATACACCGGAATTCATAGGAACTGTGGCAAAGAAAAAAAACTGATCAAACCACGACAAATGATCTTTTTAAGCGTTTACAATAAAAAAACCACGACCTCGGAAGTTAAGGTAGCAGTAACCTATTATTGATCACCAAGTTGTATGTTTGATCCTTACAGCGAGATGATGTGCTCGACACATCCCTATAAATTTGCAAAGAGCACGAGTTGTCCTGTCGAAACTTTGCTGTTTCGTTGGGTACTCCAGCTCTTCCCAATAAACACTCGACGTCATAATATATAAACTAATATAATTTTTTTTAAATAGTGTTAAACAAACTTCAAACATACATATAATGCTAACGCGAAAAGGCGAAGTGGAAAAATGTTACGATTTCGCCTTCACATTTTTCGTGTTTCTCGCTTTTTCCGCTTTAAAACTTTTCGAAGACAAATACGAGATGTACGCCTTGGCATGCGAGGTCAAATATTTTTTGAATTTATTGTGTGTGTGTTTTTTTTTTTCATTTCTTTTTTTAATTATTTTTAATAAAATGACACTATGTGATGTTTATATGCCGTCAAAGAAAAGATGCATTAGTGATAGATTTTTTTCGGGGGGGGGGGGGGGATTTCCATTTATCATTTATAACTTTAGACTAGACGTTTTCCGCTTTCAAAATATGGACGTGCGCCTTGGCACGCGAGATGCTTTTTTAAAGTCATTGTGTGTGTGCGTTTTTAAATTTACTTTGTTTTAATTATTTTGTTACACTATGTAATGTTTATATTTCGTCACAGATGCATTAGTAATAGATTTAGGGAATTTCCATTTTTTTTATTAATAACTTTAGACCAGTTTTAGCCTTAATATTAGATAAAACGATCCATCAATGAGGACATAACAGTTGACATTTTTATACTTCTAATATTTGCGAGTGAAACGAATTTTCATATTTCGAAATATTAATTTTACTAACCGGAAGTTGAATGGACGGATTGGAGCGATCAGTCCAAATCAATCCGTCAGATCAGTCAAATTGTTCCAAATCCGTCAATTGACGGATGGACGGATTGGGAACGATCTGACGGATTGGGAACGATTTGACTGATCTGACTGATTGATAACTGATTGGTGACGGATTTTGGAACGCTGACGGATCGCTGACGGATTGATAAAAGTGTTGCGTCTTCAATCTCAAGTACTGTAGTCCAATACCAGAAATTCTATCTATTTTTTAAAGTAATATTGTAATTGTTTTTCAAATAGATTTTCTCAAAATAAATTCACTACTCAGTAAATTTCTTCCTGTTACAAAAAAGGGATAAAATGGAAAAACATATATTACACAGATTTCTTTACAGCTTTTAGAAATGTGTTTTGAAAGAATATTATGGTGCTACTACCCTTTAAAACTGTATGGCTTATGACGTTATGTTTGTTTGTTTGAGTGGATGGTGTTTCATGCCACTTTCAGCACATTTTCAGCTATGTAATGGCGTCCAGTTTTTGTTTTTGGAGGAAGCCGGAGTACCCGGAGAAAACCCTTGACCTGGCAATCCTTGTCAATTAAGTTTGGAGTTGAGCACACGATGCCTGCAGATAGACTGGAACCTGCAATCTCAGTGTTGACAGGCCATGTGATCAATAGTCGGCGACTACCTTAACCACTTGGCCACCAAGGCCCCTTTGTAAAACTTATGGTGCACACTACAAATTTGAGATTGAAGTACAGCAAGATGATAAACATTATACTTGTGACTCTTAGAATGGTTAGAAGGGCTCAGTAATTGGTTTATATTCAAATTCAACAAGTTACTTTGATACAAATTATCTCAAGTTATAAATGCAGAGCATCTTGTTCATTTCTTAAGTATATTTCTGTAAAACAGATCAATAGTTAGGAAGATAGATATGTTAAGAATGTTCTTTATGATTTGTGTAAACAATAAATAATAATCCTCATTGGGATTTCTTTTCTGCAAAATGTTTCAATTATTTCATATTAGTGGACATATTTCTCATCAGCCAGTGACAATGCTACAGATAGTTATTATCAACCAGAGGCTCTTAAGAGCCTGTATCGCTCACCTGATTTTATAGGAAATGAAGATGGCATTTCCCTGATGTTAAAGTTAGTCCTGTAATTTTCAATAAACTTTAATTAGGACCATCCAAACAATATTACTAGAAAGCTTTGTTTCATTGGTTAACCGGTTGTATAGAGAAGATTTTTTTTATTTGCCCATAGGGTCCAATGTTAAACTAAGTCCTGCGGCGGTGGTGGCCATTTTGAATTTCCAATTGCCATAAAAAACATAAACTTTATAAAGGACCATCCAAACAATATTGCTAGTAAGTTTTTGTTTCAATTGATTAACCGGTTTCAGAGAAGAAGCCTTTAAAAACTTTTTCCCATAGGGTCCTATGTTAAACTAAGTCCTGCGGTAGCGGCCATTTTGAATTTCCAATTGCCATAAAAAACATAAACTTTATAGAGGACCATCCAAACAATATTGCTAGTAAGTTTTTGTTTCCATTGATTAACCGGTTTCAGAGAAGAAGCCTTTAAAAACTTTTTCCCATAGGGTCCTATGTTAAACTAAGTCCTGCGGTAGCGGCCATTTTGAATTTCCAATTGCCATAAAAAACATAAACTTTATAGAGGACCATCCAAACAATATTGCTAGTAAGTTTTGTTTTGATTGGTTAAATGGTTTCAGAGAAGAAGCCCTTTTAAACTTTTTTCTCATAGGGTTGAATGTTAAACCAAGTCCTGCGGTGACGGCCATTTTGAATTTCCGATTGGGATAAAAAAACATTAACTTTATAGAGGACCATCCAAACAATATTGCTAGTAAGTTTTGTTTCCATTGGTTGACCGGTTTCAGAAAAGAAGCCTTTCAAACTTTTTCCCATAGGGTCCTATGTTAAATTAAGTCCTGCGGTGGCAGCCATTTTGAATTTCCAATTGCCATAAAAAACACAAACTTTATAGAGGACCATCTAAACAATATTGCTAGTAAGTTTTTGTTTCCATTGATTAACCGGTTTCAGAGAAGAAGCATTTTAAAACTTTTTCCCACAGGGTTCTATGTTAAACTAAGTCCTGCGGTGGCGGCCATTTTGAATTTCCAATTCCCATCAAAAACACAAACTTTATAGAGGACCATCCAAACAATATTGCTAGTAAGTTTTGTTTTGATTGGTTAAACGGTTTCAGAGAAGAAGCCCTTTTAAACTTTTTTCCCATAGGGTCCTATGTTAAACTAAGTCTTGAGGTGGCGGCCATATTGGTTTACCAATCAAAATAAAAAACACAAACTTTGCAAAGGTCCATCCAATGAACATAATGGCCAAGTTTGGTTTCAATTGGCCAAGTGGTTTCAGAGAAGAAGATTAAAATGTAAAAAGTTTACAGACGCCGCCGCCGACGACGACGCCGACGACGACGCCGACGGACGCAAAGTGATAACAATAGCTCACATGACCCTTTGGGTCAGGTGAGCTAAAAACCTGGAAATGAAGCCAATCCTTACACATAAATCATTCTGTTCCTTTGTGTTGATTCTTTTGACATTTACTAGTCACATAAAAGCATATAAAGATCTTATCTTCCATTACAACAATATAAAATTGATAATACTGATGATAAACAACTGTGTCATGCGACATGTCATGTTTGACGGCATTTTTACAGACAGGTGCTAGTAAGACCTGACTGGTGACCAGCATAAACAAGTATTACAGAGCTAATGCTCCCAGTAAGACCTGACTGGTGACCAGTATAAACAAGTATTACAGAGCTAATGCTCCCAGTAAGACCTGACTGGTGACCAGTATAAACAAGCATTACAGAGCTAATGCTCCCAGTAAGACCTGACAGGTGACCAGTATAAATAAGTATTACTGAGCTAATACTCCCAGTAAGACCTGACTGGTGACCAGTATAAACAAGTATTACTGAGCTAATGCTCCCAGTAAAACCTGACTGGTGACCAGTATAAACAAGTATTACTGAGCTATGCTCCCAGTAAGACCTGACTGGTGACCAGTATAAACAAGTATTACAGAGCTAATGCTCCCAGTAAGACCTGACAGGTGACCAGTATAAACAAGTATTACTGAGCTAATACTCCCAGTAAGACCTGACTGGTGACCAGTATAAACAAGTATTACAGAGCTAATGCTTCCAGTAAGACCTGACTGGTGACCAGTATAAACAAGTATTACTGAGCTATGCTCCCAGTAAAACCTGACTGGTGACCAGTATAAACAAGTATTACTGAGCTAATGCTCCCAGTAAGACCTGACTGGTGACCAGTATAAACAAGTAATACAGAGCTAATACTCCCAGTGAGACCTGACTGGTGACCAGTATAAACAAGTATTACTGAGCTAATGCTCCCAGTAAGACCTGACTGGTGACCAGTATAAACAAGTATTACTGAGCTAATGCTCCCAGTAAGACCTGACTGGTGACCAGTATAAACAAGTAATACTGTGCTAATACTCCCAGTGAGACCTGACTGGTGACCAGTATAAACAAGTATTACTGAGCTAATGCTCCCAGTAAGACCAGACTGGTGACCAGTATAAACAAGTATAACTGAGCTATGCTCCCAGTAAAACCTGACTGGTGACCAGTATAAACAAGTATTACTGTGCTAATACTCCCAGTAAAACCTGACTGGTGACCAGTATAAACAAGCATTACTTTCAGCTAATACCAATGTATGATTACCGATGTGAAGTAAACAGCTATATAATTATGGATGATGTCACGGCTGAAAACTCTAAATATAATTCAGGAAGCTATAAGTATTCAAATGAAGAATTTATTTTTTTTTAAACTGAAAAAATATGCCGCCACAGCTGAGAATAAATGTTGATTTGTTATTGTTTTAGAAAGTAAAGTGTGTCTGTAAGACACAAATGATGCCTCGGCCTAATCATTGAAATTAAAAACATATTTTCTATGTATGATGTTTAAAATTATTCAACTTAGAATGGGCTTACATGTAGATAAAAATAGAATGGGCTTACATGTAGATAAAAATAGAATGGGCTTACATGTAGATAAAAATAGAATAGGCTTACATGTAGATAAAAATAGAATGGGCTTACATGTAGATAAAAATAGAATGGGCTTACTTGTAGATAAAAATAGAATGGGCTTACATGTAGATAAAAATAGAATGGGCTTACATGTAGAAAAAAATAGAATGGGCTTACATGTAGATAAAAATAGAATGGGCTTACATGTAGATAAAAATAGAATGGGCTTACATGTAGATAAAAATAGAATAGGCTCACATGTAGATAAAAATAGAATGGGCTTACATGTAGATAAAAATAGAATGGGCTTACATGTAGATAAAAATAGAATGGGCTTACATGTAGATAAAAATAGAATAGGCTTACATGTAGATAAAAATAGATTGGGCTTACATGTAGATAAAAATAGAATGGGCTTACATGTAGATAAAAATAGAATGGGCTTACATGTAGATAAAAATAGAATAGGCTTACATGTAGATAAAAATAGAATGGGCTTACATGTAGATAAAAATAGAATGGGCTTACATGTAGATAAAAATAGAATGGGCTTACATGTAAATAAAAATAGAATGGGCTTACATGTAGATAAAAATAGAATAGGCTTACATGTAGATAAAAATAGAATGGGCTTACATGTAGATAAAAATAGAATGGGCTTACATGTAGATAAAAATAGAATGGGCTTACATGTAGATAAAAATAGAATAGGCTTACATGTAGATAAAAATAGAATGGGCTTACATGTAGATAAAAATGTATAACTTGTATTGCCCTGGTTTGACTACCAGTCAAAATAAACCATACCTTAAATGGCCTGCAAATTGCAAACTGATTATGTTAAAATCCTTTGGTCTGCACACCACCATTATGTGTTCAAATATACTACCAAATAAAAAACTCAAATATCTTCAAAGGTGTACAAGAAGATTAGCTGGACATAGCAAGTGCCTGTAGTCTACATGACATGGCATACAACTGTCGAATTTTCTCTTAATATAAGAAAATTTAATATAAACATCCTTTAGCCCTGCACACCTCCATTATGTGTACATATTCTTACCTTCATACAAACAACTTTTTATTGGTAAATCCTGCAATTGATTTTTTTCACAATGAATTTCTATTAACGATTCCATTTATCTACAGATAAATAGTGAATTGTTACAAACTGCAGTCACGAAAACACACATTTCCTTTAAAGCTGAAAGCATTATAGATTGATGCCACAGTAATTGGAAGAATGGCGGGAAACTTTCCAATACTTGCCATCGACAATCGGAAAGTTCTTAAATGATTAAGTGATTTTTTTACAGCTTGGAAATAAGGAATGTATGACCTTAGTTAGCTGATGCTTCAGTAATTGTAAGTGACAAAGACAAATAATGAGATCGCGTAAAAAATTTGTAACGATTGAAAAGGTATCATTCCATGTATAAGTACAATGAAGGCACCAGTTACCATGCAGTGTGGTATCATGATATATATATAGTTGTTTTCTTGAAATATCAAGATGCAAAATTAATGCAAAACCTATTTTTACATATGTCACCATAAAACAAATGCATCAGGAAGGAAAAACAACGAATTCATTCCTGCGTTTCCTTTATAATTTATAATCAGAATCTGATCAGGAATATAGCACAACTTAATGAAATTTCACCAATTACTTTAAGATCAATATATCCGTATGAGAAGATTATCCTCTGGCATTTTTCTGCTGTGTTGAGATAATAAGATTTTCATTGTAACGCGGAGTTTTCCGTTTCCATGATAATTTGTTTATGGCACTCAATTAGGCTGAGATAGAACATAACGAGTTGATATAAAACACAACTGACAGAAGAAAGTCGGTACAGATCGTCCATTAATCCAATTATCAACAGAAATGACATACATGTCAATTAAAATTATAAAAATTATATTTCTGTAAATCAACTATAAATTTTGACTCTATGTACTTTAACATTTCAGACGGTTAATTGAGACACATATGTTATAGGAACATAATATTAAGCATTTGATGACGATTAGACCTAAAAATATTCCTGGACTTTACATGGTGGATATGTTTGAGGACTCTTAGACCTAAACAAATTCCTGGACTTTACATGGTGGATATGTTTGAGGACTATTAGACCTAAACAAATTCCTGGACTTCACATGGTGGTTATGTTTGAGGACTCTTAGACCTAAACAAATTCCTGGACTTTACATGGTGGATATGTTTGAGGACTCTTAGACCTAAACAAATTCCTGGACTTTACATGGTGGATATGTTTGAGGACTCTTAGACCTAAACAAATTCTTGGATTTACATGGTAGTTATGTTTGAGGACTCTTAGACCTAAAAATATTCCTGGACTTTCATGGTGGATATGTTTGAGGACTCTTAGACCTAAACAAATTCTTGGATTTACATGGTAGTTATGTTTGAGGACTCTTAGACCTAAACAAATTCTTGGATTTACATGGTGGATATGTTTGAGGACTCTTAGACCTAAACAAATTCTTGGATTTACATGGTAGTTATGTTTGAGGACTCTTAGACCTAAACAAATTCTTGGACTTTACATGGTGGATATGTTTGAGGACTCGTAGACTTAAACAAATTCCCGGACTTTACATAGTGGATATGTTTGAGGACTATTAGACCTAAACAAATTCCTGGACTTCACATGGTGGTTATGTTTGAGGACATTAGACCTAAACAAATTCCTGGACTTCACATGGTGGTTATGTTTGAGGACTATTAGACCTAAACAAATTCCTGGACTTCACATGGTGGTTATGTTGGAGGACTTTTACACCTAAACAAATTCCTGGACTTCACATGGTGGTTATGTTGGAGGACTATTAGACCTAAACAAATTCCTGGACTTCACATGGTGGTTATGTTGGAGGACTATTAGACCTAAACAAATTCCTGGACTTCACATGGTGGTTATGTTCAAGGACTATTAGACCTAAACAAATTCTTGGACTTCACATGGTGGTTATGTTTGAGAGCATTAGACCTAAACAAATTCCTGGACTTCACATGGTGGTTATGTTTGAGGACTATTAGACCTTAACAAATTCCTGGACTTCACATGGTGGTTATGTTCGAGGACTATTAGACCTAAACAAATTCCTGGACTTCACATGGTGGTTATGTTGGAGGACTATTAGACCTAAACAAATTCCTGGACTTCACATGGTGGTTATGTTCGAGGACTATTAGACCTAAACAAATTCCTGGACTTCACATGGTGATTATGTTTTTGTTAAATTAAGACAAATTAATATATTTGTGAAGAGGACCTCTAAGTGGATTATTTCAAGTTACAAAACCTTTGGATTTGTGAGCTTAAAGAAGAGAAGAACTTTTAATTTAGCCAATCAGAAACAAGAATATTCCTTGTTGGCCATGTTTCATAGGAAGACAATCATAAACAAGAATATTCCTTGTTGGCCATGTTTCATAGGCATACAATCAGACACAAGAACATTGCTTGTTGGCCATGTTTCATAGGCAGACAATCAGAAACAAGAATATTCCTTGTTGGCCATGTTTCATAGGAAGACAATCAGAAACAAGAATATTCCTTGTTGGCCATGTTTCATAGGAAGACAATTAGAAACAAGAATGGTCCTTGTTGGCCATGTTTCATAGGCAGCCAGTCAGAAACAAGAATGGTCCTTTTTGGCCATGTTTCATAGGCAGCCAGTCAGAAACAAGAATGGTCCTTGTTGGCCATGTTTCATAGGCAGCCAGTCAGAAACAAGAATGGTCCTTGTTGGCCATGTTTCATAGGCAGCCAATCAGAAACAAGAATGGTCCTTGTTGGCAACGTTTTATAGGCTAACAATAGAATATGTTCGAGGACTATTAGACCTAAACAAATTCCTGGACTTCACATGGTGGTTATGTTGCAGGACTATTAGACCTAAACAAATTCCTGGACTTCACATGGTGGTTATGTTGGAGGACTATTAGACCTAAACAAATTCCTGGACTTCACATGGTGGTTATGTTCGAGGACTATTAGACCTAAACAAATTCCTGGACTTCACATGGTGATTATGTTTTTGTTAAATTAAGACAAATTAATATATGTGTGAAGAGGACCTCTTACGGTGGATTATTTCAAGTTACAAAACATTTGAATTTGTGAGCTTAAAGAAGAGAAGAACTTTTAATTTAGCCAATCAGAAACAAGAATATTCCTTGTTGGCCATGTTTCATAGGAAGACAATCAGAAACAAGAATATTCCTTGTTGGCCATGTTTCATAGGCAGACAATCAGAAACAAGAATATTCCTTGTTGGCCATGTTTCATAGGAAGACAATCAGAAACAAGAATATTCCTTGTTGGCCATGTTTCATAGGAAGACAATTAGAAACAAGAATGGTCCTTGTTGGCCATGTTTCATAGGCAGACAATCAGAAACAAGAATATTCCTTGTTGGCCATGTTTCACAGGAAGACAATCAGAAACAAGAATATTCCCTGTTGGCCATGTTTCATAGGCAGACAATCAGAAACAAGAATATTCCTTGTTGGCCATGTTTCACAGGCAGACAATCAGACACAAGAACATTGCTTGTTGGCCATGTTTCATAGGAAGACAATCAGAAACAAGAATATTTCTTGTTGGCCATGTTTCATAGGCAGCCAGTCAGAAAAAAGAATGGTCCTTGTTGGCCATGTTTCATAGGCAGCCAGTCAGAAACAAGAATATTTGTTGTTGGCCATGTTTCATAGGCAGACAATCAGAAACAAGAATATTTCTTGTTGGCCATGTTTCATAGGCAGCCAGTCAGAAAAAAGAATGGTCCTTGTTGGCCATGTTTCATAGGCAGCCAATCAGAAACAAGAATGGTCCTTGTTGGCAACATTTTATAGGCTAACAATAGAAGATGAGAAATATATGTAGTAGACCTCAAGAACATAACTGCCAAATTTGGCTTCAATTGATGTTAGATGTTAAACAGTCTTGTATGTAATTAAGGAACATTAAAACAATACAATTTCAGTAATGTTTGTTTGTTTGTTTGAATGTTGTTTTAACGCCACTTTCATCAATTTTTCAGCTATATTACAGCATCCAGTTTTATTGGGGAGAGGAAGCCGGAGTACCCTGAGAAAACCCCCGGCCTTCGGTAGGAAACAATTTCAGTAATGACCAAGAGTTCATAATGTAATGAGGCATCCATGAGGTACTGGTATTTCCTCTGACAGTGTATCAATTCTAAGTACCTTGATTCAAGAAAAAACCATAATTAATGAATAATACTTGAAAACAATGCAATTTTAGAATTGGTTTTTAGTGGGTTCCTAAAATTTGACAAAGAAATATTTTCTTTTCATATATCATCCATTATACAGTAAACCTGCTGCAAAATATAGACTCAGAGGTATTGAAACACTCACCCTGTAGGCACTTATAGACTCAGAGGTATTGACACACTCTCCCTGTAGGCACTTACAGACTCGGAGGTATTGACACACTCACCCTGTAGGCACTTATAGACTCGGAGGTATTGACACACTCACCCGGTAGGCACTTATAGACTCGGAGGTATTGACACACTCACCCTGTAGGCACTTATAGACTGGGAGGTATTGACACACTCACCCTGTAGGCACTTACAGACTCAGAGGTATTGACACACTCACCCTGTAGGCACTTATAGACTCAGAGGTATTGACACACTCACCCTGTAGGCACTTACAGAGTCGGAGGTATTGACACACTCACCCTGTAGGCACTTATAGACTCAGAGGTATTGAAACACCCACCCTGTAGGCACTTATAGACTCAGAGGTATTGACACACTCACCCTGTAGGCACTTACAGACTCGGAGGTATTGACACACTTACCCTGTAGGCACTTATAGACTCAGAGGTATTGACACACTCACCCTGTAGGCACTTACAGACTCGGAGGTATTGACACACTCACCCTGTAGGCACTTATAGACTCGGAGGTATTGACACACTCACCCGGTAGGCACTTATAGACTCGGAGGTATTGACACACTCACCCTGTAGGCACTTATAGACTGGGAGGTATTGACACACTCACCCTGTAGGCACTTACAGACTCAGAGGTATTGACACACTCACCCTGTAGGCACTTATAGACTCAGAGGTATTGACACACTCACCCTGTAGGCACTTACAGAGTCGGAGGTATTGACACACTCACCCTGTAGGCACTTATAGACTCAGAGGTATTGAAACACCCACCCTGTAGGCACTTATAGACTCAGAGGTATTGACACACTCACCCTGTAGGCACTTACAGACTCGGAGGTATTGGCACACTTACCCTGTAGGCACTTATAGACTCAGAGGTATTGACACACTCACCCTGTAGGCACTTACAGACTCGGAGGTATTGACACACTCACCCTGTAGGCACTTATAGACTCAGAGGTATTGACACACAAACCTTGTAGGCACTTACAGACTCGGAGGTATTGACACACTCACCCTGTAGGCACTTATAGACTCAGAGGTATTGACACACTCACCCTGTAGGCACTTATAGACTCAGAGGTATTGACACACTCACCCTGTAGGCACTTACAGACTCAGAGGTATTGACACACTCACCCTGTAGGCACTTATAGACTCAGAGGTATTGAAACACCCACCCTGTAGGCACTTATAGACTCAGAGGTATTGACACACTCACCCTGTAGGCACTTATAGACTCGGAGGTATTGACACACTCACCCTGTAGGCACTTATAGACTCAGAGGTATTGACACACTCACCCTGTAGGCACTTACAGACTGGGAGGTATTGACACACTCACCGTGTAGGCACTTATAGACTCAGAGGTATTGAAACACTCACCCTGTAGGCACTTATAGACTCAGATGTATTGACACACTCACCGGGACTGTAGGCACTTACAGACTCGGAGGTATTGACACACTAGGCACTTATAGACTCAGAGGTATTGAAACACTCACCCTGTAGGCACTTATAGACTCGGAGGTATTGACACACTCACCCTGTAGGCACTTATAGACTCAGAGGTATTGAAACACTCACCCTGTAGGCACTTACAGACTCAGAGGTATTGACACACTCACCGGGACTGTAGGCACTTACAGACTCGGAGGTATTGAAACACTCACCCTGTAGGCACTTATAGACTCAGAGGTATTGACACACTCACCGGGACTGTAGGCACTTATAGACTCAGAGGTATTGACACACTCAACGGGACTGTAGGCACTTATAGACTCAGAGGTATTGAAACACTCACCCTGTAGGCACTTATAGACTCAGAGGTATTGAAACACTCACCCTGTAGGCACTTATAGACTCGGAGGTATTGACACACTCACCCTGTAGGCACTTATAGACTCAGAGGTATTGACACACTCACCCTGTAGGCACTTACAGACTGGGAGGTATTGACACACTCACCGGGGCTGTAGGCACTTACAGACTCGGAGGTATTGACACACTCACCCTGTAGGCACTTATAGACTCAGAGGTATTGACACACTCACCCTGTAGGCACTTACAGAGTCGGAGGTATTGACACACTCACCCTGTAGGCACTTACAGAGTCGGAGGTATTGACACACTCACCCTGTAGGCACTTACAGAGTCGGAGGTATTGACACACTCACCCTGTAGGCACTTATAGACTCAGAGGTATTGAAACACCCACCCTGTAGGCACTTATAGACTCAGAGGTATTGACACACTCACCCTGTAGGCACTTATAGACTCAGAGGTATTGACACACTCACCCTGTAGGCACTTACAGACTCGGAGGTATTGACACACTCACCCTGTAGGCACTTATAGACTCAGAGGTATTGACACACTCACCCTGTAGGCACTTATAGACTCAGAGGTATTGACACACTCACCCTGTAGGCACTTATAGACTCAGAGGTATTGACACACTCACGCTGTAGGCACTTATAGACTCAGAGGTATTGACACACTCACCCTGTAGGCACTTATAGACTCAGAGGTATTGACACACTCACCCTGTAGGCACTTACAGACTGGGAGGTATTGACACACTCACCCTGTAGGCACTTATAGACTCAGAGGTATTGAAACACTCACCCTGTAGGCACTTATAGACTCAGAGGTATTGACACACTCACCGGGACTGTAGGCACTTACAGACTCGGAGGTATTGACACACTAGGCACTTATAGACTCAGAGGTATTGAAACACTCACCCTGTAGGCACTTATAGACTCGGAGGTATTGACACACTCACCCTGTAGGCACTTATAGACTCAGAGGTATTGACACACTCACCCGGACTGTAGGCACTTACAGACTCGGAGGTATTGAAACACTCACCCTGTAGGCACTTATAGACTCAGAGGTATTGACACACTCACCGGACTGTAGGCACTTATAGACTCAGAGGTATTGACACACTCACCGGGACTGTAGGCACTTATAGACTCAGAGGTATTGAAACACTCACCCTGTAGGCACTTATAGACTCAGAGGTATTGAAACACTCACCCTGTAGGCACTTATAGACTCGGAGGTATTGACACACTCACCCTGTAGGCACTTATAGACTCAGAGGTATTGACACACTCACCCTGTAGGCACTTATAGACTCAGAGGTATTGACACACTCACCGGGACTGTAGGCACTTATAGACTCAGAGGTATTGACACACTCACCGGGACTGTAGGCACTTATAGACTCAGAGGTATTGAAACACTCACCCTGTAGGCACTTATAGACTCAGAGGTATTGAAACACTCACCCTGTAGGCACTTATAGACTCGGAGGTATTGACACACTCACCCTGTAGGCACTTATAGACTCAGAGGTATTGACACGCTCACCCTGTAGGCACTTATAGACTCAGAGGTATTGACACACTCACCCTGTAGGCACTTACAGACTCGGAGGTATTGACACACTCACCCTGTAGGCACTTATAGACTCAGAGGTATTGACACACTCACCCTGTAGGCACTTATAGACTCAGAGGTATTGACACACTCACCCTGTAGGCACTTATAGACTCAGAGGTATTGACACACTCTCCCTGTAGGTACTTACAGACTCGGAGGTATTGATACACTCACCCTGTAGGCACTTATAGACTCAGAGGTATTGACACACTCACCCTGTAGGCACTTATAGACTCGGAGGTATTGACACACTCACCCTGTAGGCACTTATAGACTCAGAGGTATTGAAACACTCACCCTGTAGGCACTTATAGACTCGGAAGTATTGACACACTCACCCTGTAGGCACTTATAGACTCGGAGGTATTGACACACTCACCCTGTAGGCACTTATAGACTCAGAGGTATTGACACACTCACCCTGTAGGCACTTACAGACTGGGAGGTATTGACACAATCACCCTGTAGGCACTTATAGACTCAGAGGTATTGAAACACTCACCCTGTAGGCACTTATAGACTCAGAGGTATTGACACACTCACCCTGTAGGCACTTACAGACTCGGAGGTATTGACACACTCACCCTGTAGGCACTTATAGACTCAGAGGTATTGACACACTCACCCTGTAGGCACTTATAGACTCAGAGGTATTGACACACTCACCCTGTAGGCACTTATAGACTCAGAGGTATTGACACACTCACCGGGACTGTAGGCACTTATAGACTCGGAGGTATTGAAACACTCACCCTGTAGGCACTTATAGACTCAGAGGTATTGACACACTCACCGGGACTGTAGGCACTTATTTAAACCCCCACCACCCACATTAATATAAAATTAGTCCATAAATTGTATACATTACATACAAAGTTTGTGCATAAGACACTCTTCCTTATTTATATATTAAAATTACCCTTCTGGAAGGAGCCTTAGAATAAAAACATCTTTAAAAGCCAACAAATCCTTTCAATAAATAATTGTCAACTATGGAATCATTGTGTATTGGGTTTATAATGTTGCCAATTATAATAGGTTACATCAATAAATCACGACTGCCACAGAAAATGTTTCAATTATTAATCAGAGAACGTTATACGATGCCTCTCTGTTACTAATGAACACTGATTAAACCTTACTGTGAACTTAATTGATTGGATACACATTACCAGCAATACACATCTTGACATCAAAACAAGAATAATTCTAAGACTAAACTGCAGCCTAATGAAGTATTGAAAAAGATTGAAATAAATATTAAATCTGGTTTTAATTTATTTCTCTCTCTCTATGCTAAGTATCAGATTGACAAACATGACCATGCAGCATAAACAAATAATAAATAAACAAGACTTAGGGATAAGCAACAATGCAAGTGACGATATTCATATAAATAAACAAGACTTAGGGATAAGCAACAATGCAAGTGACGATGTTCATATAAATAAACAAGACTTAGGGATAAGCAACAATACAAGTGACGATATTCATATAAAAATTGAAGACACACTGTCACACAGTTCCACCAACTAATGACCTTCTTCAGTATCAAAATAAACAAATGACGACAATAAATCAATTCAGTTATATCAAACTTTCTCACAGCTATAAATGAACTTTCACTATATTGCAAGAGTATTGAGATATGGGTTAACATTAGAAATACTGAAGTCCGATAAGAGATTAGACCGAAACAGATAATTGTGATCACATTTTAAAAAGAAGTGAACCTCATCGTTCACTTCATTTAGATTACAGAAGGAGCAAAGATGTTGTTCATGGGGAACTTATTTTTTTATCTTTCACGTTCTATTTCAAGACTGTGGTTGGCAATTGGAAATTTTGAGATGAATTTGCAAATTTCATAGTTGGAATCGAATATAAATAAAATTCTTTTCCTAAGTTTTTTTTTCAAAAATTTATATAGAAGGATTTTATTTTCCCAGAAAATTTGCGACAAATTCATAGTCTTGGCTCTTTCATTAAACAGTCTCTAGAACTGAGGACAGGGGTCTCGTAGACTTGTATATTTTGTGGATTTGTTTGCAATTTAGTTGTTTGTTACTTCTCTGTTTTAGCCCCGTGCGGGATCCGGGTGGCCAAAAGAATAGACCCCAGTCGCGCTAGCTTGTCGTAAAAGGCGACTAAATAGCACCCAGTACCCTGACCAGCGTGTCAGGTTGGTTTGCCTAAAGACCGACTGGGATGTGTGCCCCAGGTGGTTGAATGGGGTACCCCTGGCAAGCTGGGGTTGTCAGGCTATAATACGGAAAACCTGACCGCAAACCATATTAGTGCACCGTGTTGGGAAAAATGCCATGTTCCTCGCACGTTAAAGAACGCTGCTGTAGTATTTGCTATGAGTAGGGATTTCGATCCCGCTACAGGAGGCTGAATTGCCCGACCCTATCCATCCTCCCATTTGCCAGTGGCAATCTAAAATCCGTTACCCCAATTTTTCCTTGTGTCCCATCCCATTTTCATTCATCATCATTTCATGTTCATTTTATCATCCATTTCATGTTCATAGCCTGAATATAGCTGAAATAAGGCTGCTCGGGCGTTAAACACCATTAATCAATCAATCAATTCTCTGTTTTATGTCACTGATCAATGTAGTATTGATTCATATGACAATAAAGATATTACTATATTGTTTTTAATATTACATAAGTGAAGAAGAGTTTTCACTTGCTTTTGTTGAAATATTATAATAAAATGTTATCAAAAATACAAAAGTGACAAATTCATGACCATATAGTCTATTTCATTTTAATCTGATCCCACTGCAAATTCTTTTGACTTATTGTTAATTGGTGTTTAACGTTTTTGATTTTGATTCTTTTGTAATTATTTTCCATGTTTGTTAATTTGAAATTGTGTACACGTTCTTGTATCTACTTTGTTCTAGTATATGTATATGTAATGCGGAAAGGACTTTATAAGTATTATTTACTTGTGTCCAATCCATTTTGTTATTAACAAATAAAATATGTTTAAATCATGAACATTCATTAAAGTAAAAAACACCACTCATTAAATAGGTAGGGCCTGTACCATAATGAGTGGTGCAGAAAATTGTTTGTTTTAATTGGATAAAATGAGGTCAGGTGGTATTCATGAATCAACAGTAAGAGGCGTTATTACGATAATGCCCTCTCCAGTAACAAGAAACACAAACTGCTTTTTTTATTTGTATAATTGATTTTGTAAATGTACAACCTCAATGAAGAAAATTAAAGCACCTTAGCACACTCATATACATCACGCTCCCACATACCTATAATGTTCCATAAAATTGTGATACATCACGCTCCCACATACCTATAATGTTCCATAAAATTGTGATACATCACGCTCCCACATACCTATAATGTTCCATAAAATTGTCATCAGTTGTTTCTAAGTATAAGCACATGCAAGTTGTTTCATACATATACTTTGAAAAATTTCTAAATTTAAAGGGGGAATAACTACTACAAACTAGACAAGTTGATCTAATGATCACTGATACCCATACTTAAATTTTCCATAATTCTTTTGGTTAAAATTTCTAACGTTTCTTGTCAACTGGTGACCTTGACCATTGATGGAATTCCTCCAGCATCAATAGGCTTCTTACCCACCTGATATGTAATAATATCGTAAAGTTTCATGGAAATCAAATGCAAAGGTTTAGAGCTATTGTCGGGAAAAGTTTTTTTTTTAATTTCCAACATTTTTTGCCAACTGTGACTGTAAAATTTAACAGATTTCCCCAAAATCAATAGCCTTCTAATCCACCTAATATGAAAATATATCCCAAAGTTTCATTGAAATGTAAACTATTTAAGTTATTGTCTGGAAACAATTTTTTGTCAAAATTTCTAATGATTTTTGTGGACTGTGACCTTGAAATTTGATGGATTTCCCCCAAAATCAATAGGCTTCTTACCAACCTGAATACAACAATATCCCAAAAATCGGATGCAAACTTTTTGAATTATCATCCAGAAACCAAATTTGGACAGACGAATTGACGGATGGACATGAAGACCACTATTAGTCCAAGAATCCTCGGCCGTCCCATTGATTTTTTCTTTTTCTTTTTTTGTGTGGGATGTCAGAGACTTTGCGACACGGGTCTCAGTCTGCAAATTTCGTCATTTCCACATGTTAATAAACATTTTCATCCAGTTAAACTATATATAATTCGCTTCTTTAGATATTTTTCTCTATTAATGTAATAATCATACCTTCAATCAAGCTAATTTAAGGACTGGATTTAAGTCACATTGTTGTCATGTGACTTTTTGTTTAAAATGAAAGTGAAATGTCCGAATGTAAGGGTATCGATGGAAATGAGCTTTGAAATGGACATAAATCATCTTGACGGCAGAGGATTCAAGGACCAGACCACTATATACCCCGGACTCTGTCAAGCAGGGTTATAAAAATATTGTATCAAATTTCTTGTTGATATACACAGCTATTTATGGTGTTCTTCATTCCTATCAAGTTTCATAAAATCTTATCAGTAGTTACAGAGGAGTTATGCTAACAAGAACATTCTGAGAATTTTCTAAGTTCAAAGGGGAACATTGTATCAAAATTTCCTGTTGAATGCATGTTGAACTACATGTGGAGTCCTTCATTCCTACAAAGTTTCATAAAATTCTGAAGTTGATTTCACAAAAAGTCTTAAGTGTAAAATCTGTTGTAAGTGTTGGAAATGCATTGTAACTTCAGCACTTACGATTTATTTTACACTTGCGACTTTTTCTGACTAACACTACTAATTAGAAGTTACAGAAGAGTTTTACTTACACGAATATTTTGAAAAATTTATAGGTTCACAAGGTTCAATACAAAATATTGTATCATTTTGATATGCACAAGTATATATGGTGTCCTTTATTCCTTTATCAATGTTTCAGACAATATTTCTTTCCCTTGTGAAGTCAAGATATCATGACAATATATAAGCAACTATTGTATAATTATTTGGTAAGCCCGGGTAAGCATTATACAAACATGGTACAATTGATTAAACGTTTTAAGAACATTGGATGTTGGGTGTGCATAACACATCAATACACAGTGTACACAGCCAGGTACTATATCTATCCCCAAACAGCACAGTCTATACTTACAGACTGTAATTTGATGCAATGATATTTTTTTAGTGATAATGCTTAAGACAATTTAAATTTACTGCAATGTAATAAGGTAGTATGACACTTATAAGATAAGAGAACAAACCTGCCATCTGGTGTCCTAACTTGAGGTCGATGGTCCACGACAAACACGACAGAATCGTCCAATCCACTCAACGTCCCTGGTAAAACATTGTGATCAACCAATGAAAGCCTTAGCTTCCGTTGTAAATGCAAATTATGTAAATTAATTTGGTCACAGAAGGTCAAAAGTTCATCATAAATGCCATGAGATCTGAAGAGAAATCGTGTTTCAGTTTTAAGGTGATATTTTTGTTGAGGTATATTTAACACGGGGATCACTATAGCTTCTGCTCTGACAGGTGCCTGAACTTCTTCTTTGACAGATGTCTGAAATATATAACAATAATTCCATCAGGATTTTTTAGCAGATACTGGCAACAAACTAACAAAAACAATACAGATTGGATTCTGTATTCTTGTAAATACTGTACTTTACAGTTTTTTTTTTTTAATAAAGTGCCACTACAGCAGCTTAAGTGATTTGGCTGGTTATCAAACTTAGCTGAGATATTATGCCATTAACATTTTCCCAAAGTTTCATTAAGATCAGACAACAACATTTTGAGTTAAAGAACACTGCTGTGGACACCACCCACCTGCCAGATTGAGCTGCACACCCACCTATCATGGGTGTTCCTATATAAAAATGTTGATCTTTCAAGGATACAAGATTTCATCGTTCATCATCAGAGAAAATAGGTAATTATATGTCAGTGAGTACTGAAATACTTGTTTTGCATCAAAGCCATAACAAATCAGTATCAGGTTTCCATCTCCAACACCAGGTGTCCCACACCATATATCACACACATCTAACATTAGATATCCCACACTAGGTTGTTCCACACATCTCATGCCAGATACCATGGCCAGGTATACCCAACCAGAGTATTCCATGCATGGGCATAACACACCAGGGTTTCCTATACAAAAGTGTTCCACATATCACACACAAGTGTACCCCTCACCGGGGTATTTTAATCCCACATCAGCATACCCCATGCCTGAGTATTCCACAAATCCCACAACTGAATATTCCACACACCCCATAACTGGGTATTCCACACATCCCACACCTGGATACTCCACACATTTCACATTGAATATTCCACACACCCCAAACATGGATATTCCACGCATGCCACACCTGGGTATTCCACACATCCCACACCTGGATATTCCACGCATGCCACACCTGGGTATTCCACACATCCCACACCTGGGTATTCCACACATCCCACACCTGGGTATTCTACACATCCCACACCTTTAATTCCACACATCCAACACCCGGATATTCCACATCTGGATATTCCACACATCCCACACCTGGATATTCCACACATCCCACACCTGGATATTCCACACATCCCACACCTGAATATTCCACACATCCTACACCTGGGTATTTTACACATCACACACATGGATATTCCACACATCCTACACATGGATATTCCACACATCCTACACCTGGGTATTTTACACATCCTACACATGGATATTCCACACATCCTACACCTGGATATTCCACACATCCCACACATGGATATTCCACACATCCTACACCTGGATATTCCACACATCCTACACATGGATATTCACACATCCTACACCTGGGTATTTTACACATCCCACACCTGGATATTCCACACATCCCACACATGGATATTCCACACATCCCACACCTGGATAGTCCACACATCCCACACATGGATATTCCACACATCCTACACCTGGATATTCCACACATCCTACACATGGATATTCCACACATCCCACACCTGGATAGTCCACACATCCTACACCTGGATATTCCACACATCCTACACCTGGATATTCCACACATCCTACACATGGATATTCCACACATCCCACACCTGGATATTCCACACATCCCACACATGGATATTCTACACATCCTACACCTGGATATTCCACACATCCTACACATGGATATTCCACACATCCTACACCTGGGTATTTTACACATCCCACACCTGGATATTCCACACATCCCACACCTGGATATTCCACACATCCCACACATGGATATTCCACACATCCCACACATGGATATTCCACACATCCCACACATTGATATTCCACACATCCTGCACATGGATATTCCACACATCCCACACATGGATATTCTACACATCCTACACATGGATATTCCACACATCCTACACATGGATATTCCACACATCCCACACATGGATATTACACACATCCCACACCTGGATATTTCACACATCCCACACTTGGGTATTACACACATCATACACGTGGGTATTCCACACATCCCACACCTGGATATTCCACACATCCCACACCTGGGTATTACACACATCCAACACCTGGGTATTTTACACATCCCACACCTGGATATTCCACACATCCCACGCTAGAATATTCCACACATCCTACACCTGGGTATTACACACATCCCACACCAGGATATTTCACACATCTCACACCTAGATATTCCACACATCCCACAACTGGGTATTCCTCACATCCCACACCTGATATTCCACACATCCCACACCTGGATATTCCACACATCTACACCTGGATATTTCACACATCCCACACCTGGGTATTTTACACATCCCACACCTGGGTATTTTACACATCCCACACCTGGGTATTCCACACATCCCACACCTGGATATTCCACACATCCCACACCTGGGTATTCCACACATCCAACACCTGGATACTCCACACATCCCACACTTGAGTATTCCACACATCTCACACCTGGATATTCCACACATCCCACACCTTTAATTCCACACATCCAACACCTGGATATTCCACACATCCCACACCTGGATATTCCACACATCCAACACCTGGATACTCCACACATCCCACACTTGAGTATTCCACACATCTCACACCTGGATATTCCACACAACCAACACCTGGATATTCCACACATCCCACACCTGGATATTCCACACATCCCACACCTGGGTATACCACACATCCAACACCTGGATACTCCACACATCCCACACTTGAGTATTCCACACATCTCACACCTGGATATTCCATACATCCCACACCTGGATATTCTACACATCCCACACCTTTAATTCCACACATCCAACACCTGGATATTCCACACCTGGATATTCCACACATCCCACACCTGGATATTCCACACATCCCACACCTGGATATTCCACACATCCCACACCTGAATATTCCACACATCCTACACCTGGGTTGTTTACACATCACACACATGGATATTCCACACATCCTACACATGGATATTCCACACATCCTACACCTGGGTATTTTACACATCCCACACATGGATATTCCACACATCCTACACCTGGATATTCCACACATCCTACACCTGGGTATTTTACACATCCCACACATGGATATTCCACACATCCTACACCTGGATATTCCACACATCCCACACATGGATATTCCACACATCCTACACCTGGATATTCCACACATCCTACACATGGATATTCCACACATCCTACACCAGGGTATTTTACACATCCCACACCTGGATATTCCACACATCCTACACATGGATATTCCACACATCCTACACCTGGGTATTTTACACATCCCACACCTGGATATTCCACACATCCCACACATGGATATTCCACACATCCCACACCTGGATAGTCCACACATCCCACACATGGATATTCCACACATCCTACACCTGGATATTCCACACATCCTACACATGGATATTCCACACATCCTACACCTGGATATTCCACACATCCTACACCTGGATATTCCACACATCCTACACATGGATATTCCACACATCCTACACCTGGATATTCCACACATCCCACACATGGATATTCTACACATCCTACACCTGGATATTCCACACATCCTACACATGGATATTCCACACATCCTACACCTGGGTATTTTACACATCCCACACCTGGATATTCCACACATCCCACACCTGGATATTCCACACATCCCACACCTGGATATTCCACACATCCCACACATGGATATTCCACACATCCCACACATGGATATTCCACACATCCTACACATGGATATTCCACACATCCCACACATGATTCCACACATCCCACACATGGATATTCCACACATCCTACACATGGATATTCCACACATCCTACACATGGATATTCCACACATCCCACATATGGATATTCCACACATCCCACACCTGGATATTCCACACATCCTACACATCGATATTCCACACATCCTACACCTGGATATTCCACACATCCCACGCCTGGATATTCCACACATCCTACACCTGGGTATTCCACACATCCCATGCCTGGATATTCCACACATCCTACACCTGGATATTCCACACATCCCACACATGGATATCCCACACATCCTACACATGGATATTCCACACATCCTACACCTGGATATTCCACACATCCCACGCCTGGATATTCCACACATCCTACACCTGGGTATTCCACACATCCTACACCTGGATATTCCACACATCCCACACCTGGGTATTTTACACATCCCACACCTGGATATTCCACACATCCCACACCTTTAATTCCACACATCCCACACCTGGATATTCCACACATCCTACACCTGGATATTCCACACATCCTACACCTGGATATTCCACACATCCTACACCTGGATATTCCACACATCCCACACATGGATATTCCACACATCCCACACATGGATATTCCACACATCCCACACCTGGGTACCCACAAACATCCCACAAAAATAATAATTCCACTATAAACACCACATAGATAATAAAAGGTCTACTAATTGAGGCATAAAAGTCTCAACTAGATGAACCAAAGAATGCCAATGCCTAGATCAAATCTGCATGAAAATAATTTTTTAATAAAACTTTCCAAACTTGTATGCATACACTTAGACTATTATGCTTTTTATTTAAAAAATATTAATTTAATATATTATGACTTAGTCTGTGGTCAGCACAGGACCTCCAATGATGTTATCCATTCAAGGCTATTTCCTTTTTAGGAATGATTTCTTTTTCAATTTAAGCCAATTTGAAACAAAGATCAGACATGTCTAAGTTTGATGGACAAAACTATCAATCCATTTTGCCTTGTCATTTCAAAAAAGATTTCAGAAATGATCCACTAAAAACTGCCTTTGGCTACATATATGGGAAAGAGAAAATAATCAATACTAGAAAGTTATCTTTACATATTCTGATGTATTATCATCCTGTAAAATCAAAAGAAAGGATCAGTTTTATTGTATGATTGACGATTTCAGGAATTAGTGTAGAGCAGTTCATATTTCTATTATGGAGTAGGCATTGCCTAAATGCGAGCACAGACAAATGTTTTTCTAACTTTTACACATAATTCCTTGTTTTACTTTGTTCCATAATCTTGTGAGTACTTTAGTACACTATTTCACTACATCTAGTTATAGCTTCAACAAAAAGTAACTAAGTCAAATAGATGTCAACAATTTATTAATCTATTTACTAAGTCTTATACTGTATAGCTACAATAATGTAGCTCCCTTTTTTTTGGATGGAGCTACAAAGAGGTCCCATTACTCGTAATTATGGAGCAAGCCGGGAGTGCTTCACCCACAGGGGTTTTATGCATATAATAAGCTATTAAGCTGTTTCCCTAATTGCTACATACTTTTTAATGTTTTTGAAGTTTAACTGATATTTCTACAACACCTAATTCGTTAGTTTTACACTTAATTCGTAATCATGGCATTGTTGTCAAAATTCGAATTCTGGAAGTGCATAATTTCTAAATCGATTTGGTAAAATGATCATCGGGCGGGGATCAAGTTTTTTCTGGATTTATTGCATTAGCTGGGATCAAATTTTTACCAATACGATTCTACAATTCTACACTCCACAATTTAAATTTTGCGAAAAAGTGTTAAAATTATTTAATTAGATATTGTAGAAATGTCAGCTGAACTACGGAGAAAGGAAAAAATATAAATTAAATAATAATAGCGGATAATATGTATATAATATAATATGGACAATATATCCTAATTTGTAAAGTTCCCCCCCCCCCCCACCCCCAAGTAATTTGTAAATTGTATCTAGGAGGTAAGAATTCGGGTAAGATGCAAATGCCTGCAGGGCATACAGAACATAGAACATTTTTAGGCCGCGCCCCTCCCATTTCAGAAGACAGAATTTCATTAACTTTTGTTAAGAGTTATCCCGCTTTGGTCAGTGTTACTATCCTTCCCATTACCCCTACTTGGAACCCTTTTTTAAACAACCAATGAAAATTAAGGGCCATGACCTAAAATAGTCAAGTTGACACAGTTTGCATTGGCGGAAAATATTCAAAATGTGTTATATTCCGATATTTTAGAAATTTGTCAGTTAACAGCTGCATAAATAATGTGATTAGAATGTACGGGGAAACACCATATTGGTAAGGATTAGTTTGATTTTATGGATCCGTTACAGTTACTTATGTTTTATGTTGGCGGAATAATGTGTCATTTGTGGATATACACATTTTATAAGCGCTATACTCAGATGTTTTAGATTTTTGTCAGTGAGGAAGTTCATAATGTGATAAAAAACATGTTATAAGAAAGTGTTCTATGGAGCAATAACATATTGTAATGATTCGTTTGTTTTCGTAGATCCAGTAACAGTTTTTCATGGTTTTATGTTGCTGAAAATATTGTGCCATTAGGGAATATTATACTACAGTAAGTGTAACAGTTTTAGTTTACTTTTTTGTTCATGTTGATCTACTTTACAGTTTGTTTTATTGTTTGTATTAAATAACGCATATACAGTTTGGTCAGCTATATTGCATTTTATTAAATTTCAATTTACAAATTGAAAACGGGACCTGTCACAGTGTAATGATGGTGTAGCTGCAGAACCGTAGCTTGTTAGGTCATTTGCCAATTTTTATTTGGTCCACCCAATAAAAAAAATTTGGTACAAATACAGTACTTTCTGCAGTTGTAGTATAACTGGTGATGATTATGAACATTTAGAGTTGAACAAAGTAAATACATGTTATAGTGTAGTTTTTAAAAAATTGTATGCTTAAAAATATTTTCTCTTTTTGAACTATCGCCAAAATGTTGAGACAAATTTAAGCTAGGCTTCTGAGTAGCTCTTGACAGTCTTGTTTGATATGTGTTGTATTTTTCTGATTTTAAATATTAAGTCATCATAGCATACTTTAAAAAATTGAAGAATGTGTCCATGGGACACGATGCCCCTGCTTAAGGAAGTCCCAAACAGGAAGTAGTAGTCCAACAGGTCTGAAAGTCGCTTAGGACGTACAACTTTTGATACTGAAATACCCTGCCAAATTTCAAATTGTTCTAATGTACGGTTTCTGAGTAAAGCTTGACAGAAATTTTCATACTCGTGTTAACACATTTTCAAATCGGCCCAGTCAAAAACAGGAAGTAGTTGTCCGACAGGTCTGAAAGTCGCCTAGGACATACAACTTGTGATACTGAACTATCCTGCAAAATTTCAAATTGTTCTTGTGTACGGTTTCTGAGAAAAGCTTGACGGAAATTTTCATACTCATGTTAACACATTTTCGCAAACAGGAAGTAGTTGTCAGACAGGTCTGAAAGTCGCTTAGGATGTACAACATGTGATACTGAACACCCTGCCAATTTTCAAATTGTTCTTGTGTACGGTTTCTGAGAAAAGCTTGACAGAAATTTTCATACTCATGTTTACACATTTTCATATCGGCCCAACTGCAAACAGGAAGTAGTTGTCCAACAGGTCTGAAAGTTGCTTAGGACGTACAACTTGTGATACTGAACCACTCTGCCAAATTTCAAATTGTTCTAATGTACGGTTTCTGAGAAAAGCTTGACGGAAATTTGTTCCGACGTAAGTACGTACAGACGGATGGACGGACAAGAGTAAAACTTAATGCCCCCCCGACATGTCGTCGCAGAGGCATAAAAACCCAAATTGGAAAAATAACTTACCTCACTAACAAATAAGTCTGGACTAAGGAACAAACCAGAGAAATAACTCACCACACTTAAGAAGACATTAGCCTAGACTAAAAAAAGCACAAATCGGAGAAATAACTTACCACACTTAAGACACAAGTCTTGATAAAAGCTGGAATTGGAGCAATAACTTAAGACATAAGCCTGGACTAAAGCACAAATTTAAGAAATAACTTACCCCACTTATGATATATGCCTGGACTAAAGCACAAACTGCTGAATCTAGGTCACAAGACTCATTCCCAATAACAACATGTACAATATCTGCATTCTGGATATCAGCCTGCAAGAGACAACATTTAGGTCTCAAAAGTATTAGAATGTTTATCAATACAATATAATGCCATTACTAAAGGCTGTGTAAGCTTGGATTTTGGACATTTAAATGAATTTCTTGGTGGATCACCTTTAGAACTGACTAAGATTGAGTGAACTTCTTGGTGGATTTAAGATATATGAGTGAACTTTTTGGTGGATTTAAGATACATGATTGAGTGAACTTCTTGGTGGATTTAAGATACATGATTGAGTGAACTTTTTGGTGGATTTAAGATACAAGATTGAGTGAACTTCTTGGTGGATTTAAGATACATGATTGAGTTAACTTTTTGGTGGATTTAAGATACAAAATTGAGTGAACTTCTTGGTGGATTTAAGATATATGATTGAGTGAACTTTTTGGTGGATTTAAGATACATGATTGAGTGAACCTTTTGGTGGATTTAAGATACAAGATTGAGTGAACTTCTTGAAGGATTTAAGATACATGCTTGAGTGAACTTTTTGGTGGATTTAAGATACAAGATTGAGTGAACTTTTTGGTGGATTTAAGATATATGATTGAGTGAAGTTTTTGGTGGATTTACGATACATGATTGAGTGAACTTTTTAATGGATTTAAGATACAAGATTGAGTGAACTTCTTGGGGGATTGAAGATACATGCTTGAGTGAACTTTTTGGTGGATTTAAGATACAAGATTGAGTGAACTTCTTGGTGGATTTAAGATATATGATTGAGTGAACTTTTTGGTGGATTTAAGATACATGCTTGAGTGAACTTTTTGGTGGATTTAAGATACAAGATTGAGTGAACTTTTTGGTGGATTTAAGATACAAGATTGAGTGAACTTCTTGGTAGATTTAAGATACATGATTGAGTGAACTTTTTAGTGGATTTAAGATACAAGATTGAGTGAACTTCTTGGGGGATTTAAGATACATGATTGTGTTAACTTTTTGGTGGATTTAAGATAAATGCTTGAGTGAACTTTTTGGTGGATTTAAGATACAAGATTGAGTGAACTTCTTGGTATATTTAAGATACATGATTGAGTGAACTTTTTGGTGGACTTAAGATACATGATTGAGTGAACTTCTAAGTGGATTTCAGACAAAGATTTATGTGACTTTCTTGGTAGATTTCAGACAGCCATTTATTTGAAAATCTAGGTGGACTTCTCACAAAGGTTTAAGTGATTTTATTGTTGATTTCAGACAAGATTAATGTGAATTCCTTGGTAGATTTCAGACAATACATTTATGTGAATTTCTTTGTGGCCTTCACACAAATGTCAAAGTGATATCATTTTGGTGGATTTCAGTTAATGTTTAAAAAATCCCAGCGCCATCTCCCATAAAATAAAAAGTAACCTCTTTCCTGTATGGTAATTATTGTTGGTAGGTTATACTATCAGGTTAAACAACACTCCAGCTTATAATTCCCAAGATTTTGTGAAAAATAAAAAAGTTTGTAATGGAAAATACAAGTGACAAATTGGTTTATGTATACTTTATTTACTTTAGTTGATAAATCAGTGTAAGATTTTTTATTTCAGTTCACCATTTAAACCAGCTGACATATATCATGATCTAATAATCTCTAAACAAATACTGTTTGGGGGTACGTTCATACTCTCTAAGCAAAAACTTTTTTATATTGTCAGAATTGTCAAGTAAAAAATACATATACATGCATAGCAATACACCAAAAAGTAATTGATAAGTTGAACAAAATCAGATAGAACTTTTAAACCCTACATGTACTCAGAAACTAAAAAAAAATTAATTTAAAAATTAGCAAAAGATAAATTGATGTAACTGTACCTGTGGTTACAGATAAATCCTAAACAAACTGTATCTGTGTGTATATATGTAAACATAAGATAAACTAGTTCTCTGTGACCTGGTATATATAGACTGGTTCTTTGTTTAAACATGTATAGTATACTGTAAACATTGCATAAAAATTAAATCAAGTTATTTAAAAATGAATCACAAACATTTAAAAGGATACTTATATAACTATAGGGCATCCAATTAATCAGTTGTTGATGCCCGTTATACATGTATAAATGTACATAAGCATAACTTAGAAAACTACTTTCCTCTAATTTTTACGATTATTCAAACTGCTTGACTGGTGTGGAAAAAACAGTTCTTGTCAATAGCAAATACTAGTATGTGCTTATCATCTATTGATTGGTTTAAAATAATGACATCATAAACAAAACAAATTTCATTTACCACATACTAGTATTCAAGTCCATAAAATTGGGATTTAGAGAATTGTATTGCATTTTGCAAATTTACTGCTTTTAAAATTAGAGAAACAGAATCTTGCATTAGTATTCTTTGATTATTGGATTTCTACAACCTCAATAGTTAAATTATGGAATTTCAAGTCCTTGCCAAGGGTAGAAATTGTAGAAATCTGATAATCCACTAGTAAAAAGTTGAGATCCTATATTTCTCTAAATTTTACAATATAATATTCAAGCTGCTTGACCGATGTGGTAAAAATAGTTCTTGTCAATAGCAAATACATGGTTCTCATCTTGGTTGGTTTAAAATAATAACAACATAAATAAAACAAATTCCATTCATCGTGTTACCATATAAAGTTGGCCTTGGGAGAATTTATATTCGATTTTGCAAATCTGCTGCTTTTTAAAATTATAGAAACAGAATCTTACATTAGTACTCAAGGATTATTGGATCATTATTATTAGGCTAGGACTTAAAATACCATAATTTTTACTATCCCTATTGGGAGAATCCAATAATCCACTAGTACCAATGTAAGATCCTACATTTATCTACAGACATTTGTTTTTACAATATCATTATATGGAAAACCCAGAAAGAAAACAGAAGTCTAAATGTTTACTGAACCAGCTGTATAAAACATGAACAAGTGCCAAATTGCTACAAAATACGCCTTTCAAAAATTGCCATTAAAGTGGGTAATGCAGTTTGGCTGTTTATCGATCTTGGTCGAGATATTATGCTTAAAACATTTTCCCCAAGTTTCACGAAGATCGGACAACAACTGTTTGCATTAGAAAGCAAACAAAGTGAATTTGCAATACAGTCAAACCTTGATAAGTCGAAGTTTATGGGACCATAAAAATATATCGAGTTATCCGAAGTTCAGGTCAACCAAGTTTAGGGTGTCACGTCATTATGTCATGTTTAAAAAAATTTAAGGGTATTTATTTCATGTATATTTGTTTCCAACTTCGGAATTGTTTGTATTTGTAGCGTGCGATTTATCAAGTATTTTTGCTATATATCCATTCAAATAAATCGACAATAATTGATAAGTATTGTAATCAAATTTATCAACTTTATTACGAAATCATGTGTTTTTACGTAAATGAAAACTACACACAAGTCAACAAAAATAACAGAACAAAACTTAACCTCATATATTGTTGATCAGATCAAAAGAAATTTTTCATTAGTTATAATTTTTAATAAAAAAAAATATGACAAAATATTTCGGAGAGTAATGAGCGGATCATCAATTAACCTTAGTAATTATGTACCGCGCTTGGATTATCAATTCATTTTATTAAATTGCCAATTCAAATTGTAAAAGCCAATTAGTAATCCAGTTTAGGGTTTTGACATGTGTGTAAAATAAACAGACGCAAATTAAGTAACAATAGAAATGAAATCGTTAGTTTTGACATATAATTTGAGAACAAAATTAACTTCGAGACAACGAGGTTAAAATTACACTAATTAATATTGTAGGGACTACGAAAATCCATCGAGTTAAGCAAAATATCGAAACAACCGAGATCGACACATCAGAGGAAGAAATTCATTGTTGATATGGGAAATATGCCGGGACTTAAAAATCATATCGACATAACTGAGGTATCGAGTCAACCAAATTTGAGACAACGAGGTTCGACTGTATTTCGTTTAAGTAAAGGGCCATTACTCAAGTGGATTTGCCATATTTTGTTTAAATAATTGGCCATTTCTGTGAAGTGGCAGAATTAATTTATTTGGCTGGTTTTTTTAACTTGTCAGAGATATTATGCATACAAACATTTCCCCCAACTTTCATGAAGATCGGACATCAACTGTTTAAGTATGAGAGCAGACATCACTGTAGATGTCACCCGCCCATCCCGCCATAGGGGTTCCCATAATATGACCCATCTTTGACAGTCGTCTAAAAATTGTAGTCATGACCCATATGTACAGTTTCAATCAGGTTGTCCATTTAATGGATGGTTTATAATAAAAGTAAGAACAGGTTTTTGGTTTTTTCTGGTTTTTGAACTCAAGTGAGACACTGATCAAACAGTGTATATAGTTTGTGAATAAATTTGGTTTGAAACTGTCAAGCAAGAAATAGGTAATTGCCCTAACAAGACCATGTTCATTATTTTTAACATCTTCAAGGAACATAACCCTTGAATAATTTTTGACAGAGTGGGGTCAATATACATGTATAACTCTGGAACTCTTTGAAATAAGTGATTTTGACAGACTGTTTTATCTTTAACACACAGCTTGTATAAATTTTGGTTTGAATTCAACAAGAAAAAATTTTTCTCTTCTGCTAACAAAACTCTTAAAATCCTTGAAAAATAATGTGATTTTCGACCCACTTGGATATTGTCAACAGACAGTTTGTGTATTACAAGGAAGAAATTTGCTGAAATATGACAAGATATTTTTCTTTACATTTAACATCATCAAGGGGCATAACCCTTGCAAGCTTTTTAACCCACTAGGATATTGTCAACAGATAACTTTTGTATAGATTTTGTTTGAATTCATCAAGGAAGAAATTTTCTGTTCTTATAACAAGAAATTTTCTTCAGTTTTAACATCTTCAGTTCAAGGACACATTTTCTATTGTGCAAACAAGAACATTAGTCGTTTTGTAACTTAACAAAAGTTGGTTACTGTAAACCTCGGTATGAACTGGTGAAAACTGATGATGTTTGAGTACACTGTATTTTTTAACCAAGAGATTCATACAACATGGCTAAAGGGGTATGGAAATTTCATTTACAATTTTTTGAAAATGTGATATAGAATTAGGTCAACATGACATCGGAATCATGTTTAGGTACTTCAACTGTCTAGATACATATGTGAATGGGGAAATGAACACATAAATGGGCATCTTTAAAGATATTTAAATGATATATGAAGGACACAGAGTCTTTCAAGTAAACAGGACATGTACATGTATATTGCTGCGGTACAAGTCTACATGTACACGTATATTGCTGCAGTACAAGTCTACATGTACATGTATATTGCTGCGGTACAAGTCTACATGTACATGTATATTACTGCGGTACAAGTCTACATGTACATGTATATTGCTGCAGTACAAGTCTACATGTACATGTATATTACTGCGGTACAAGTCTACATGTACATGTATATTGCTGCAGTACAAGTCTACATGTACATGTATATTGCTGCGGTACAAGTCTACATGTACATGCATATTGCTGCAGTACAAGTCTACATGTACATGTATATTGCTGCCGTACAAGTCTACATGTACATGTATATTGCAATGGTACAAGTCTACATGTACATGTATATTGCTGCAGTACAAGTCTACATGTACATGTATATTGCTGCAGTACAAGTCTACATGTACATGTATATTACTGCGGTACAAGTCTACATGTACATGTATATTGCTGTGGAACATGTCTACATGTACATGTATAATGCTGCAGTACAAGTCTACATGTACATGTATATTGCTGCCGTACATGTATATTACTGCGGTACAAGTCTACATGTACATGTATATTGCTGCCGTACATGTATATTACTGCGGTACAAGTCTACATGTACATGTATATTGCTGCAGTACAAGTCTACATGTACATGTATATTGCTGCGGAACAAGTCTACATGTACATGTATATTGCTGCAGTACAAGTCTACATGTACATGTATATTGTTGTGGAACATGTCTACATGTACATGTATAATGCTGCAGTACAAGTCTACATGTACATGTATATTGCTGCGGAACAAGTCTACATGTACATGTATATTGCTGCAGTACAAGTCTACATGTACAGGTATATTGCTGCTGTACAAGTCTACTTGTACATGTATATTACTGCTGTACATGTATATTGCTGCTGTATAAGTCTACATGTACATGTATATTGCTGCTGTACAAGTCTACATGTACATGTATGTTGCTGCCGTACAAGTCTACATGTACATGTATATTACTGCAGTACAAGTCTACATGTACATGTATATTGCTGCGGTACAAGTCTACATGTACATGTATATTGCTGCGGTACAAGTCTACATGTACATGTATATTGCTGTGGTACAAGTCTACATGTACATGTATATTACTGCAGTACAAGTCTACATGTACATGTATAATGCTGCAGTACAAGTCTACATGTACATGTATATTGCTGCGGTACAAGTCTACATGTACATGTATATTGCTGCGGTACAAGTCTACATGTACATGTATATTGCTGCCGTACAAGTCTACATGTACATGTATATTGCTGCAGTACAAGTCTACATGTACATGTATATTGCTGTGGTACAAGTCTACATGTACATGTATATTACTGCTGTACATGTATATTGCTGCTGTACAAGTCTACATGTACATGTATATTGCTGCATACAAGTCTACATGTACATTGCTGCGGAACAAGTCTACATGTACATGTATTTTGCTGTGGTACAAGTCTACATGTACATTGCTGCGGAACAAGTCTACATGTACATGTATTTTGCTGTGGTACAAGTCTACATGTACATGTATATTGCTGCTGTACAAGTCTACATGTACATGTATATTGCTGCAGTACAAGTCTTTATGTACATGTATATTACTGCTGCACATGTATATTGCTGCGGTACAAGTCTACATGTACATGTATATTGCTGCCGTACAAGTCTACATGTACATGTATATTGCTGCGGTACAAGTCTACATGTACATGTATATTACTGCTGTACAAGACTATATGTACATGTATATTGCTGGCGTTCAAGTCTACATGTACATGTATGTTGCTGCGGTACAAGTCTACATGTACATGTATATTGCTGCAGTACAAGTCTACATGTACATGTATATTGCTGCAGTACAAGTCTACATGTACATGTATATTGCTGCTGCACATGTATACTGCTGCTGTACAAGTCTACATGTACATGTATATTACTGCTGTACAAGACTATATGTACATGTATATTGCTGGCGTTCAAGTCTACATGTACATGTATGTTGCTGCGGTACAAGTCTACATGTACATGTATATTGCTGCAGTACAAGTCTACATGTACATGTATATTGCTGCAGTACAAGTCTACATGTACATGTATATTGCTGCAGTACAAGTCTACATGTACATGTATATTGCTGCGGTACAAGTCTACATGTACATGTATATTGCTGCAGTACAAGTCTACATGTACATGTATATTACTGCGGTACAAGTCTACATGTACATATATATTGCTGCAGTACAAGTCTACATGTACATGTATATTACTGCGGTACAAGTCTACATGTACATATATATTGCTGCAGTACAAGTCTACATGTACATGTATATTGCTGCGGTACAAGTCTACATGTACATGTATATTACTGCTGTACATGTATATTACTGCTGTACATGTATATTACTGCGGTACAAGTCTACATGTACATGTATATTGCTGAGGTACAAGTCTACATGTACATGTATATTGCTGAGGTACAAGTCTACATGTACATGTATATTGCTGCGGAACAAGTCTACATGTATATTGCTGCTGTACAAGTCTACATGTACATGTATTTTGATGTGGTACAAGTCTACATGTACATGTATATTGCTGCTGTACAAGTCTACATGTACATGTATATTACTGCAGTACAAGTCTACATGTACATGTATATTGCTGCAGTACAAGTCTACATGTACATGTATATTACTGCAGTACAAGTCTACATGTACATGTATATTGCTGCAGTACAAGTCTACATGTACATGTATATTACTGCTGTACATGTATATTACTGCAGTACAAGTCTACATGTACATGTATATTGCTGCAGTACAAGTCTACATGTACATGTATATTGCTGCCGTACAAGTCTACATGTACATGTATATTGCTGCATACAAGTCTACATGTACATGTATATTGCTGCTGTACAAGTCTACATGTACATGTATATTGCTGCAGTACAAGTCTACATGTACATGTATATTGCTGCAGTACAAGTCTACATGTACATGTATATTGCTGAGGTACAAGTCTACATGTACATGTATATTACTGCGGTACAAGTCTACATGTACATGTATATTGCTGCAGTACAAGTCTACATGTACATGTATATTGTTGCAGTACAAGTCTACATGTACATGTATATTGCTGAGGTACAAGTCTACATGTACATGTATATTACTGCCGAACAAGTCTACATGTACATGTATATTGTTGCAGTACAAGTCTACATGTACATGTATATTGCTGAGGTACAAGTCTACATGTACATGTATATTGCTGCAGTACAAGTCTACATGTACATGTATATTGCTGCAGTACAAGTCTACATGTACATGTATATTGCTGCAGTACAAGTCTACATGTACATGTATATTGCTGCGGTACAAGTCTACATGTACATGTATATTGCTGCGTACAAGTCTACATGTACATGTATATTGCTGCGTACAAGTCTACATGTACATGTATATTGCTGCGGTACAAGTCTACATGTATATGTATATTGCTGTGGTACAAGTCTACATGTACACGCATATTGCTGCTGTACAAGTCTACATGTACATGTATATTGCTGCGGTACAAGTCTACATGTACTAGTACATGTATATTGATGCAGTACAAGTCTACTTATCCCCGGCTTGTAACAAATGCGGACTTTTGATTGGTTGGTTACCCGTCGGTACAAATCCCATGCCCCCGGCTTCGTTGCTAACATCGCAGGGTGTATTGTTTGTGCGTTGCTAATGTATGTTCTAGAGTACCAGTGTATGTTATTCCACAAATGAACTTTTCTGTCTTTTTATATTTGTATTTGTACTTCCTTTCAAGATGCCCTATATTCACACTGACACACATAAATATGAATTAAATCGGAACTTGACGTCATTGTCTGTTGATGTTATGATAGCGTGACTTGAGGCGCCAAAATACCGATAGTATGAAAAACAAAGTAAAACAAAATAAAAAATCTTTAAACTCAATAAGTCTGAGGTTGTTACCAAAGGTAACATCCTCGACTTGGTAAAATGGGCATTTTCTTCATAAAAAACGTATAATTTTTTGTGAGCAACTGTGATGACGTTGTCCATTTAGCATTTTCTGATGACAAAAGAACCTATTTTCAGCCTTTTACACTTGTAAGCCGGGGATAAATCCGTTACCTACGTTATAACCCGGGTGTATGGAAATCGTACCACCTGAAAGTACCACCTGAAAGTACTTCTGAACAGAAGTACTTTCAGGTGGTACAATTTCCATACACCCGGGTAATAACGTAGGTAACTGATAATGTACATGTATATTGCTGCGGTACAAGTCTACATGAATTGTGAGGTTTGTGTTTGGTTTATCTCCATTTAACTAATTAGGTTTATATTTGGTTTATCTCCCCTTAACTTATTAATTGAATTGTGAGGTTTATATTTGGTTTATCTCCATTTAACTAATTAGGTTTATATTTGGTTTATCTCCCCTTAGCTTATTAATTGAATTGTGAGGTTTATATTTGGTTTATCTCCCCTTAACTAATTAGGTTTATATTTGGTTTATCTCCCCTTAACTAATTAATTGAATTGTAAGGCTTTTATTTGGTTTATCTCCCCTTAACTAACTAATTGAATTGTGAGGTTTATATTGGGATTATCTCCCCTTAACTAATTAATTGAATTGTTAGGTTTATATTGGGATTATCTTCCCTTAACTAATTAATTGAATTGTGAGGTTTATATTTGGTTCATCTCCCCTTTACTAATTATTTGAATTGTCAGGTTTACATTTGGTTTATCTCCCTTTAACTAATTAATTGAATTGTGAGGTTTATATTGGGATTATCTCCCCTTAACTAATTAATTGAATTGTGAGGTTTATATTGGGATCATCTCCCCTTAACTAATTCATTGAATTGTGAGGTTTATATTGGGATTATCTCCCCTTGACTAATTAATGGAATTGTAAGGCTTATCTCCCCTTAACTAATTAATTAAATTGTGAGGTTTGTGTTTGGTTTGTCTCTGCTTATTTAACTGATGGGTTTGTTTTGGTTTTTTTCTCTTTAAATGAATTATTGAATTGTAATGTTTGGCTAGTTTGTTTGTGTGAGGTTTTACGAGGCCTCACTCCAATATCAGCTAGTACTACACCTTCCTCGTGATTTTCCTTTATGGTTGCAGGATAAAAAAAGTTTATTTGTATTTGCCACAAAACAGACGAGAACCGCTCATCCGAGTCTAGCATTTCTACCTGTTTCTAAGACTTGTACAATTTTATGCTTTCTGACAATGTATGAATATTGTATATGTATATAACTTCTGTTTTAATGTCAAGCGACAGATCTAGACCTTTAAATAAACAACTGCCTACATATAGCTATACATGTACTGGGTTTATTAATTTATAATGGGGAAAAAATTATGCAGTCTTGCCTACATCTTTTAGTTGAATAATAATAAGGTACTTGCTCAAAAATGGTACTTTGAGGTAAAAAATAGTAAGGCTCCTGTTTTGTTACAAAATGAGTGGTTTTAGTTCAGAAACCACAAATTGTGATTGGGCAGAAATCTTATTTGACCAGCGATGTCTGAATATTCTTTAAATTTCATAGAACTCTTGGTGGCTTACTTTTTAGCTGGAATGTCACCATCATCAACTAAATTTCATCTTGACAAGGTTGTTAAATGTTTTTTACCAATGGGAAATACTGCCTGCTACAAAAATATACAGAATCTGACTGAAACAGAACAGAACAGAAAAATCCATATATGTGGAAAATTGTATTGATTCTATCATAATGGAATAAAATAACTCTAAAAATCGTAAGAATTACGATAAAATTGTAATGGTAGTATAGGCAAGTCTGCATTCTATATATACAATATTCGTACATTGTCAGAAAATATACAGATTATTTGTATGAGCCTTAGAAACAGGTCGAAATGCGAGGCTCTGCCGAGCAATTTCTTACTTGTTTCGCGGCCAGTACAAATAAAATACCAGAAGTAAAGCTTTGCTTTATTCGTAGGGTCATATTTGTATAGTTGAAGCGGTGGTTGCAGAATAAAATAGTATATCCCCCTAGATTTGTTCAAACAATAAAATTGCTTGTCCACAGTGGCATTAAACCCTGATACACATGTACTACAATATTGTACTTACCAAATCTGTTTTTGTTTTCTTTAAGAATTCTATCACACTCATCATTTTAAGAGATGTCAATCATCCAGGTTTAGGCAGTTATTGTACCTGTAATTGATAAAATCTTACATGTTTTATAATGTCCTGTAAGTGTTGCTCTCCCCAGGGTGGATCCAGGGTCCTGGTTCATAACTAGAGGCTCCCAGGAGCCTGTAATCGCTCACCTGGAACACAAATGACTTCAACTATATAATTATTGAATCATATTTATAATTTTTCCAATTTACACTTTCAATATAGTTGAACATTATAGCTTTTAAGTTAATTTTATTGGACAAAAACTAAACATTTCTTCAAAAAAGTTTGGTTAAGTACAATAACTCCAATAGGGTACTAGTACCATCAGACAATTTCTAAAAATTAAATGATGTATGTCTATAAAGCTTAATTTCGTTATGTAAAGTTTTACTCTAAGTGTTATTTATAACATAATTATAACTGATTATTTTGTCCAAATTTATAATTAAAGGGAAAAAACTCTTATAAAAAGTCATCCTACAATTGTGGGCTAAGCAATGATTTGTAGGCCTTGCTTTGCTGATCATTTGTAAAATTTACAGTTTCAATCTAGCTGTTATGGCATTTAAGTTACAGGTCATAAACTACAAATTTCACCACAATTTTGTATGAAAGGGCAATAACTCTTAGCAGTCATCTGACAATTTCAGACCAATGAAGTCAATTTTAGAACTTGTACAAGTATTAATGAACAATTTTGCGATTTAGTTTCATTCTAGCTGTTACAGTTTTAGGTTACAGGACAAAAATGAAAAATTTCATAAGGAATCATCGTTAAAGCGCAATAACTCTTACAGTTTCAATCTGTTATAGTTTTTTAAGTTCAGGACAAAAACAGAAAATTTGATTAAAAAATTGATATTTAAGGCCAACAAATCCCTATGCAGAGTTATCTTACTATTTCAGACCATTACATGTTAAATGAATTGTAGGGCTTTGTATTTCTGATTATTTTGCCATTTAAAGTTTCACTCTAGCTATTATAGTTTTTAAGTTAAAGGACAAAAACAGAAAATTTTATTTAAAAAATATACATTTAAGGGAAATAACTCATATAACGGTAATTAAGAAGTAAGCTGACAATTTAGTTTTCATGTTATATTGTAAATACTAAATTCATCATAATTCATTAAAGGGCAATAACACCTTCAGGAAGTCATTACACAACTTCACATTCATAGCAACTATTGTAGACCATAATGTGCTGATCAATTTGAAGTAATGGTTTTCTCTCTAGCAGTTATTCTTTTTGAGATATTGAGGAAAAACATGCATTGAAACCCATGTTCTATTTTTAGTAACAGCAGCCACCTTTGTCTGTTTATCAACACCCTGGGTATAAATTTGAATCTAGGAACCCTGAGAATGAATCTGGCCAAGTTTGAAAAAATTGCCCATATCTTTCAGAAGAGAAGATTTTTTAAAAAGTTTTCGATGAACAACAGATGACGGACATCAATTGATGGCAAAAGCTCACATGGACCGAAAAGTACAACTTCCGATCACTTGTATGTTGTATGGTTACTTAATGGAATTGCAAGTTAGGGGATGGCAGATTCTGTAAAGGAGGAATGGGAATCGGAGCGAAACCTCTGGCAGGCAAACAGGTTTCAAAGAAATAACTCATTAACTATCAGATTGCCTAAGAGGTGTGAGAAACTAAAAGTGTAAAATTTTGCTTGTGAACTTATGACAACATAATAAGCATGTAATATTAGAATTATTTCAATTGGCATTTGGGAAAGCGATGATTAACTTACATGATAAAACTTCTTTAGAATGTGCAAACTTTAGAAAGAGTTGATTAATATTGCTAAAATGGTCCCATAAATCCTATAAAATTTGATGAATCGAAAATATGCCAGTCTCACATCACAACACCTAAAGCTATATCAAGGCATCCATTGAACCGTTTCACTGAAGATGTGCCCACATGATCTACCATTTGAAAACTGAATGCATTCTTTTGAAGTTTCATTGACATATGAAAGTGCTGACCCAAGCAATGCAGCACAGTACAGAATACAATGTATTTACATTTTTAAAAAAAGCAGGGATCCCATTTAAATGATGCACAATGTATTTTTGTTGATTTAAATTACTACATTTTGTTGGTTTACTGTGGACATCGTCAAGGAAGCGTGTGCTCTTCATGACAATCGGTTTAATTGAGATGCCAAGAATGATTCTGTGTCATCTGTAATGGTTTGAACCAACAGAAATCTAAGATATTGTGCTTAGCCTATGTATCAAAACTTCTGTTCCAACAATGGATCTGCAAAACAATAGCCAGTGAATAATTAAAATATATAAAAACAGTTTAAAAATAATGTGATATGTGAATAAAGATATTATATTATTACTGACTATAAATATAAGAAAACTTTTATTTCTAAGTAATAATTTGGTGTCCTGTTCTTTGCTTTAAGAATAATGTTACTAAAAATACAACAAAATTTACCAGACTGTTCTGTTATGTTTCTAAATAGACCAATCAGGAGATGATAAAATATTCACTGCACAATTGTTATTGCGGATGAATTGTTGTACATGTACTAATATATTTTGAGATTTGATTGAGAAAGTGGGCCAGGAAATGTTAGGACAGGTATGCAAATATACATGTATGATTTTGTAGAAAAATCAATGTAGTTTTGCATAAGTAGGTAAAAGAACGAGGGGAATGAAATATTGGGAAAATATGTGACTGGGTGTAAATTGTAGATTATTTCAGATTGACGAAAATACATTGATTAACAAATAGATCGATACCATAGTACTATAGTCTATACTGACAAAAATGGATTCCGCAAAGTCAGAGAAAAAAACATGACAGATCGAGATGTGGCAATCAATTTTTTAAGTCATAATTGTCCTCGAATGTTCTGTGACCAATATGACTGCACAAATGTCTATTCATGGACTTCACGGTATTGCCGCCATAAACACTGCACTTTAACATGGCATATGTTGTAACTGCACATATTCATGAAAATTTTTTTGTCAGGAAGGCAGTAACATTCAATCAAGATGATTTAAGTCCATTTCTAAGCTCATTTCCATCAATACCCTTACATTCCTTCATTTCACTTTCATTTTGAACAAAAAATCATGTGACAACAATGTGACTTAAATCCAGTGCCCAAATTAGCTTGATTGAATGTATGATGATTATATTCCTCGAGAAAATAATCTAAAGAAGCGAATTATATATAGATTAACTGGATGAAAATGTTTTATTAAATCTGACACGATGAAATGTGCCGACCCAGACCGGTGTCGCAAAAGCTCCTGTTTTGCCTATGGTGAGCTCTCTGGCATCCACGCACAAAAAAAAGGCGTTGGACGCAGAGGATTCTTGGACTTACCCCACAATAAAAGCGAAGGTGTTCATTCATCAATGGACCTTTTTTATTGCATCCTCTGGACAACAGGTATCCTAATTCTTGGGGCACCATAAGGAAAGGTGTTTTACGACAGCGTTTTAATAACACCTACTGTTCATATTATACAAGTTTAAACACATCTTTATTGTATAAAAGTTTACTGTATCCATTTTTTGTTACCCCATTTTGATTTTTACAAAGTAATTAATATGAAAATAAAATAATTCATGAAGTAACCTTCTTGAGCATGTTTTCACTGACGATCTGGAAAGAATTAATATATAACTGAATGATTTAATCACAGGAACAATACACTGTCTTCAAATAAAGTATTTAGCACATTCAATCAATGACAATTACATTACGTACGCGGACATGTGGAGGAATTTGCGGACCCATTGGGGATCATATTTGACGTGTCCTTGAATGATGAACTTGGTAACAGGACGACTCAACGCCACTACCAGCTCATCGCTAATCGAGGTTGTTCGACTCATCGCCAATTTTAAAAAACTCATCGCCTGTATATTTAAGAACAATTAAGAACAGCAGCGTCCCAGCACAATAAAAAACAATCACCATGTAAGTATTTAATTAGTCGTGATTAGCCTTGATGTATTTTCACATGCCTTTAATGAACCAATTAAGAACAGCAGCGTCCCACTCAAACAATCACCATGTTACTATTTAATTAGTCTTGATGTTTTTCCACACCTAAGACTGTGAGCAAGTATAATGGCGGTATAGTTGCTTTGATCCGATTGTAATCAACCTCTAATAAACTAATTGTATTGATTACAATGAAAACATTATATTCGCTCAAACTTTTCTCGTTTTCTTCTTTGTTATATCCACTGATATTTCTAGTCTCTCTATCTCTCTCTCTATATATCTTATCATATTTGGTTGGTGGTGAGTTATGAAAAAATAGGCGATGAGTCGACCAACCTTGAATGGCGATGAGTTGGTAACGGCGATGAGTCGTCTAGCATTCATGAACTTATGTCCATCAGGAATGTCCTCGTACTACAATCGGTGCCATCATGGACTCACGGACTTGGCGTAATCAGTTTTGGCTGTAGACTACAGTGTAGTGCCATGTACTGTAGTGTACACATGTATACTACCAACACGCATCACACGCAAGCCATTCAATGGGTAAGGGTTACCAATTGCTGTTGGTCCGACCTATGGCTCTGACTTGTAACTCTTTTTATTATTATTAACTTTCATATCATTTTAAAGGTGCGTCTTGTTGTTTTTTTTCATATATATGTACCAACCTGTCATTGTACTTTCTGATCGGAAATTACCTTCTAAAAGTAGAATGCGGATCGGAACGGGAAGGGAGAATCTCCTGCGGACAAATGCAAATTCTTTCCCTTCAACGAGGGAGAAGGGGGCAAGATCTTTTCTGTTACTGTGTTTTGGGCATTTTTACAGGTGCATAACTGGTTTTTTTTAAATAAAGCAACTTTTAACTGTTTTTTTAACTATTTGCTGTTATCTGTTTTCTTAAAAATTGGCACTGTTGTTAACTGTTTAAACTATGTTTACTGTTAATATTACCTTTCGATGACATTCTGCTGTTATCTGTTTTTTTTCGATTTTTTTCTTATGTAAATTGTTGTTATCTGTTATCATTATTTTAAATTTACTGTTATCTGTTTTGGGAAAAATAAAAATTGTTAACCTGTTAATGGACTCCCCTCTAGCCCCCTCTACAACTTTTGAACTGATCAACATATCATTGTAACTCAAACACACTCTGAAAGGTAATATGCCATTCTAAACAAGAAATACAAATATTTTAAAAATTTTATCAATTTAAATAAACTTCTAAAGAAGTGTTTTCTCCATTTTATCATGAACCTATAAATCAATTTATAAATTTCTATTTAGTCAAATTAGTCACAAATCTAATTGCTCCACCCTTTTTGCTATGGTCGCTTACAACGTAGCAAAAAGGGGTGAGCAATTGAAAGATTTAATTTTTATTAGATTGTGTTTTTCTCCACAAAATTTCGAACACGGTTTTTGAACTTTGATATTGAAATGTCTTCAAATCTATCATTTCTATGGGAAACTTCATTTGTGATGGTCTGTCGTGTTGTGTGGTACATTTGTTTCCCCCTACTGGCATGGACTGTGATGGTCTGTCGTGTTGTGTGGTACATTTGTTTCCCTCTACTGGCATGGGCTGTGATGGTCTGTCGTGTTGTGTGGTATATTTGTTTCCCCCTACTGGCATGGACTGTGATGGTCTGTCATGTTGTGTGGTACATTTGTTTCTCTCTTTACTGGCATGGACTGTGATGGTCTGTCGTGTTGTGTGGTACATTTGTTTCCCCCTACTGGCATGGACTGTGATGGTCTGTCGTGTTGTGTGGTACATTTGTTTCCCCCTACTGGCATGGACTGTGATGGTCTGTCGTGTTGTGTGGTACATTTGTTTCCCTCTACTGGCATGGACTGTGATGGTCTGTCATGTTGTGTGGTACATTTGTTTCTCTCTTTACTGGCATGGACTGTGATGGTCTGTCGTGTTGTGTGGTACATTTGTTTCCCCCTACTGGCATGGAATTTGATGGTCTGTCGTGTTGTGTGGTACATTTTTCCCTCTACTGGCATGGACTGTGATAGTCTGCCGTGTTGTGTGGTACATTTGTTTCTCTTTACTGGCATGGACTGTGATGGTCTGTCGTGTTGTGTGGTACATTTGTTTCTCTCTACTGGCATGGACTGTGATGGTCTGTCGTGTTGTGTGGTACATTTGTTTCCCCCTACTGGCATGGACTGTGATGGTCTGTCGTGTTGTGTGGTACATTTGTTTCCCCCTACTGGCATGGGCTGTGATGGTCTGTCGTGTTGTGTGGTATATTTGTTTCCCCCTACTGGCATGGACTGTGATGGTCTGTCATGTTGTGTGGTACATTTGTTTCTCTCTACTGGCATGGGCTGTGATGGTCTGTCGTGTTGTGTGGTACATTTGTTTCTCTCTACTGGCATGGGCTGTGATGGTCTGTCGTGTTGTGTGGTACATTTGTTTCCTTCTACTGACATGGACTGTGATAGAATTATTTTGCTTGAGTTGCTGGAACGTTTGCTCAGAAATACATCTAAAACAACATTCCCTGTGGTTTTTTGGTAATTTTCAATACTTGCACACGAGTTCTGCACGAGTTCTGCACGAGCGTTGACGGAATTTCGAGTACCGATGTCTGACAGGGTTCGAATGCTTCTGGTGGTATAAAAATTTTAAAATATATTTGGTTGAATTGATAAATTCTAGTTTCAGATCTAAATCCGATGAAGATATTGGTATTTTCATAGAGAACTCGAAGACTGTACAAACCGCAAAAGTCATATCTGGTTACCAATCGACTTCCAGGATGTCAAGTTCAGTCTTTCCTAAACTTTTGGCACTTTTTGTTGTTGGACGATTTCATTGTTTAAAAAATTGCGCGGTCTATTTGGTTGTAACCAAGGTATAGTGTGGTGAGGAGAAAGAACATATCGATCTGATTTTCTTTGGCCTTCTCAAGAACATCAAAGGCCCAATCTCATGTAAGTTGAGCAAATAGTGTCTGTGGTGTTTGCATAGGGGTACCATTTGCAGAAAGTCACTTTTGAATTATCTGCAGTGTTGTAATTTTTTGTACTGATACGTATTTTTATTGTAAAAAGCATTTAAACTTAAGTATTGTTCAATGTAAAATTGTTAGGTTTTAAATTAACAAAAACTGTCCAAAACCCATGTCGCCAAATTTAGATGATTTAATGTACATTTACGAATAAATATAGTTCTTTTTTAGAATGAAATTATGTAAAGTAAAGGTTATTTGCTTCAAAAACATCAAAACACACACACAAATGACAGATTTAGATGTGTCGCCAGTTTCAGAAGTCTTCCGACACCTTAATCTAATCACATCTTGAAAAGTGCATAATATAAGATTTGTGCTGTTTTTGTCTAATTTTTGTTTGAGAAGTGATTAATTTTAAACTCATTTCTTTTAACAGATCAATCAAATTATCCCGATGTATTACATTTAGTCAAAGCATGCTTATCAAATGATTCTTCTGTAACGGCACGCTAAATCAAATATGTACAAGTCTATGTTTCATACAACAAACCTTACATATACAGATAATTAAAAACACTTTTGAGACGACCTTAATGCTAACGGTGTTTTTAGAGTAAACCAGTAAGTCCCAGAAATTCCCAAAACGACATGAATATATTAATATCTTTATTGTCATATAAATCAATGCTACATTGATCAGTGACATAAAACAGAGAAGCAACAAACAACTAAATTGCAATCAGAAAAAATCGACAAAATATTCAAGTTTACGAGACCCCTGTCCTCGCGGGTATGTTAAGGCACTTTCGGTTGATTTTTTGAAACCAGTTATTTCCCTTTACCGAAGCAACGTCAATGGCGTCGCTTCCATGGCAACGTATTGCTGCGTCGATAATAATTTGGTTTACTACGCGTATATGCAACATTAAATCGAATACGTATCTGTGTAGTACGATGTCTAACAGTGACAGAAAGCGTTAAACACATTTAATATGTAGTAATATTGGGAGTATTATTAAATGTTATAGTCAAAATTGAGAATATATTTGTTGTTTGACTGTTTTCTGCCACGAAAGATTGATGAATTAAATGCTCGTTTTTCTTGCATATTTCTTAAATACGCCTTAACATACCCGCGTTAGTTCCAGAGACTGCTTAATGAAAGAGCCAAGACTCTGAACTTGTCGAAAATTTCCCGTGTTTAAAATTGATTTAAGGGAATCGATAAATGGATTAGCATAGACCGAAACAGTTTATTGTGATCACATTTAAAAAAGGAGTGAACCTCATCGTCCACTTCATTTAGATTACAGAAGGAGCAAAGACGTTGTTCACCGGGGACTTTTTTTATATCTTCCACGTTCTATTTCAAGAATATAAGAAAACTGTTTAACTCGTTTCTTGTTCTAATGTAAATGTTTCGCAGCTCGTTTCGTCTGTGTTGGCGCTCCTTGCACTGTAAATATTCTCTCTCTTTCTTGTTTACGTCAGTCAGCAGCCTTTGTAATTCGTTGTTCCAGTACGGTTTCGAAAGGTGTTTCTTGAGCTTTCGCGAGCCATTTCCATAATGTGGAATTTTTTTAGCTTCAAACTCTGTATAAGTAAACGGAGTTACCTACAGCAAACATTTGGACCTTTACTTTTAATGGTGATGCTGAGTAAAATGCTAACTATAAGTAAAATGAGTGTGCGGTTAAGCTACACCATATTTTTTAAGATTATACTTGTTCTTATGAGATATCGCTGCATCAACACCACTAAATATGTTTCAGCTTTACATGTTGTAAGCTGGATATCTTCATATATGATGAATAATTTTTTTTTACTAACCACAACACGTATGCATTATATTCGTTAATCATGCTCTTGTATAAACATCAATGTTAAAGGTTTTCATATTTTAAAAAGTGTCGAATACATGTATATATTAAATTTGAAATTTGTGAATATTTTGGTCTCATTATATACATTTTATATGAAAACATTGTCATCCTTTAGCACCATATTATCGTTATGAAGGAATTGTGATGACTAAATTATAGTGATTGAGATTTGAACGAGATATTTTGTACTTTTAGAGTTTAATATATTTCAAGCAGGAATACATGTACGAGTATATTAACTAATACTGATTTATTGATTTTTTAAAATTTTTCTTTCCAAATACCCATCTTATATGCGATTGGGCGCAAAGTTGAGCTGCTGTGATAAATTACCTTCAATGATGAGAATATGCCTTGTTAACTTCCTCCGAAGTCAAGGGTTCCGAGTCCACGGACAAAGAACCTCGACTTGGGAAGATGCCTTCCTGGTGGCAATTGGACCAGTTGGAAATAAGTCCCTGTCTTTAAACGATGACTTACTAAAACCAACTTCAGAACCAAGAATAATTGCAGGCAAATATTAAATACATGTACCTCAAAGAAGTGTAACAAATATAAAGGTATATTGCACTAAGTGTTCTGGATTAAGTCGATCTCAATGAAGATGAGGACTGGATCAAATGCACACGCAACAACCAGTCGTGTACCAAAAAGTTTGGAGAGGAACGTAATTATTTCAAAGGCAGTATAACTCTAATGTCAAACTGTACTTGCAGCATTTAAGCGGATGATAATCCGTTAAACATTATAACGTAGAGATAATATGTTTTTTTTCAAAAGTTCATTCATCAATGAATAAATAAATTGAATAATACTTCCATATTTGAATTGATCCTACGCTTTTAGGAAACGGATATGTATAGGGATTAATGTTTCATAAAATAGTGCGTCCATTGAAATGAGATAAAATGCTTGAAAATGTTAAGGAATATAAAAAAAAATTACGAAATTCATCGGTGTATTAACTTACCAATCATAAATGAAAACTGATTTTATTCTTATTACTTTTACTAAATTATCCAGCGCATTCTTTACATTATTTTTTATTATTTCTTTCTTAATCTATTGTTCCTGTATTATTATTGTGTTGGTTTGTTTTAATACAGTTTAATGCAACTTCAGCAATCTAATTAAACTTAAGTGAACGGCCAAGGGAAGGATTTAATTTCAATTAGATTGCACGTTTAGCAGTTTTTTCAACTCTATAATGCCATCCAGTTTATAATGCGATAGGATCCGGAGTACCCGGTGAAAACTCCAACCTTCAGTATGAAAACTGGCAATCCTTGTCAATAAAGATTGAAAATGGTAGATTTTGTAAAATGTTATCAATAGTAGACTGACTACCTGAAGCATTCGGTCATCTGTTGCCGACTTGGTCAATTTTCAGCGGTCCGTAACCATTTTCCGTTAAATTTTTCTGTCACGTTTGTCTTCGCTGTGGTAAGTAAAACTGAAATTGTGTCCTTCACTTTATATGATCATGTCATTTTCAGACCTCTCCGCTTACTCCTTCCCTTAACTATATGAATCGTCCTTTGGATCAAATTAAAGAATTTAATTTATCTAGGGAATGTTATTGACTATCAAAGAAATTAAAAATGAGCGATTCAGGAATTAAGTAAGAATGATTTAAAGGTCCTGTTTTCTCTTAAAAGTCGTTTCCAAATTTTTCAAGCTTTGCCAGTGAATTGTACGTGTAAGTATTCGATCGATATATTGGAAACGAAGTGATCTGTAAATTATGTTTAAAACAAATTGAAGATGATTATCATTTTTCCTAAGTTGTAAAAATAACTCGAGTATAGAAAGGAATTCTGTTTACTAAAAAATATCTTAAACCAACTTTCGTGCAAGACCAACCAATGGATAAATTGCAATTCCAAATGAATGTACTTTTCTCTATGTCACTGCCGCTCCAAGTATTTTTTAGTTCTTTGTTATAATTCAAACTTTTTTTTTCAAAACTGCATCTTGGTGCAATTTTATATTTATTTACCAGTTATGATGAATGGGTGTATAATTGTATCAAGACCCAGTTTCTATTGTAACAGTTGTATTCATTACATTTTATGTGTTATAACCATTTATTGTAAACGTGTTGAATAAATAAATAAATAAATAAATAAATAAATAAATAAATAAATAAATAAATAAATAAATAAATAAATAAATAAATAAATAAATAAATAAATAAATAAATAAATAAATAAATAAATAAATAAATAAATAAATAAATAAATAAATAAATAAATAAATAAATAAATAAAATAAGTTGAAATTAATTCTCATTCCTCAACCTGAACTTTTGACATATCTAGGAGACTTTATTTTCTTTATATTGAGTGGATTTTACATTATGTTTAGTAGATATTTCATTATGTTAAGTAGTGTTTTCATTATGTTCATCAGTAGACACACCATTATGTTCAGTAGATACACCATTATGTTCAGTAGACATTTCATTATGTTCAGTGTTTTTTTCATTATGTTCGGTAGAAATTAAATTATCTTCAGTAGATACAACATTATGTTCAGTAGAATTTTATTATATTCAGTAGATGTACACCTTTACATTCAGTAGAAATTTTATTATATTCAGTAGAATTTTATTATATTCAGTAAATACACCATTCATTTTGTCCAATAGATTTAACATTACATGCAGTAGTTAAACCATTATGCGCAGTAGTTTTTTCTTTATGTGCTTTTTCATTATATGATAGCGGTCGATCATTCCAAATTGTGTTTTTCAATCAGATTTGCAAAATCTATTACTGCTTTTGAGAAAATAGGGGTTGGTGGGACCTATTAACATCAATAATAAGAGTCTGCGTTTCGTTGATGCCAAATATGCATTGAAAGTACACCACAGAATGCATGTGTCAAAAAGCTCCCGTCCACGAACTTTAGAAAAATATTAGATAGATCAAGTTGTTCCAGAGCATGTTTGATACTACTAGCAGATATTTTTAATCTGTGAAAAGGGAAAAAATCCAATAAATATGTCCGGAATCGTTTGTGTTCGGCACAATTCGGAAAGATCATTTACAATATACCTAGAGATCTTTGCAATTTTGTACGCAGATGATACTGTACTGTAGTCATTGCAGACTCAATTGATGACATGCAGAGTGCCCTAGATATATTTTGCAACACATGGAAACTGTCGGTTAACACAAGCAAAACTAAAGTCATGATATTTTGCAAGCGAAAAATGCAGAGAATACCTCAATTCAAACTAAACGATGCATCACTTGAAATTGTTGACTGGATTAATATTAAAATATAATGGGTCTTTTATAGAAGCAAAGAAAAAACTTGTAGAACAAGCAGAGAAAGCAATGTTTGGTATCTTTTCAAAAATTAGATTGTTCCTATAGATATTCAACTGAAAATTTTTGACTTTATGATTGCTCCAATTTTATTGTATGGTTCCGAAATTTGGGGGTTTGAAAAAATACTAATACTATCGAAAAAGTTCATTTTGCAAGAGAATCCTCAATATTAAAAAACGTACTCCTAATTTCATGGTTTATGGTAAATTAGGAAGATTCCCACTAGATATAGATATAAAACTAAGAATGTTATCTTTCTATTCTCGAATTATGAAAAATGAAAATAAACTGAGTAGTATTATGTATGGGTTACATAGAAGTGGAGTATGTCATTTTAAGGGATTGGGTATGTAAAATCTATTTTTTATTCATTCGGACAAAGCTTTATATTCACAGATATATATTTAATAGATTTTTCTCTGTATAAAAATTTAATTAAACAAACTCTTCAAAACCAATTTATTCAAAAATGGTATAGCGACATTAATATTTCTTCTCAAAAGGGCTTCCTATGGAATTTACAAGTGCGATTTTGGCTTTGACAAATATTTACTTAGACTACAAGAGAAGTCTAGAATTTACCAAATTTAGATTATGTAATTAAAATTTCCTATAGAGACAGGTCGTTGGCATAACATTCCCAAAGAAGAAAGAGTGTGCACCTTAGGTAATGATAGGGGACGAGTTCCATTATCTGTTTATTGTAAAAATGATACAATCACTCATTATCGAGATTTATATGTACTCAAATATTACTCGTCCCAACCAACAATACAAAAACTCAAAGGTTTGTTTTCAATTTGTAACACAAAACCATTATATAAACTATCACTATTTATAAAACATATTTCAAATATGTTGTAATTATTTATTTACCCCCATTGTTATAGTTTTAACGTTCATGTAGTAATCATGTCTTATTATATAGATAGAGATGAAATATCGAATTTTCCGAGTGACAGAAATCACGGTAAATCACATGTGAAAATTATCGTTTATTTTCACTCTCGGGTTTTTTCCCGTCAAAACGTCACAATGGTTTTGTACTATACAGATATTCATCCGCCGTTCATAAAATTTAGGATTAAGCATGAAAATTTTACGAAAACAATTTTGATCTATATAATAAATAGGATAATCAATTGGGCATCGTGAATATCCAAAATATGATCACCCGTGCCGCATAAAGCATCAGATTAAACTCGTGCGCGGAACAAGTTCCGCGCACTCGTTTAATCAGATGCGTTATGCGGCACTCGTGATCATATTTTGGATATTCACTCCGCCCAATTAATTATCCTATAATTCTTTTGCCATTTGTGAAACTTTCAATGTATTTTGTGCACATAATGTTATACATATTTTTTGTCTGAGTGAATAAAGAAATCTGAAATTATTGTCTACATACAGTGATCCTACACATTGAAATTAACAACGTAAATACTCTTTCAGATACCAAAATACAGCTACCCTTCCAAGTGTTCGAACAACAAGGTATGGCTTAAATTCATTTAGATACTTTGCAGCTAAAACCTGGAATGATCTGCCTGACCACTATAGGAAAGAAACCTCTATCTCACAGTTTAAGAACTTAATAAATTGCTGGAATGGCAGATCATGCCATTGTTCATCCTGCTCATCATAACTTCCTGCTTTTTATCAATCAGATGCTGTTCTGAATCTTTTTAAATTTTAACTTTAAAAATTTTAAAATTTTGGAAGTATTGAATTTTAAATTTTGAGTTTTGAAGTCTGGATTTTGAATTTAGAATTTAATTTTTAAATTTTTAAATTTAAATTTTGAATTTTTATATTTTAAATTTTAAGTTAAAAATTTTAAATTTTGAATTTTAAGAGTTAAGTTTTTGAATTTTGAATTTTAAATTTTTAAGTTATATATTTGAATTAAGAATTTTGGAAATTTTTTATTTTTAAATTTTTTCTGTTTATTTACAATTTTTGCATGAGTTAGTATAGCTATCTTACAAACTAGATTTTAGAAGCTTGCTTTTGCTTTATGTGCATTTACCGTCTTCTTTAATATTCTTAATGCATGTAATGTTTTTTATATGTGTAGTGCTATATATATGTGACTTTTCCAGTTTATTATGTGCTTATGCATGAAATGCATACTTTGTGTTATGAATGTTTTATTGTGTATGAACGTCTTAGTAATGTGTATGTCTTGTTATATACGTAATGTCGGCATAAAAGCTCATTAGAGCTTGTGTTTGTATGTTGCTTTCAACCGACTTTAAATAAAGCTTTTTGACTTTGACTTTGACGAAGGTAATTAGGTCATTTGGTAACTGTCTGAACGCCAAATGACTTACATAGAATGACTTGCATGAGACACAGTGGTTCTATAACACATTTTGTTTACTATGCACGCACAGCCCATAGAACTAAGCCGAGGATAAAATTCAGTGATGGTTCCGTAGCAGTAATTTATCTCATCCCTCCCTTATTTTTGCATTATAGATTTCATTAATTAGAATTGAAGTGACATTTTGTGTTCATGTTAATACAATTCTAATTAAAATATTTTGCTTTGAAGTTCGCATTTTAAAAGATAGTAAAATTAATAAAATAGCAAACTGTAATGAATATTACTTCATGCATGTAAGTACATATTTGCTTATGAAATTTCTTTACAAAATAGGTGTTGTAAGCCTGTTTTGAAGTTTTCGTCAAATTCGTCAACATGTCGCTTGCTGGTTTGCAATTACAATATTATAATAAAATGTTTTTTTAGGATTTTATTCTTAAGACTATAGTCAAGAGAAGGAAAAAAGTAAGAACAAAGCTATCATTTCTTGATAGACATTTTTTCTTACTGGGGCCGGAAATGTACCAGAAATGCAATTTTTCTGTGTTGCATCGGTAATAACAGAAAAGCGGTCTCGGAATACGGAGATTTTAAATATGAAGTTTTTTTGCTAGAAAAGTTACAGATAACTATATAGATTCATACCACATTAGCATAGAAAATATCAACAAGAATCTATCATTGTGCTCGATTTTAAATTGTTGTCGCCAAACTGTATTCAACATCCGTACCTAGAATCTAGACCAGCTCGAAAAGCCTTTATAAGCGAAAATTTGAAGGTAATACTCTTGTTTATAAGTTGAAATTTGTCTTAAATTATTATTGATAGAAGTCGATTTCAAAACTACGAATCAAAACATTCATATATTTTGAATGTCACATTTAAGGCTCTGCCCTACATAACGCATTTTGATAAGAAAGTGCAAGAATGAATGGAGATCATTCATTGGAAAACTACTTATTTTTTCTCATTTGAACTTCTGTTCAAATCCACAAACATATATGTACATGTACAACCTAAAGGAGGAAAAAATATCCTAAAGTTTATAGAAAACTAACTGTGTATTGCCTAAAAATGCCAAACAATGATATACCATGAGGCCCACATTCAAATCATAATGCAAACAGCTGCAAATAAATAAAACAGTCTTAAACATATGGTTTCTTAATACTTCAATAAAATAAATATAATAGTTGCTTATATAGCTGGCATTGTCATGATACTTGACAGCACTCGGGATAGTGGTACTGTCTTTAACAATGTCCTTGCCTTTGGCTCGGGCATTATCAATGTTTCAGGCAATACCACTCTCCCTTGTGCACTCAAGATATTATGACAATGCCCTCTATATAAGCAACTATTGTATAAATAGTTCTTGTTTTTTCTTAACGTGTGTGAATCGCCAATGTGTGGTCACACACTCGAATTTCGTCCATACTCGAATTTCGGCGATTTCCCTTCATTCAGCATTGTAAACAATGAACCCAAGGCTAAATTACTTCCAAAATATCGTGCATTTATTCCTCTAACCAAATGACTTCTAAATAATAAAATATAGTGCTTTTTAACGAAATTAAACGAAATTAAACCGACACACTTTCATCGCCGAAATTCGGGTGTACTAGTATACTGCATTCGATGTGAACAATTAAAGCGTCTACTACAAATTTCAGTAGTGACGTTATCTGATTACCGATCATTATCAAACGCCTCTATTTCGATTTTTGTCGCCAAGTACAACCTGACGTCACAGTACATTGTATTCATAGCGATGCCAATAATGGACGAAGAAATCGTAAGTCAGATAAAATTAGACGAAAATTTTCAAAATGACGATTTTTATTGGATTATTTATTTGTGTAAAATGTGCCAATGTATTTTATGTTGGTGTTCTCGAGTTATCTATCCAAACTACGATAACACCTCTTCTAATTCTTTTTACGGCCTTAGTATACTTTAGGGTACGCAAATCATCTGGAGGTCCAAAATGACCATAAAGAGGGGGTGGGGGGCAAGACCTGTTCTGTTAATGTGTTTTGGGCATTTTTGCACGTCTGTTAACTGTGTTTTTTTAACATAAAGCTACTGTTAGCTGTTTTTTCAACCAGTAGCTGTTATCTGTTTTCTTAACAAATTCGCATTGTTGTTAATTATTATAATGATATTAAAACCCTGTTTGCTGTTAATAGTAAGAACACTGTTAACTGTTTACAATTTTTTTCTCTGTTTATCTGTTAATTCATTTTATTAACCACTTTTTTAATGTAATATAATGAGTTTTTCTATGAAGGGAGAAAAATACATAAGATCCCATACTAGTTACTATGGAAACGCTGATTAATGTATGCATTTTCTCGCCGTATTGCCCTACGATGAGATTCTGCTATCTGTTTTTCGATTTTTAAACTCACTTTTTTCTGTTTTCTCATGTAAATTGCTGTTATCTGTTACCATTATTTTAAATTTACTGTTATCTGTTTTGGAAAAAATAAAAAAAAATTGTTTACCTGTTAATGGACCCCCCCCCCCTCTAGCGCCCCCTCCATCATAGGTTAGAGTAATGACTAGGTAAGCTTAGGGTTAGGTAAGGTTAGGTTAGGGTTAGGGTTAAGGTAAGGGTTAGGGTAGGTTACTGCTAGGTTAGGTTAGGTTATGGTTAGGTTTAGCTAAGGTTATGTTAGTTTAGGGTTAATTTTAGGGTTAGGTTTGTTTAGGGTTATGGTATGTTAGGTTAAGGGTTAAGGTAAGTAGTAATTTTTATATATAGGTGGTGGGTCCCCTAAAGTACCCTTTATACCGTTATTGGATAAGCGATGCCTACACTTACTTGTGATAATTACCTAGCTGATTACGTTCATTACTGACAGATATACAAAGATACTTAGTGTTAACTATGTAACGAAGAAGTTATGTTTAATTAGTTTATTTCGTGATTAAGGTATGTCGTACTTTACTCGGATCGAAATGTGACATACCCATTTAAGCCTTATACCGAAAACTTACTTGTTAAGGTATCCGACCCATAATTGAAGTCACCGTTTAATTTTATTTTTAGACCAAGAAATGCAAATTTATTTACTCAATTTATTACTAATTAATGATACAAAGTAAATATATTGTTTTACTTTGAGTCAATGTTAACAGTTTTGAGAAAAAAATTTAGTTGCTCAAATAGTAGTTCCGATGTTTGACGAACATTACCGAGGTCTGCTCCATTGACAAACAATGGACATCCGGGACACCAAATATTATCACGTGGTCAATTATGGGTCGGATACCTTAATTTCAAATTTATGTTTAATATTCTTTATAACCAGGAAGTTTCCAATCTCCAATGATATGTACAATGCTTTATTGCTCATCTAAAGCACATCTAATATAATTCTAAATAAGGGACCTATCCTGGACCTAAATATCTAGTACATGTACATTATGTAGAAAATTCAGTTATTTAAGGATTGTTTTCAATTGCTGGTTAGATTATTGGATATATACGACTTTGGGTCGGTTTACGCCAATAAACCGCGAAAAGTTTATGTTTCAAAGCATGAATATAGCCACAATGTTGTCTAATGTTTCTGCTTTTGCTTATAACTGTTAATGCTTAAAAGTTGGATATTTTGAATTGTATGCTAACTGTAGAATAACAACCGGTCCAGTCACTGTCTTTACAGTGGCCTAAAAGGAACATTACAATAAAAGTAGAAAAAACATTCTTAAACTTTAAGGTTAAATTCCCACACAGGTTCATAGACACTCAAACTTTTTTCCCCGTTTTTATGAAATTAAGCTTAATTTTGCCCCATATATGAAGTTTCAAGTTGTCTTGTAAAGAGGTTTTTTTCAGTTAACAAACTACAACGATCCACAAGATTTTTAGTTATGAAATGAGATCATGCTATAAATAAAGAGCCTCGCAGTAAAAGTATGTTGCTTTATAAACAGGATAACTGTATAGTGTTGAAGCACGTGTGTTGAAGTTTTATGGCATATCGACTTTACCGTAGCTGTCAATGGGAGTTATCGGACTTGAGGGTCTTTAAATTTGTTAGTGTTACTTTAAGGAGTCTTCAAATGTGTCCAGTCAAAACACAATAAAATTGCGTCTTCGTGTGATGAGCATTTTTGTGATTTGACTTTAAATCTGTAATGGTTTTAGAGTTGCGCAAAACATTGACACCAGATTCTATAGTATTGTTGACATGAACATTTTCACAAGTTGGAATACACTTATGGATCTAATAAATTATACATCTCGACGACATTCTGTTGCATCCAACAAATTATGTGGTTACGTATATATTAAAAAATACTCGTTCGTTTTGACCAATCAGAATTATCAGTTTTTTTTTCTCTGGTAATTAGATTTTAAGCAACACGCCAAGGATTTGAAGCGTTTATGTGACGTATGTGCCCTTTTTTTTTAAATCGGTCACGTGTTTTTCAATTGTATGACGTCATAGCCATAGATTTGAGAAGATGTCGTCGCAATCACCTCTGCCATACCATTGGTTGACATTGTGAGAGATATCTCTCATGGCAGATATGCTTCGCGTTCAAACGCAGTAATTGCAATGTAAAACTGTATCAAACGTGTATAAATAGATTATATAAAAATAAAAAAGAACTCATGTATTATTTTGTAAACATCATTCTTTGTTTACAAACGTCAAAGGCAGACAATAACTGTAGTCCCGCAGTAAATGGAGGATGACGTATGGCAGAGGTTATATCTGGGAACCAGGGTGCCGTTTCATAAAGCGATCGCTAATTAACGCGTTCGTTATACCATGCAATTTAAATGGGATAACGTGCACGTTAAGCTAACGATCGCTTTATGAAACGGCACCCAGTTATGTTCTCAGTGCCGGAGAGTGGTCGTCGATTTTCTGACGTACTTCGCTTCGGGTCTATTATGGTTTCTGAGTTGTTACAAAAACAAGGCTTTCAGTGTTCAGGTAGATAAAATAAAAAAGTTAACGATGTCACATAATAAACTACAAACAGGTGTCGAGACTACTACGATATTCAGATATTTGGTTTAAAAGGTCAAAGTGATATGTCGCGATCTCTTGAAAAATTGCGGCAAAACAATGATCAGAAGAAGTAGACCTACAAGAAGGTCCACTGTAATTGGAAAGACCTTAATTCCTTATAATTCTTTTTAAGGAATAATTTTCATTTACAAACTCTTTATATCATATGGCGTGCAAACCCACTTAATTATCGCAGATCCGGGTCGCAGATAGTAATACTAATAGTATTGACCATTTCGAAATCCCATAGTCACGTGGTTCTGTGGGGGGAGGTGGGATGGGGTAAGATCAACAGTTGTCGTGTCTTTCCGTCGAGCATCGTAGATACAATTAACATTGAATTATTTTTACAGTGTAGTTAAAAATTGTTTCAAAAGTTTTGCAATTACACATATTCCAAACGAAACGGGAAACAAACATTCATGTGCATAAACATTGTTAAGAACTTAATAATATTTTCAGAATTTAAAATAAACAGCAAGAACAAATCTTAGAAGAGCCCTATTTTTGCAAAACAATCCATATGAAATAATTAGCTTTTGTGATTTTTTAAACTAAATAAACTGTTGATGACATTTTTTTAATTAACTGAATTATTATTATTACATTTTAAAAAAAATTTCAGTTACCATTTTTAATTTGTGTTAGTTTTTAGGACTTCATATACCATCCAAGGATTGTTTAATTTCTTCTATGAGTATCTAAATATAACTTGCTTTTTTAAAGGGTTTTACATCAACATTTTTAAATCTTAAAATATATAAAAATAAATAACTATTATGACTGTATTTCATTATAAAGAAATTTATTTTCCTTCTATTTGCTATTGCATTTTACCACTGATTTTAACGATTTATACATCGTATAATCTTAATTTACATTACAGCAGCAAATATTGTGTAGGTCTTTTATTTTTACCTTTGATCAAAGTTAAGTGTCAGGTAATTAATAAGCAATTAACGAATAAACAAGGCACATTTGATATATAATTACATCAGGCCCCCTCCCCACGCCTCGTTCTAGGCAAAACTGCTGCGCGAGATTTAGGGATATCGAAATCGTTAATGTATCGCCAGTAAACTCCATTTGGGATGATCAAATAACCAACTGATGTAAGTAAATCTTTAACAATATGATAATCTCCTAAGTGAGAAAATCGTAGGATTGATAATTAGTGATGTCCGAGTTAGGAACAGGTCGAATGGCGGATATTATTATCCCAGATTTCCCAAATTGCAGAATTCCGTATAGATCAGGGTTCAACATTAATGCACGACCGAACGACATTGTCCAGTAAATGTAGGCTCCGGTCTAGTATACATGACAAGTAGCTTTGTTTACTGTAACAAAATGTAATTTTTTGTGTTTTCTGTATATAAGTGTAACGGTAGAGCATGAAACAAGTTTAGCTTTTCTAAAAAGCTAACCGTCTCTTAGCTGCATTACAAATTTTATGGATTTATTAAAGTATCTGGTTTTTTTGTAATTTATATGTAAGATATGTAAACAATGTACATGTACCTTGTAAGGACATTGTTTACTCTAACCTATTATCCAATGGTGCTTGCTGTCGTCACTTCACACGTGCTTTAAAAAAAAATTAAACAAAAGTTGACTCCCTAAGCAACAAATGTTCAAAATTAGCGGTAAAAATAAGTTTTGTTAAATTTGCATCAATATCAGAACGAAAATAAAGATACAGAACATATAATTTTTTCCTAACCCAAACAGCTTTAAAAAGTAGGGAGATTTTGGTACAATGTTTACCTTTTAATTGTTCACTGACCAATGCATTGAATGAAAGAGAAGTCAATATGTGGAATGTAACATTACTACACTAAAATACTGATTAACGAAAATAAAGATATAGAACATATAACTTTTTCCAAAACAGCTTTATGAAGTAGGGAGATTTTGGTACAATGTTTACCTTATAATTGTTCACTGACCAATGCATTGAATGAAATAGTAGTCAATATGTGGAACGTTACATTACTACACTAAAATACTGATTACAACCCCGATTCGACCTAAGAATATATCGAAATTTCAGTGAACATACTAGTGCGATCCTGACGTAAACCAATGAAATGAGAAAAATATTTATAGATTTAGTTAACCACCCAATCAAGTAACAGAGAGTCATTTACTCCGAAGACTGATCGCCTCTCCCATGGGAGACGGTAATAACAAGATGTCACCACCGGGGATCGAACCCGGGATCTCAGTATTGCCAGCCAGCCCTCTAACCAAGTGAGCTAAAGAAGTACTCCTTTAGCTCAGTCGATTTTAACTGGCTATATACCTACTACCTGCTAGAACGCAGATAGGCCTCCTGTTACATAAGTATATAAATACTTGAAATTTCACGTTTATCTGACATAGACGGTCAATTGTAATTGATTCACTTTCGGTAGATTTAGAAGTTTGATTTGGCCGTTTTAAAAACCCTGTTAACGAGGATTGTTTACTTGCCAAGCTCGCGGAATTTTTGGGGTATTTTTTTTAATTAAATGACAGTTTGGACAAACAAGAAAAAAAATCCACTGAATAGACGCTTGAGGATATGACAGCCCGAAAATTTAATGTGATATCATATATAGCTGAAATTATTTCGCTTGTTTTGAGGGGTTTCTCATTACTAAACGAAACTGGTGTCTAAGTGAGTGCAAAAAATGTTAATAGTTTCCCCTATATGCAAATAATTAAAAGCCGTTGTCAACTACATCAGTTGATTTCAAAATGTTTAACAATATAAATAAAATGTTAATTTGAAAATTTGCAAGGGACAGCAGCTCAGTTCATATTGGTTCAGAGTCGCAATCTGCGATCTTTTTATTCTCCGATAATACATTTTGAGAAGTTCCCCTACTTATATCAAATGTTACCATTTCTATTTATAAACAAAAACAAAACCCTTTGATGCGACCGTTTTGCAGACATTGTCTTTAAAGTAAAGATGAAGGAAACTGTACCATCTGGCAATTGTTTGACCAACAAAAACAGGTTACAATGAAATTAAAGTGATTCATATTAAACTATTTCATTGACTAAACCCTGTTTCAGTTACAATACGTCCTTGCTGTTCTTGCATGCATTTGCATGTCGGGTCTAATATTTTTGACTTTGTGTTAATTTTTTTTTGTATTTCGTAAAAAAACGCAATATTTGGTGTTAACTCAACCTCTGATATTGGTACTTCTATTTTATGTATATGATTAAACAATAAATTAACATTGATCCTAAACCAATTATTATATTTAGTTTGGAGATACTAAAAATATTTGTATTTGTATAGAAATCAACTTCTTTTACATTTTTTGACACAGACCCAAAAACCTTTCAACAAATTGAAATTGCAAACCATTCACCATTTATTACGGCACGTGCTTGGCAACCTCACCATTTCAGATTTTTTGCGACCTTTTAAAAACTTAAATGAACACACTTTTTTATTGCAACATGTTTGCATGCAGTTACTTATGTGACATAACTATGATAACATTGTATATTGGAATTAGCTGTCTTAAAGACATTCATTGGCCTTCATACACTAGAACCATTCATCAAAAAATGATTGTTTGAATGATGTTTAACGCCACTTTCAGCAATTTTCAGCTATATCGTGGCGTCTAGTTTTTACTGGGGGAGGAAGCCAGAGTACCCAGAGAAAACCCGTGACCTTCGGTAGGAAAACTGGCAGTTCTTGTCAATTAAGATTAGAGTCGAGTACATCGTGCCCGCAGTGAGACTTGAACCCGAAATCTCGGTGTTAACAGACCACATAATCAATAGTAGACGAACTACTTATTACCACTTGGTCACCGAGTCCTTAAAAAAATGAACGACAACTTGCATAATTATTAGACAATATCCAGTAAGTTATACAAGAATAAGCTAACAATTAAATCAGAACTTTGTAAACCAATGATAAATTACCTAGTTCCGTCTTTTATTTTTGATACAGGAAATAGTTGAGGAGCCAAAGGAAGAGCCGCAGGAAGAAAAGCAAAATATTATCTGCGGAGTATTCAAAAGAATTTTTAAAAAGGTGAAGTATACTAATATAAGGTGTGGGAAACTTATTCTTGAAAATTTTTTCAATAAGTCTGTAGTTAATTTAACTAGAATTTTTCAATAATTCTGTACATTGATAAGCACCCTAGTAAAAAATGATCCTACTGATCGAGGTGCCAGACATTGATAAGCACCCCAATAAACAATGATCCTACTGATCGAGGTGCCAGACATTGATAAGCACCCCAATAAACAATGATCCTACTGATCGAGGTGCCAGACATTGATAAGCACCCCAATAAACAACGATCCTACTGATCGAGGTGCCAGACATTGATAAGCACCCCAATAAACAATGATCCTACTTATCGAGGTGCCAGACATTGATGAGCACCTCAATAAACAATGATCCTACTGATCGAGGTGCCAGACATTGATGAGCACCCCAATAAACAATGATCCTACTGATCGAGGTGCCAGACATTGATGAGCACCTCAATAAACAATGATCCTACTGATCGAGGTGCCAGACATTGATAAGCACCCCAATAAACAGTGATCCTACTGATCGAGGTGCCAGACATTGATGAGCACCTCAATAAACAATGATCCTACTGATCGAGGTGCCAGACATTGATAAGCACCCCAATAAACAATGATCCTACTGATCGAGGTACCAGACATTGATGAGCACCCCAATAAACAATGATCCCACTGATTGAGGTGCCAGACATTGATAAGCACCCCAATAAACAATGATCCTACTGATCGAGGTGGCTGATTGGTTAAGGTAGTTAGTGATCTACTATGGATCACATGCCTGTCAACACTGCAGACATCGTGTGCTGGATTACAATCTTAGTTGACAAGGATTGCCAGTTTTCCTACCGAAGGTCTGGTTTTTTCTCTGTGTACTCTGGCTTCCTACTCATCAAATACTAAATGCAATAATAAAGCTGAAAAATTGATGAAAGTGGCATTAAACACCACTCAAAGAACCAATCAAACCAATCTTTAATGATTTATCTAATACAATGAACTCTTTATATTTACAGACAAAAAAAACCAAAACTGATGAAGAAAATAACGAGGTAAAATATGTTGTAATATTAAAATCTTCATTTATATGTCACGTGTCTATAACACAGGGTTTTTACTCGGTTTATAAACTTTATTTATAGTTACTTTTAATTCACAATAGAGAATTACAATAAAATGATTTTCATCACCAATGTTGTGCTTATTAAATAAGAAATAAATTTTCTGTTTGCTGAACTGTTAAAATTTGCTTTCAGTTCGTAGTAGGTTAGGGTTCTATGTCTGCAACATCAATCAAAGAAACAAACAAAACAATCTTTTAATGATTTATTGAAACAATAAATGCTTTATGTTTACAGAAAAAAGATAAAAATACTGATGAAGAAAATATGATGGTAAAATATTAAAATCTTCATTAGTATGTTGTGTCTATAACGCAGGGTTTTATCTGGATTTATAAACTTTATTAATAGGTAATGTTAATTCACAATAAAGAAATACAAATGTAACCAGCCTCATTTTAAACCATTCTAAGTCAAATAGAACTAATATATATTACTTCTTTTGTAGAATTATTGAAAAAAAAATAAAAGTTAGTAATATATGACAAATAACTAATGTAAGTTACATGTGTAATGGCTGCTTTCGAACTGTATGATGTTCATCAGCGACATTGTGATTGTTAGTGTTTCATAAGAATGTATCTTATGTAATAAATAACCTGATTACATCAACTCTTTTCAATTTATTTTATTTTTTGGTACAGGAAAAAGTGGAAAATCCACAACATAAAAAGAAAAATATTATTCGCAGGACAATAAATAGAGTCTTCAAAAAGGTGTAGTATACTAATATTAAGTTTGGGAAACTTATTACTGAAATAAATGTTTGTACTTTTCAATGGTCTGTAGTTAATTTAATTTGAATTTACAATAATTCTGTACATTGGTTAGCACTACAGTAAGGGCTATTCCAGATAAAAATGTCTTCCAAGGGCAGAACCCACTTGAAAGTAAGGGGTACCACCAATAGATTTAAATAAAAATTTACCCCCCCCCCACCTACAATTTTCCTATATCAAATTATTATTTTTTAATTCTTTTGACACCCCACCTTACAAATTTCAATATGCAATTTTACCACCCACCTACACATTATTTTATCGACGCCATCCTGCCCCGGAGGTATATTTTTTTCTGGAATAGCCCTAAACAATAATCCTACTGATCGAGCATTGCGTTTCATCTATCCAGAATTTGTTGTAGTTGATATTATGTACAATGCACCTTTTATTGAAGGGGTCTTGGTGGCTGATTGGTTAAGGTAGTTAGTGATCACATGCCTGTCAACACTGCAGATGGCGCTTCGAGTTCCACAGCAGAAACGTGTTCTTAATTGACAAGTATTGCCAGTTTTCACACCAAAGGTCGAGGTTTTCTTCGTGTACTTAGGCTTCCTTCCCATTAATTACCGGACGCTATAATATAGCTGAAAAATTGCTGAAACTGTTTAACACTACTCATAGAAACAAACAAAACAATCCTTAAATGATTTATTGTATACATTTAAATGCTTTATATTTGCAGACAAAAAAAACCAAAACTAATGAAGAAAATAACGAGGTAAAATATGTTGTAATATTTAAATCTTCATTAACATGATTAATATGTCACGTGTCTATAGCACAGGGTTTTTACTCGGTTTATAAACTTTATTTATAGTTACTTTTAATTCACAATAGAGAATTACAATAAAATGATTTTCATCACCAATGTTGTGCTTATTAAATAAGAAATATTTTCTGTTTGCTGAACTGTTAAAATTTGCTTTCAGTTCGTAGTAGGTTAGGGTTCTATGTCTGCAACATCAATCAAAGAAACAAACAAAACAATCTTTAAATGATTTATTGAAACAATAAATGCTTTATATTTACAGATAAAAGATAACAAAACGGGTGAAGAAAACAACGAGGTAAAATATGTTGTAATATTAAAATCTTTATTAATATATCACTGATTTTGTGCTAATTACATAAGATATATTTTCGTTTTGCTCATTTTAAAATTTTCTTTTGGTTATTTACTTATAGTTCTATGCATGCAAATATTTCAACAGTCTTCTAAAAGATTTACACATTTTATTGACCTGGAAGTTAGCTATAAATATCCTTTGTATGAATTATCTGAACATCTTAAGCTATAAATATCCATTGTAGAGAGTTATCTGAACATCGTAGGCTATCAATATCCATTGTAGAGAGTTATCTGAACATCGTAGGCTATAAATATCCTTTGTAGAGAGTTATCTAAACATCGTAAGCTATAAATATCCTTTGTAGAGAGTTATCTGAACATCGTAGGCTATAAATATCCATTGAAGAGAGTTATCTGAACATCGTAGGCTATACATATCCATTGTAGAGAGTTATCTGAACATCGTAAGCTATAAATATCCTTTGTAGAGAGTTATCTAAACATCGTAGGCTATAAATATCAATTGAAGAGAGTTATCTGAACATCGTAGGCTATAAATATCCATTAAAGAGAGTTATCTGAACGTCGTAGGCTATAAATATCCTTTGTAGAGAGTTATCTGAACATCGTAAGCTATAAATATCTTTTGTAGAGAGTTATCGGAACATCGTAGGCCATAAATATCCTTGGTAGAGAGTTATCTGAACGTCGTGACTATAAATATCCTTTGTAGAGAGTTATCTGAACATCGCAGGCTATAAATATCTATTGTAGAGAGTTATCTGAACATCGTAAGCTATAAATATCCATTGAAGAGAGTTATCTAAACATAGTAGGCTATAAATATCCATTGAAGAGAGTTATCTGAACATCGTAGGCTATAAATATCCATTGAAGAGAGTTATCTGAACATCGTAGGCTATAAATATCCTTTGTAGAGAGTTATCTGAACATCGTAAGCTATAAATATCTTTTGTAGAGAGTTATCGGAACATCGTAGGCTATAAATATCCTTGGTAGAGAGTTATCTGAACATCGTGACTATAAATATCCTTTGTAGAGAGTTATCTGAACATCGTAGGCTATAAATATCCATTGTAGAGTTATCTGAACATTGTAGGCTATAAATACCCTTTGTAGAGAGTGATCTAAACATCGTAGGCTATAAATATCCATTGAAGAGAGTTATCTGAACATCGTAGGCTATAAATATCTTTTGTAGAGAGTTATCGGAACATCGTAGGCTATAAATATCCCTTGTAGAGAGTTATCTGAACATCGTAGGCTATAAATATCCTTTGTATAGAGTTATCTAAACATCGTAGGCTATAAATATCCTTGGTAGAGAGTTATTTGAACATGGTAGGCTATAAATATCCATTGAAGAGAGTTATCTGAACATCGTAAGCAATAAATATCCATTGAAGAGAGTTATCTGAACATTGTTAGCTATAAATATCCATTGTAGAGAGTTATTGTAAGCTATAAATATCCATTGTAGAGAGTTATCTTAGCATTGTAAGCTATAAATATCCATTGTAGTGAGTTATCTTAACATGGAAGGCTATAAATATCCATTGAAGAGAGTTATCTGAACATCGTAGGCTATAAATATCCTTTGTAGAGAGTTATCTGAACATCGTAGGCTATAAATATCCTTTGTAGAGAGTTATCTGAACATCGTAGGCTATAAATATCCTTTGTAGGGAGTTATCTGAACATCGTAGGCTATAAATATCCTTTGTAGAGAGTTATCTGAACATCGTAGGCTATAAATATCCTTTGTAGAGAGTTATCTGAACTTCGTAGGCTATAAATATCCTTTGTAGAGAGTTATCTGAACATCGTAGGCTATAAATATCCTTTGTAGAGAATTATCAAAACATTATAGGCTATAAATATCCATTGAAGAGAGTTATCTGAACATTGTAGGCTATTAATATCCTTTGTAGAGAGTTATCTGAACATCGTAGGCTATAAATATCCATTGTAGAGAGTTATTGTAAGCTATAAATATCCATTGTAGAGAGTTATCTTAGCATTGTAAGCTATAAATATCCATTGTAGTGAGTTATCTTAACATGGAAGGCTATAAATATCCATTGAAGAGAGTTATCTGAACATCGTAGGCTATAAATATCCTTTGTAGAGAGTTATCTGAACATCGTAGGCTATAAATATCCTTTGTAGAGAGTTATCTGAACATCGTAGGCTATAAATATCCTTTGTAGGGAGTTATCTGAACATCGTAGGCTATAAATATCCTTTGTAGAGAGTTATCTGAACATCGTAGGCTATAAATATCCTTTGTAGAGAGTTATCTGAACTTCGTAGGCTATAAATATCCTTTGTAGAGAGTTATCTGAACATCGTAGGCTATAAATATCCTTTGTAGAGAATTATCAAAACATTATAGGCTATAAATATCCATTGAAGAGAGTTATCTGAACATTGTAGGCTATAAATATCCTTTGTAGAGAGTTATCTGAACATCGTAGGCTATAAATATCCATTGTAGAGAGTTATCTGAACATCGTAGGCTATAAATATCCATTGTAGAGAGTTATCTAAACATCATAGGCTATAAATATCCTTGGTAGGGAGTTATCTGAACATCGTAGGCTATAAATATCCTTTGTAGAGAGTTATTTGAACATGGTAGGCTATAAATATCCTTGGTAGAGAGTTATCTGAACATCGTAGGCTATAAATATCCTTTGTAGAGAGTTATCTGAACATCGTATGCTATAAATATCCTTTGTAGAGAGTTAACTGAACATGGTAGGCTATAAATTTTCATTGTAGAGAGTTATCTGAACATCGTTAGCTATAAATATCCTTTGTAGAGAATTATCTGAACATCGTAAGCTATAAATATCCTTGGTAGAGAGTTATCTGAACATTGTAAGCTATAAATTTCCATTGTAGAGTTATCTGAACATTGTAAGGTATAAATATCCTTGGTAGAGAGTTATCTGAACATTGTAAGCTATAAATATCCTTTGTATAGAGAGTTATCTGAACATCGTAGGCTATAAATATCCTTTGTAGAGAGTTATTTGAACATAGTAGGCTATAAATATCATTTGTAGAGAGGCCATATTGTTGGAGCCATATTTACTACTGAGACTAGACTATATTTGTTACAAACAAATTTCCCCATGGTTGTGAAGGAAAGCATTTTGTCAAAAATTTGATTCAAACTTGGAGAAAACTGCTGTTTTATTGGTAGTAAATTGCTATTGTCGGCCATATTGTGGTAGCCATTTTGAATGTGGCATTGTTGTTAAAAAACTTTAAGGTACACCTACCTTACTGAGACTCGGACATATGTATTGAAAATAAATATATTATTGGTGTAAAGCAAACCATTTGCTTATAAATTTAACTCAAACTTAGAGAAAAAGCTGTTTTTGTCTCAGTAAATTGCAGTTGTTGGTCTTATTGCATCATCCATATTGAATGTTGCATTGTAGTAAAGTCTTGTTAAAAAAACGTTTTTGTTAGGATTTTGGACAAGAACCGTTTTTAGACGAAAAGATGAAGGTCATTAAAGGTGGATGTTTTTTGCAGTACCCAATACAAGTCAATAAATATTTACAAAAAACTTGATTATTAACAAACTTGTAAGGCCTAAATACCCCTCAAGTTGGGTTTCAGCCCATTTTGATACTGAATACATGTATACAATCCAAACAAATTGCCAAAATTGTCATCTTTAAACTTGCATAACTTTTTTATTTGTAGACCGATTTTCAGTACGTTTTTTGTCTTGTTCTCTAAAAATTTTGGTCTTTTAAATTCTATGATTTTTGCTAAGATGGAATATAGCGGTATTTTTCTCTTAGAATCACTAACAAAATAATAAAAATTAACTATTTTGCATGGAAGTAGGACATTTAATCGTTTAATTATTTATTAAAAAGGATAACTGTGATAAATACGAAACTATCATAAAATGTCCGACAACGAGGAAAAAAATTAAACGGCAAGCTGAAAATGCTAATTTAAGAGAATTGCATAAAAATACCAATCATTCATAGATGAAACCCGAGGATTCAGTAGCCTGTTCCGTGACTTAGGTAAATTTGTATGGGATATCCTCTAAAATTTCACAAAACAAGAACAGTTTTCCTCGGAGCAAAAATTTGCCAAAGTTAAAAAAATATTTAAAAAACTTAACTGGAACTTCCTAACCTGATGGTAAATTAATACTAAATAACATTCATAATACGAGCTTAATCGTTATCAGTAATGTGTGGAAATCTTAATATATAGATATATTTTTAGCTATTCTCATCACTTTGCGTCCGTCGTCGTCGGCATCGTCGTCGTCGTCGTCGGCCGTAAACTTTTTACATTTTAATCTTCTTCTCCACAACCACTTAGCCAATTGAAACCAAACTTGGCAGGGTGTTTATTGGGTGGTTCTTAAACAAAGTTTGAGTTTTTGGTGCTGATCAAATATGAAACATGGTTGCCAGGGCCATAAATGCGCTCTGATTGGCTGAAATTCAAAAATCTTCTTCTCATGAACTGCTTGGCAGATTGATTTGAAATATTGCAGAAATGTACCTTAGATGGTCCTCTACAAAGTTTGAGTTTTTTGTGCCGATCCAAAATCCAATAAGGCCGCCATCGCAGGACATAGTTTAACAAAGGACCCTATAGGAAAAACATACAAACAACTTCTTCTATGAAACTATTCCACACAGTGAAGCCAAATTAATAAGGAAATGAAGGTTGCATAATTATCTTATTGTTTTGGGTTTTTCGAGCCAATTGCAAATTCAACATGGCTTCCAGGGCCATAAATGCATTCTGATTGGCTGAAATTCAGAAATCTTCTCCTCATAAACTGCTTGGCAGATTGATTTAAAATATAGCAGAAATGTACCTTATGTGGTCCTCTACAAGGTTTGAGTTTTTTGTTCCGATCCAAAATCCAGGATGGCCGCCATCACAGGACTTAGTTTAAACTAGGACCCTATGGGAAAAACATACAAACAACTTCTTTTCTGAAACTGTTCCACACAATGAAGCCAAATTATGAAGAAATGATTAATGGATATTTATCTTATTATTTAGAGTTTTTTGAGACAATTGCAAATTGAACATGGCTTCCAGGGCAACTTATGGCTTCTGATTGGCTGAAATTTCAAAAATCTTCTTTTTACAAACCGCTTAGCAGATCGATTTGAGATATTGCACAAATGTACCTTAGATGGTCCTCTACAAAATTTGAGTTTTTTGTGGCGATCCAAATTCCAAGATGGCCACCACGGTAAAAAACACAGCTTAACATAGGACCCTTTGGGAAAACCATACAAACAGCTTCTTCTCTGAAACTCAGTTCCACACAATTTAACCAAATAATGCAGAAGTGAATCTTAGATAGTATTCTTATTATTTTAAGTATGTTTCAAGCCGATAGGAAATTCAACATGGCTGCCAGAGCTGCAAATGCGTTCTGACTGGCTGAGATTTTAAAATTCGTTTTCTCACAAACAGCTTGGTAGATTTTAGGATATATGATATTGTATGGTCCTCTACTAATTTTGAGTTTTTTGTTTCGATCCAAAATACATGATTGCTGCCACTTAGGAACATCACTTAACATACTAACCTATGAAAAAAACGGAAAAATTGCTTCTTCTCAGAAACACTACTACTGCTGATTGTAAATTCAACATGGCAACATTCATAGAAACAGCATCTTCACATAAACTCTTTAGCATTTAATATCAAAATTTGCAAGAAAAGTCTTGTCTTAAAACGTTTTTTTGTAAGTCAGGTGAGCGATACAGGCTCTTAAGAGCCTCTAGTGAAAGGAAGGCTACTATATACTATTACAATATAATGGTTCTTTTTTAATTATTTAAGAAAAGAGGACTTTTTTATATTGACAGAAAAATAAAAAGATAACAGAAAAACTTGAAAAGAAAAAAGATAAAGGAAAGGTAACATATATTGTATAACCATCGTTAAACCGTCACATGTCTAATACGTGGATTATATCTAGTTTATAACCTATACTTATAATTACTTTTAATTAAAATACAATTTTCATAGTCCAAGAGCCATAATTTCATCAAAAATGACTGGACCAGAACAATATTCGAACTTGATCTGGACCTCATCATGGTTTACGTGCATGCCAAATATCAGCTCAATATCTACAAGTGTTTACTAAAAATGTCAGGAAAACTTATTTGTAAGAAATATTTTGAGTCCAAGGGCCATAATTTTGTCAAAAAATCATTTAACAGGAAAGATATTCGAACTTGGTCTGTAACTCATCATGGTTAACTCACATACCAAATATCAGCTTAATATTTGCAAGCGTTTAGAAAAAAAGTCCAGAAAACTGTTATTTTTAAAGAAATATTTAAAGTTCAAGGGTCATTTTTTTTGTAAAAATCATTAGACTGGAATGAATTTCGAACTTGGTCTGTAACTCATCAAGGTTTACTCATATACCAAGTATCAGCTCAATATCTGCAAGCGTTTAGAACAAAAGTCCAGAAAACTGTTATATTTTTTTGAAATTTTCTATTATGATACATCAATTTTGGAAAAGTTCAATTTTTTATTTTTTTGTTGAAGATTTGAAATTCCAAAGCCATTTCAAATATTTCATAAAAATACTTTTTGAATATTTAATATAATACTGCAACAATTACAAGTAAGTTGAGTAATCGGAACTATTCAAGTATAAACATTAAACATAATAAAACTAACAGAAATATAGATCCTATCTTTACCTTCTGTAACCTTTTCTGAACCCTCAAATGAACTATAGAAACTTGATTGTATATTATGTTATATATAATGCTTGCTTCACTGTGGTATTGAAAAAAAGAACATTTTTGACAGAAACTTGCAAAGAAAAAAGACAAAAGTAAAGATGAAGAAGATAAAGAAATTGAAAGGTAACATAGTGTATAATTATTGAAATCATAATTAATATGTCACATGTCCAGCATCTTCTTTAAATTCTAATTAAAGATATAAAAATGTACCAGATTCATTAGCACACATTTCAAATCAAACGAATCGAAAACTTTCGTTGTTTAAATGTATCCTGTAAAAAGTATGTTTTAAATTTGATTCTTCAACAACTACATTTGATATAAGTTGGATTCTGGGAACACTTGTATTGTAACGACCATGAAGTGACGAAGTATAATCTACCAGATTTTATAGTTTATGTTTCTTTTATTTAATGAATCAAAAGGAACTTTTTTAATTTACAGAAAAAAAGATGCAGAAAAGGAAAATAAAAAGGTAAAATATTAAGTAATAGCTGGCCGAGTATTTAAGGTAGTTCATCTAGTATTGATCACGTGGTCTGTCAACACTGGGATTGTGGGTTCGAGTCTCACTGCGGGTAGGATGCGCGCTTCTACAATCTGAATTGACAATGATTGCTAGTTTTCCTACCAAAGGTCGTGTTTTCTCAATGTACTCTGGCTTCCTCCCCAAGTAAAAACTGGACGCAGTGATATAGTTGAAAAATTGCTTAAAGTGGTGTGGTACAATGGTACTAATGGATTATCGGATTTCTCCAATCAAGATACTTACGAGGCTTGGTGATTTAAGTTATATCGAGAATGCATAAATCTGATTATCCAAGAGTAGGATTCTGTTTCTTTAAGGCCATACAGAACAATACATCTGTTTAAGGTTACATGATAGTGAAAAAATAGGGTAGGTTAGGTAGGTAGGCATTTTCATTTTTTTTTCCTTTTATAATTTTTTTATGCCCCCGCGACGACATGTCGGGGGGCATTAAGGTTTACTCATGTCCGCCCGTCCGTCCGTACTTCTGTCTGTATGTACGTACGTCCGAACGAATTTACGTCAAGCTTTTCTCAGAAACCGTACATGAGAACACTTTGAAATTTGGCAGGGTGGTTCAGTCGTCTCACAAGTTGTACGTCCTAAGCAACTTTCAGACCTGTCAGACAACTACTTCCTGTTTGGGACTTCATTTGTACGTCCGTTCTGTATGTACAAAATTCTGTCAAGGTTTTCTCAGAAACCGTACATAATAACAATTTGAAATTTTGCAGGGTGGTTTAGTATCACAAGTTGTATGTCCTTAGCAACTTTCAGACCTGTCGGACAGCTACTTCCTGTTTGGGACTTCATTTAGCGGGGGCATCTGTGTCCTATGGACACATTCTTCGATTTTTTTAAAAAAATTTGTATGTTATTACTTATTTCTATAGAAATAGGATGAATTAAAATAATTGTCTTGCTATGAAGTAGTTATTTGTTTTAATTCAGAAAAGCAGATTATACTGAAGTAAATTTAAATCGATAAAGATCTAAGCATCAATAAAAATCAAAGTCTTCATAATTTGGACTGTGTAACCATACTCTTACTTTAGATTCTGTCAGACACACATAGAACATATCTATCTACATGTAAATACATAAAGGAGAAAAATTGAATATATCAAAACTGCTATTAATGTTAGGAATTTAGTGTTTAATGTCTTCCCACCTGCAATCAAGACTTTATCTATGTCTTTGGTGGCAGCATTTGGAGCATCTATACATGCAGCTTAATTTTTATCTGATAACACACAGGAACCTTAAATGTTTAAATGGAAAGTTTTGCTTTAATTCCCCCAAAGTTTATTAGCTAACTTGTAATTACAACTTAGCTTACTTGTTATAACAACTTAGCTAACTTGTAATTACAACTTAGCTTACTTCTTATAACAACTTATTATACAGCTATATAATAACGATTCAAAGTACGTCATTCGACCATCGTTTGTAAGGAAAGGTTCCGACTGTAGCAGTCGGAAGATAATGAGATGTGGAATAAGTGTACGAGACTCAGCCTACATATATAAACGGCAATTAAAAAAAATCCATAATGGAAAACAGAAAGCAGCCTTCAATGTGACGCATTCAATTCAAGCCTTCAATAAATCAGATTTTTAAAGCCAAAATCTTCAATAATATTAATTTGTTTTGCCAAGGTAACCTACTCCTTAGGCCTAGGTAACTGTAAGCCTCCATAAAAAACGTGATTGCAACCAAACCCATGTAAACATTCCAAATGACTGTTTACTAGTCTGATTCACGGCAGGCCTACATCCCGGACCAATATATTTTCGGTGTTTCGATTTTGAAATGTTTTCTCTCTGTAGACTTACATTTTGAACACCATATATTACCAAACAAACAACTTATACACCCCCAAACCACACCACAAAAAAAAACGAAAAAAAAACACAATATATTATCTAAAATTAATCAAGAAAAATAACAAAAATATAATAAATTTTGAAAGAACTTTAAGTTTCAATCCAAATAAGTGTTAGTTTATCAAACGGTTACGATTTTTCTTTATGGGCTGTTTACTTTTACTCATTGTTCAATTCCGGTTATTAGATGTATCCGGTAAATAAACAAATGGAGCGTAATCAATTTGCAGCACGTTAATCATTTGAAAAAGTAAAAATACCATAATTATATGCAGTTTTTATTGGAAATATATATTTATGATAAAGTGATAGTGTGGACGAATTAGTTGGACCAGATCTACAAGTATCCTCTGTGAACCATCAGACGACGTGAGGGAGATTGTCTAAAATGACATGGTCCCTTGAACTTCACTTTTGAGACACCTTCAGGTCCCAGAAGGACGGCTTTGTCAACCACTTCTCGCAGTGTATCATTCCTTCCTTTAAGGAAAAAGTTGTACATATCGTTTCCGTATATTGACCATAAGTTGAAACTGTTTCTGATTTTAAAAATACAAATTGTGATTAGCGGATTAAAATAAATTCGTCTATATTTAGAAACTGGAAAATTATCTGACTCATTTTTTATGAAACAATCACCAAAGCATTCACTCATTCGTAAAATTTACATTTAATGCATGGAGTACTGAAAAAACAGTTCTTCAAATGGAAATTTGTGAAGATATCACAAATTTTTGATTTGGAAGTAGTTGGTGACAGGCGAGCTAATAGCCGGCGATTTTCTACAGTTGCCACTTTCTTATGACATCCCTAGGCTTGGAACATTATGACATACTAGTAGCTGAAAAACTGCTAAAAGTTGAATTCAGCTAAATTTGAACAAACAGATTGGTGTGACATGATGTCATAGTAAAAGTTTTGTTCATGCACATTTAAAGTCTTCTATAGAGATCAATCAATACCTTTTCTTGCTATTTTCTTTTTGTTACTGTAGCGTCATAGAGTCCCCGACACAAAAGAATGGAAAAGCTGTTTTTATGTCTAGCAATCAAAATTAAGGGGCATACAACTTTTCAGTCTGTTCGTTCGTCTGCCTGTATGTAGATGTTTATGAAACACAGTAACTTTACAACATGATGAGATCTCTTCATTGGCAATTATCAAGGGCTGAGGAAAATATTTCATGGATAGTGTAAATTAAGAAAATAGTGGGCGTTTACCATTATGTTCTAAGCCGGACATAGGCGTAAACACAGCTTCTTGTTGATTAGTCAACACAATGGATGACCTATGATTGTATGCTGTTAGATCTTCCATAGCATCAAAATGTAGAGGCCAAATAAAAGCTTTAGATTGATTAGATTGTTGTTTATTTACAGGGCTTTGTGTGCTTTAACTGCAAAAATCAAGTAGAGAGTAAATATTGGTACAGTGTTTTACATTCCGTGGCACCAGTTATGGGTGCTCCCTCCTGTACAGCCTCTGTATTGCAGGGAATAAAGGAACTCTTCCAGAACAGAGTAGTTATAGATGAACTTGATGGACTATGTGAGAGGTTAGTGGATCGAAAAGAAACCAAAATACAAAAATTGTTTCAAGGAATGAATATTGCACTCTTTCTTCCAAAAGAAGCGAGGAAATACCAAATGGGCATTAAATCTCTCTTTCAAAATCACCAATACACATCAATGTTCATTCATGGGACACGCATCAATAAACCCACAACAAAACAATGCACAAACAAATGTTAGCAACAAGAACTAGAGTGAACTGGTGTGCTACAGATGATGTTTCATATTTTCGAGTTTGTATGATTGTAATCAAGTTTAGAAAAAGTTCAGCCAAACAATGGTGCAATACATATAATTTACCAACTTGTACAATTAGAAATTATTTAAACAATTTTTACTAGTTACTCTTTACTTCTTGTCGATAGCCATTATTTATGTAGACATTTTCATTCATTTTCAGTAGCCATTATTTATGTAGAGATTTTCATTCATTTTCAGTAGTCATTATTTATGTAGACATTTTCATTTAATTTCAGTAGCCATTATTTATGTAGACATATTCAGTACCCATTATTTATGTAGACATTTTCATTCAATTTCAGTAGCCATTAATTATGTAGACATTTTCATTCAATTTCTGTAGCCATTATTTATGTAGACATATTCAGTAGCCATTATTTATGTAGACATTTTCATTCAATTTCAGTAGCCATTATTTATGTAGACATTTTCATTCAATTTCAGTAGCCATTATTTATGTAGACATTTTCAGTAGCCATTATTTATGTAGACATATTCAGTAGCCATTATTTATGTTGACATTTTCATTCAATTTCAGTAGCCATTATTTATGTAGACATTTTCAGTAGCCATTATTTATGTAGACATTTTCAGTAGACATTATTAATGTAGACATTTTCAGTAGCCATTGTTTATGTAGACATATTCAGTAGCCATAATTTATGTAGACATTTTCAGTAGCCATTATTTATGTAGACATATTCAGTAGCCATTATTGATGTAGACATATTCAGTAGCCATTATTTATGTATACATTTTCATTCAATTTCAGTAGCCATTATTTATGTAGACATTTTCAGTAGCCATTATTTATGTATACATTTTCAGTAGCCATTATTTATGTATACATTTTCATTTATTTTCATGTGTTTCTATTCATTGTCAGTAGCCATTTTTTAGGGCCCGATATTCCTGGTTTTAGGTGTTTCTCTTTGTTGTCAATAGCCATTATTTATTGCCTTATATTCCTGTTATTATGTGTTTCCCTTTGTTGTCAGCAGCCATTATTTATTGCCCAATATTCCTGTTTTAGGTGTTTCCAATTTTTATCACGGGCGGTTGTTATGAGGATAGCATCATCCAATGCTTTGCAACAGTTTGTATCTGTTTCAAATTTAACTTTAAGATGGATACCAAGGTAGGTACAATAAATGTAAAACCAATGATAAAGGCAAAACAAACTGGTATTACATAATGTTGGCTCATCGCATATAACTTAATATTTCAATTGAAGATGTGCAGACCATCGATACGTAATGCCTTTTGTTACATGATTTCAATTGACAAATGTCCTTGACCTTAATTTCATCGTTTTGTGTTTGTGACGGTTCGATCCATGTCAGATTACATTGAATCAGTCCGCAGTGGTACCTGTTGTAAGTGTCCACTACGGGAGAACAATTTCTTAAGACATGTGCTCTGTTAAGACAGCTTTAGTTAAAATTCACTACAAATGGTCTTAAAAATGATAATGTTTTGTTTGTTTGTTTGAATGATGTTTAACACCATTTTCAGCAATTTTTCAGCTTTATCATGGCGTCCAGTTTTTATTGGGAATGATAATATGAGACAAGTGTTTAATACATGTGGCATCTGGAGTAGACTTCACTTTGTTGTCTTGGTCCACTTTTTTAAAACATCTCAGATTTGAGGAGAAATGCACAGCTCTTTTGATTTTTACAGGTAAGTTTTCACTTTAAATGTGGTCATTGCTTTGCCTCTCGTCCAAAATCTGCAAAGTATAAATATCATATTGTTCGAAAACTGCCATGCCAAAGTTTGACCTTGCTACTTGAAATATCCTCATCGGTCCTCTCCAGGCCAAAATAACCCAAAGTGAGATTGCACGAACTGAAAACGTAAAAAACAGCACATTGTTTGTCTATGGAACAGATCGCATCAAAATAGCTCTACCAAAGATCGCTTGTGAAGTGAGCGACCTCACATAACGATTGATCAATTAGAAATTCTTAATGGCCACCACCACAGGACTCCATGGGAACATTTTTTAAAAGGCTTCTCCTCTGAAACCAGTTAACGGATCAAAAGTTATTAGAAATGTTTATCGTATAGTCATCAGCAAATTTTTATGCCAATAAACCAGTAACAATGTCCACCTTTACCATTATAGAACAATTTTAGTAGAGGACTACTTGGGGTGTTTTATTCCATGAAATGTTTAATGTTATGGTATCATTACAAAATATACCAAAGTTTGGTCATTTTATCCTACTTAGAAAACGTCTATAATGCATTAAAACTGATAAAAACAAAATATTACCGTTGTCACCTTCCGCCATGTTGGGCCGTTCATAACTTAAGTTACGAACAGTGGCTTTCCCCTAGTGATGATAAATCTAATAAAAATTAAGATGTTATTTACAGTTTGTATTGTGACAGTTTCTAAAATGACGAAGTATAGTTGTATAGTATATTTTCTCTAATTTTGACGTAATATTTCAACCGCTTGACCTGTGTGGAAAAAATATTTCTCGTCACTAGTGAATTTGTTGTTCTCAGCAGTTGATTGGTTAAAAATAATAACGTCACAATAAGAATTCATGACGTCATAAACAAAACACCTTTCATTTACCGCGTTTTTAAGTCATGAACGTAAAATTGGGGTTGGGAGAATTTGTACTTTGTTTCGCAAATTTACTACTTTTTAAAATTAGAGAAACAGAATCTTACATAAGTACTCTTGGATTATCGGATTTCTCCAATCTCGATAGTTAAATTATGGAATTCCATAATTTAACTATTTCGATTGTAGAAATCCGATAATCCACTCGTACCAATGTAATATCCTATATATTTATATACTGCTTCTTTTATTGGATTGTGGGTTAAAGTTAACATTCTTTAGTGAAAAAAGATTGAAGAACGAAAATGAATAATAAAAGAAACGGGTAACATATTTTATATTAAAACCACAACATATGGTTTATACATTGTTTATACATTTTATACCTACTTTTAATTTTAATTACAAAAATGAAAATGTACACTGCTTCTTCATAACATGTTACAAATCAAATAGAACTAATTTAATTCTTTTATTGAATTATTTAAAAAATAACTTGTTTCCATTCACAGCATAAAATTCCGTAGAACAAAATGACGTAGAAAATAAAAAGGTAAAATATTATAAATTATTATACCCCCGCTTCGAGGAAGAGGGGGTGTACTGTTTTACCCTTGTCCTTTCGTCTGTCCGTTCCTAAACAAAAAAATTCAGGTTTACCGAATACTTTTATTTTTACATAGTTTTCTAAGCAACAATAGGATTCAGAAGCCTGATATTTTGCATATTGCTTTGTCCTATAGTCCCATATGGTCTTGAGCGATTTTATGCTCCTTGGTAATCTACTTCCCGAGTACTTGACATACATGCAAAATGTCCATCACAGATTTCTAAGCAACTATAGGATGCATAAGCCTGATATTTGGCATATTTCTATATTCTATAGTACAATTTGGTGTATAGCTATTTTGCCTTAGTCATCTACTTCCTGTTTACCGAATACTTAGATTTTTACACCTTGTTGACATGCATGCAAAATGTCCATCACAGATTTCTAAGCAACTATAGGATGCATAAGCCTGATATTTTGCATATTTCTTTATCCTGTAGTTTCATATAGTGTATAGCGATTTCGCTTTAGTCATCTACTTCCAGTTTACTGAATACTTAAGGTTTTTACACATAGTTGTCATACATGCAAAATTTGTGTTAGGGAAAGCCAGGGTATCACTAGTGAGCACTAGCTGACAGTCCACACTTGTTATATTATATTTGTTTAGTACAATTATTGAAAAGGAAGTTTTTTATTGCAGAAAAAAGATATCGCAGAAAAAAAATGATTTTGAAAAAAAGGTAACATTTTAAAAATCTTTCAACCATCATTAATTAAGCCACATTTCTTACAGGCGATAGCTGGTTTATACATGAGCACTTTTAATGAGAACTTAATTTTCATTATCTAGTATTAAAAATATATAAATAGTACAATCACCTATTCTTCATTAGAGTGTACACATGGCAGAAATAAAAATAAAAAAAATAAAAACATTGGCATTGGATTTTCATTTTAATTTTCGAAAGAACAACAATTGAACAAACAATATGCAAAATTTTGTGACTCGGGCTCAAGTCATTTTCTTTTTACATTATTTCACATCAAGGTGCTATAAGATAGGTTGTTATCTACGTTTCAGGAATACCTTTATTCTTAATCTCCCCATTTTGAAAAAAAGGTATAAAAATGGGTTAATTTATGGTGGATACGAACCTATTTTATAATTTAGAATAATTCAGTATACAAATAGCCTCAAGGCCAAGGTAACAAAAAGAACATGTTGACAACATAAAAGTTCTATAGTTTTTTCAGAACTTTTGTACAGTAAAAATGCTTACAACTCTAAATTATATTCTAAAATGAATGTGTAAGGAAACTTAACAATTCTTTTGGAAAATACAGTATTGATTTAGTTCTTCCATTTATTTTAGACAAGAAATTCTTACTTTGACTATGATTACTTTTGCTTTGTTTTATGGGGTAAAGTAAATTACAACTTATTTGTCAAGTAGATTACAATTATCATATGATATGAGCCTATACACAAGAAAAAAAATGAAACTGATTTGTAACTACTATATGTACAGAAACGACAGATATTAGAAACCAAATCAGTAATAAAAAAAATTCTTGTGTTCATTCCAAACTTTGAAACAAAAACAAAATAATGAGCCCCGCAAATCTTATTTAAAGGCATGTTTTTAATTATACAAACGTTTTATCTTAATTTTTTTTTCATTTTACTGGTGACATTTCGTATGTATAGAAAGTCCTAAAAAATGAAACGGTATTTAACGCTTAACTATTGAATTTGATTAAACACGGTAGGTAACATAGATTACCGTTTGCCTTATCAAACTAGAATACTAAAAATAACTCATAATTAAAACGTATATATCATTATCCTGGGTATTTGACATCAATTTTACAGTTTCAACTTGAAAATGAACAGCTCAGAGCAGTTACTTCATTGATTGTAGAATTTTTGTTTTGTCATTATCGTTTATCTTTAAACTTCGACCACTTCTTCCTAATGCTTCCGGTTGTTTTATCTTACATATCATATATTTTTTATTCACGTTTACAACATCTGGTATAGCAGGCCATTTAAACAAAGATTATGTATCATTGTCATTGATTGTTCTTGCAGGTGGTAAAAAGTTGACTTCAAGTTCGTCATCTGAATCAATAGTTTCTATTTTACCAATATGCCATTCGTTGTCATAAGTGACGACAACCCAGTCTCCTTCAACGACATCCCTTTTCTCATATTTGATATCTTGATTTTCCTGGTTATCCTCATTTTCGTTATATTGATTTTCCTGGTTATCCTTATTTTCGATATCATGATTATCTTGATGATCTTCAATTATAGTTGTTTCAGGAATTGGTCTCTGAATAAGCCCTTCACTGAAGTCATGGAAAGCCCCGGTGATGCAGTTTGTACAATAACACGATGTTGTGCATGTTTTGGAAGTAGACGTAACTTGATGGATCTGCATTGTCCCCTTTAAAGCTGTCAGTGATTTATTGAAGTTTTCAACTTCTTTTCTACATCGGTGATTGTGGGCTGAAGACATAAATCGATATATTGCACTTACATGCAATGGCCCAACCTTATTAATGTAGTCTAAGTAGGCTAAATCGGCTGTTCTTTTTGACGTGCCCACTATACCATCACAGGGGCCCTTCCCGTGACCCGTTTCAAAATATTTCCAAATTGCTGGGACCCCTAAAAGACTTTCATGATCTGAAACCACTACGGGGTGTAAAGTTACTGCCGTGCTATTCCAATACGCGCTTTGTACTTCATCAACAGAACTACAAACAAAATTTTCAGCAAAGTCCATTTGGACTATTATGTGACCTTGAGGTCAGTTTTCTTTAAGAGTGCTGATTGAACAGATTGCGATTTTACCCTCTTCACATGCTCCGCAAACTCACAAATTTGTTTGCAAAAAATTGTATTGAACTCGTCTGTCTTCAAAGTTTGGTCAACGATGACTGTCTTCTTGCCGTCTGACATTTCTTCCTTTTTCCATTGACTAAAAACGACTTCTTCATCTTGTATTGAGCTTAGAAAAGTGTTCGCAGGAGTAGAACTTAATTTTCAGATAAATTCGTCTGGATTCATAGGAACAGAGGCACCCGCTTTTGTCATAGATTTTAAAGCCAGTGCCATGTTTTGGTGTTTCTGACAAAGACATTTGTTTCTACTAAGACACCTAGTTAATCCTATATTCTTTGGTCTCATGGCACAAAAGTGAGAAAAAGAGACATTACTTGAGGTTTCAGCTTTATATTTAAGATGCAAAAACGCCAGGTTATCGTGTAGGATTCTTTTCTGTGTTGGTTCATTTTCAGTTTTAGTTTTGTCATTTTAACAGGCATGGTCCTGCTATTGTCGTCTCTTTCTAGGAATCGCCTTATATCTGCGAAGAGTTTCACGCTTAGAGTGGTTCCTTGTTCGTTTCAGTATTTTTTTCAAGTTATCATTTCTCCTTATAAATATGTCTCTGCTTATTCCTGTGCTTTGACTGAGTGACTTTTTTAGTTTGTACTTCATACGTTTGCTACTTGACAACATACTCGTAATGATGGCTTTTCCGTGTTGGTCACTTTTTTTAATACCTATTCTCAATCTCGTCTGTCAGCACATTTGCTAATACAAGTTTAGTCTAAATACAGGTTTTGGAATTTTGCTCGGCGATACGCTATCATTGCGTAACTCTTTATATACTCTTTTCCTAGGAGTTGATTTTTCTGCTGAGCTGATCCTTTATATCCGTTATTTTCATTCATTTGATCTTTTGATTCAAGTTTTCAGGAGGTTTTAGTGGTGTTGTTTTCTTCAGGAGTCTTTGGCACCTTTTAGAGACAGTTTTGTATTTTCTTCGTGTACAGTGAAACCTGTCTAAACCGACCATCATCGGGACCAGAAAAAATGGCCGGTTTGGGCAGTGAATCGGTTTATTAAGGTGTTTGAAAAATTTAATTGCGTCGGGGTTTCATTCAGCATATAATGCATTGATGGATAATACCAATTGACTGTTATGTTATCAACCTGGTAGATTTTTAATTTTAGTTAAGACGTCTACTTTGTTTTGTAAACAAAGTTTTTATTTACGAACAGTTTTAGTTACACTATTCATTTACAAAAAGCGCCAATAGTTGTGTGTTTCTTCGTCTCCTGATGATGGTGTCTCGGTCATAGTTTTCAGTTCTTGTAATTTATTTTAATAACGACAGTCCTTTGCGTTTGTAAAAGTTAATTATTTGATATAGCGTTTTCAAAATATCATATCAGCTCTGAATTGTCGGCAACAATTTTTCAATTTTATCAAAATTTTCAAAGTTCAATTCCGACTAATCATGACCCTGAGCTAACGCTCAACTGCGCAAGCGGAATGTCATCTTCATCCTCATTCGTTATCTGTCAGGGGTCCAGAAAGGAAAATCTTGCCTAGAGAAACAACTTTTGAATAGTGTAGTCTGAAGTTTCATTCCAGGATTTAACGATCCCATTTAACAAAACTGGAAAACCCTAATTTAATTTTATTGATCAATTAAAACAGTTCACCCTATTATGTATACATAGGTTAAATCAATGTAAGTGTGCAATTAATTGGCCTTCAGGCACCCCAAGTTCAAACGATTATTGTTAAAAGTTGTGTAAACAAAGACACATGGCTTTGCATTGGAGATTTTCGATTTTTAATCAAGCCGCTTTTATGAGGGTTTTTATAGTTATAAATTGTGTATTGGGGATTAACTTTTACTCCGGTGTTCGGAATACGCAGTGGGCCGGTATAGTAAGGTATTTTTACTTAAGAAATTGAAAACAAAACTTTGGGACCGAACTTTTTGATCGGTATAGACAGGATTCCGGTTTAGTGAGGGGTCGGTTTTTAGAGGTTTGACTGTATTAACATTTTCACACTTCAACCGCTCGATTTCCCGATTGCAGTTAGCAACTTAATGGCTAATTCTTTTTCTTGTACGATTTTTTGGATTTTGACAAGGGAGTCTAGCTACAAGTGGTGATGATATTGGACCATCCGTGCTTGAGCTCACAACTTGTTCTTGGTCTTGTGAGGTTGATGCAACTTGTTCAGTTGTTTGACTACTAGTATTGCCGTCACTAATGGACTTCTTCTTCCTTTTTTTATGTTTTTGGACCAGTTTCCTAACTTTTTTCCTTATCGTTTCCTGATCAGTTTTTGACCGTTCAGCAATGGGTACATAATATGCTTTGGTCCTTTGTCGTTCCTTTTCTAGGTAAAATATGCCTTCTTGTTTCTTTTTACGCTCTCTGTATGCTTTCTGTTTCTCGGCCTTTGTCATAGGCATTCTGAAATACATAATAAATGAAATTGTAATTTACGTTACTTTATGTAGTAATCTACGTTAACTATGTAATAAGATTTTGTCATGTATTTATTTTAATTTATAACTATCTTATTTGAAATTTAATATGTTTGAGACAAAAGTAAAAGAAAAAGAAAGGAAAGTTTAATAAACAATTCAGGAACATTGCAAATATTCCTAGCTTTATTGTTCTATTCTTCTTAGTTATGTAATATACGTTACCAATAAAAAAACAAATACAATATGTTTGTTTATATATCAATGGTAAAACTTTTTTGAATTTGAGTCATAGGATTTTAGAGAAGGTTTCATGTACGTTTTCTTCAGTGTAGAGTATAGGTATTCATAAATTTCCATGCTCGCTGGACGTAAAGCAGACATCCAATAAATCAATCAATCAATCATAAATTTCCAGCATAAAATTGCCGTAAACAAGACAAACAAACCCTCACCTTGTGTATGACCTCTAAGAATATTGATGATTTCTACTGTTTATATTCTTATTTTATTTGGTACCCAGGAAAATTTTCATTCAAATAAATGTTTTTTTCTTAATAAAATTAACCAGACTTACGTTAATTGTCAGAGTTTTCAGTCTTAAAACGATGATTTCTATAGGTAAAGTTGGTGCACTATGTTTAAATTTGGTGCAGTAGCAACTTTTCAAAACTTCGGAAATGACGTCAAAAACAAAAATATGTCACAAAGACAAAGATCTTGTTTTTATTTTGTATTTTGCAGAAGAAAGACAGTAATATAAAGCGACGAGAAAAAATTTCGTTTCATAACGATTTCCATGAAGATAATTTGTTAAGATTAAAATATTTTTGGATTGTTCTACTAAAATTGAAAGTTGTGACGTGTTTATAAAATCTCAATAAAAGCCCTCGAGTAAGGAAATCAAATAATAAGAAGAACGTATATTACTTCCTTTAAAAAACTGTTCGACCTACCAAGTAATGAATAAATGCGCGATAAAATCAATAAACTCTGGAATGATTCTTGGTATTCCTATTCATTACATGACTGTTTGCAATACTTTTTTAGTATTTCTATCTTATTTATCTTATGGTTACATCTTCAAATACAAATCAGATAGGAGAAGTTCCAGTAACGTAGATTACCAAAATTAGGCGACAACCTTTAAACTTGGACTACGAGAATAATTTTGCGGTTACATCAAAGAAAATTTTTGGAAAGCATTATGATTGATATAATTACATATTACAATGCGATAGAACTTTCACTGTTTGTTCTGGTTTACAATATTGCTGCGTAAAAATTATCCTTTTTACGGGCGACATGGACATTTTCCATTAATATAGCATATAATTGGTCAAATTTTTGAATTGCACAAATGCTTGAATTATTTATTAGGTTCAAACTGTAGACAAAGAGTACTTTGTAACAGAAAAAACTATATTTTTGGCAACCCTTTTTATATTATTTCTGATAAATATCGACGACAATAAAATATGCAAGTGTACACTTTAATGAAGAATAGGTGAATATGCGAAAATCAGGTGGATAATAACAGTTTATAAGTAAAAATGATGTAGAAAAAATGTAACATTTTTTTATTATATGCCAACCATCAATAACATGTCATGGTTCATACTTTGTTTATTAACTCAGGGTTCACCACAAGCTACTCAAGGGCGGTGCTCCTCCACTCTTGAATTTGTTTCCTCCACCCTTGAATTTTGAGCTCCATACTAAAGTTTGACTTTATTCCTAAAACAATGAAGTTTTTAAATACAAAATTACATGCATATTGGGACTGGTAGCAAAAACACAAATGGGAAAACAAAAACAAAGACTGATAACACTATTATGAATAAATAAATGTCACTCTAAAATTTGTATGAATTAGGAAATGTATCTTCGTCCGACTTGCACCACCCTTGGATTTTGAGCTGTGGTGATCCCTGTTAACTTGATTTATAAATACTTCAATTCAAATCAATATTGTATGTGTAGTTTAGGAAGAAAAATAACAATTACATACTTTTAGCATCTCACCTGGTAAAATATTAATGTAAAATTATACTATCTAAAGCAATTTTAGATATAATTTGTTCCGTTTGCCTGACAACGGTTTTAGAATCTTTGTCTGGTTTTCAGTTGCAATCTTTTTGATTGCAATGTTTTAACCAATGTATGACTATATTTTTAGCACAATCGTTTATTCTATATCAGGGAATAAGATCAAAGATCCACAAGAAGATTTTTCGGACCATAAAGAAAACTGAATGAAATTGGAAAAAATGAGGATTATTGCGACTGGATTACCTTTCATTTCAAATCATCTCCCTCCTTAAAAAAAAAAAAACTTCGAATTTTGTTTCATTAATTTTTATATTTGACTTTTATTAATATAATATTTTTGTAAATTTTAGCTTGATACATAAAGGTTTTTATTTTTTAAAAGAAATTAAAAAAATCCTGAGGAAAACATTGGAATATATCCAACAATTATTAATTTTATGATGTTTTTCAGGTGTACACGGATAAAGTCGTTAACGAGGGACATGAAGAATGTATGAATCTGCTTATCAGTGCAAAGTTTGAACAACCTGAATGAGTGAGTAATATATATTAAAATTGTATCATGTTGTTTATTTAATATTTTGTTTGTCATATGTCTTGAACAAACTTGATTCATTAGTGATATGTTTTAAAATTTCAGGCAATAACAAATATTAATTTTATGATGTCGTTTAGGTGTACACAGATAAACTCATTAAGGAGGGACATGAAGAATGTATGAATCCTTAGAATTTTAGACCTAAATAAGTGAGTAATGTATTGAAATTGTATCATTTTGTTTATTTAATGTTATGTCGTCTGTCAATAATAATTCTTATATTTTTGGAATACTGTCATTTTAGTGGATAGTGGGCAAATTAAAAAGGTGTTCACTTGATTTTTGATTTTTTTTGTTGGTTGTACGAAAAATGAAATAAATGGTTTAGACAAAATCTAAGTGCTTGTTACCAGATTCTGTATAGTTATTTGTAATTTATTGTACTGTATTGTATTATTGAATTTATGAATAAATATGTTCAAACTATAAGAAGATCATTCATCGAAGATCCACAGGAAGGATGTGTTGTGACCATAATGAACACAGAATTAAATTTGGAAAAAAATTATTGCCACTGGACCATCTTTCATTAGAGATCAAATCCCCTTTTCCAAAAAATCAGCATTTTATTCATTAATCAAAAATTTTGTTGATTTTTTAAAAACGTGTATCTTGCTATTCATTATTTTTCAATTTTATTTATTTTAAAAAAACCCAACTATCTTGCTTTACCAAGGTAATTCTTAAATTTTGTAATTTATTATTTAATGCTAAAACTATTAATTGTATACATGCATTGTATTGCAGAAGTACACTGGATCAACAAGTGACATGAAGACTAAGAAAGAATGAATAAAAAGGAATAAAATGCTATCTGCAGAGTTAATAAGGTTAATATATAATCATAATTTAATATACCTAAATGGATGATTTTATGATTGTAATTAAATACTACCACATCACAAACAGGTATAGCTGTGTACTGCAAAACGGTTTAATGTGCAAGTATTATTTATGTTATTTCTACATGACTTGTATACAAATTTGATTTCGATACTGTCAAATACTGTGCTTTTAATATATTAAGAGGTTATATTAGAAATCGTAGAAATAGTATGGTACTAGTTATGTAAGATTGGACTTGTGTTTTCTCATAAAGGAACAATGATGTACAAGATTTATACAAAACACTGCTGTATTTCAAAAACAAAAGGAATACATAATTATGAGCAATCATTCCTTTTTGCATATCATTTATTAAACACTGAGAATATATTGCAGATTGAAAGGCTTGATCATAATTCGGACAGCACGGACAATAGAAAACAGACAAATGAAGAAGATAAAAAAGACTTAGTTTTATTTTATTCTATATATAATGCATGTTTTTAAATTTAAACATATTGTTTTATATTTTTGTATTTTATTAATGTGTAATTTGAGTTAATTTATTGAATTATTTATTTATTATTGTTGTTAAATTATTATTTAGTTATATTTAATTCATTAATTGGCAACGGCCTCTTAATTATTTTCGTACTGGGGAAACTATTAACATTTTTTGCTCTGACTCGGACACCAAGTTTCGTTGAGTAATGAGAGACCCCTCAAAACGAGCGAAATCATTTCACTAATATCACATTAAATTTTCGTGGTGTCATGTCAGATAAAATTTTTCGCAAATTTAGAAACCCCGAAGGGTATTCAAGGAAACTCACTAACACCCATAAAATAGTCCAGAAATGGGCTTTGCACAATCAGCTGAAAAATATCCAATACATTTAACAAACTATATAAATAAATTTATTTATCAATTCTGTATGAAACTGCTTTTTAAATGCAGCTCTAATATCTAAATTCCATTGAATAATAAATCCACTGTCCATACTACAGCTCAGCGCAGCCAAATATCAAAATAAGAACTAATTTCCTCTACCTCAGTTAAAGGTCATTTACAGAGCCGTTGTCAAATTGAAAACACAATTTTCAATTTGCACACTTTTTACTGTATTTAATTTTTGTTACCCATATTACGAGCAAATCTGCCAAGTTTCATCTCATTCCGAAATAAAATAAAGTCGTTTCAGCTTTTTTTATGAACAAACTTTAACGCTTTCAATTGTTCAACTCTACACTTGATTTAAAAAAAAAATCAACAACTTTCATGTGTCATTATATCTATAGCTGGATGATAAGTTTTCGCTTTCGCAACCTATATATATATATGTCATAATAAACCATAGGAAGGATATATCTTTAAATAATATCAATACTGAATTCCAAAGTAATCAAAATTTTACCTTTTTAAGAAGAAAAATGGGCACATTACTTATCTTTTAGAACAAATTTTTACATTTACTTTCTAATTTTTGTATTAATTGCACAATCAAACATTCTTAAACAGTCATCAATTTATAAATCAAATAATCATGGTTCAAAAATGGGTGTGCATTTGTATTTACTAAAATTCAACTGATAATTAAAAGTTTTGAATTACCCTTTATGACATCATACAAACTGTGACGTCATAATGCTTTGATGTTGTAACCATATATTGTAAACAAGTAAACATCAACACAAGAATTGAAATAAATGGTGAAAGCAAAAAAAATCTAAAATTAGTAACCGAGTGCATTTATTGTGTACAAGGTCCATGGTTACCAAATGAAACCACTCCACCTACTTATATGTCACTTTTATATATATGCGCATATCCTGGCTTATTCCATCTACATGTGCACACCCCCCCCCCCACCCACACACACATTGTTTAACAATGTATAAGCTATCTTTGTAATCTCAGGAAGACATTTCTGTGATTGTATTTCTAAAATAGGAACCAGATTATTATCTTCTAATTTTGTTCTTTAAATATGGATCAATTTCATATATTTACAATAAAATCTTCATTTTATAGTTTGTTTACATTCTTCAGTGCCTACAATTGTCTCCCTTGGTTGACAAGGTTTTAACTTTATTAATGTCTATTTTGTTAATTGCTAAAAGGTTGAAATATGAATGTTGATTACAAGTGTTTCCCCTTTGTAAAATGAAGCATTTGATGTAAAATGCTGGATTTAAATACATTTTGTAGAAATGGTCATGCAATTAGTCTCGATCACCCAGACGCATATATAATAGCGTCTGGGATCACCTTGTTATAATTTCGCTACCAATAGGTGGAGACAAAACAATTATTCTATTTTTAGGGCCCTATTTTTAGGCCAGGAAAACCATGCAAACATGTCTATGACGTCACAGTAAGATTCTCTCTTAATTGTGCATAACAATAATATTTGTATAATTAATTGATATTTAATATTTTATAAAAATATTCAAATGTAAACTTTGCTACAATTTTTTATACACTTCTTGATATGAACGGAAGTAATTTTTTAGACAATAAAATATCATCCAATCAAAATTTACGCCCAGTTTTGGGCGTAATAATAACGAGTTCAATATAAAGATGAATCCAGACGCACAAATGTAATTAAGCGTCTGGATGATCGAGACTATCATGCAATCATAATTTGTTTTGGGGGAAAAGTGCGTGCTAGATTATGACCCGACTATATCTGTTGCTACTGAATCAGTTTTTCAGACAAAAATTAATGATATCAATAAAATACAAACCATATTTGACTGGCTTTGCATGCTTTTTTGGTAAACAGTATCATGGATTTGGTTAAAAGTACATTTGTGAGCAATATCATATAGAACCAGTTTAACCTTATCTCGCAGATTTCCAGGATGAATGCGTTCATGCTCTATGTTTTGCTGTTCTAAAGGGTTGAAGTGCACACAGGTATTTTTTTTTTTGGTTGTGTTCAAAGTAAAATTTATTTAGTTGCAATAGTGTTTAACCATACTAAATTAATTTTGCTTCTGTTTTCCATTGAGTAATTAAGCTTTTTTTCTCAAATTCTTTGTTGTTTCTGTCTACAAGGAAATCTGACAAATTTATGCCATTCAAGGCCATGTAACTTGCTGTTTAAAACCATAAATTTTAATGTTTTTGAGTAAAATTTAGACAGAAACATGTATTTTTTAATTGTTTACTGTTACCTGACAAAATAAAGTGAAAATTACAGCATTATAGCTGCAGTGGCCGAACTAATAACATCATTGACATATAAACTTTTAGACAATAATGTAAAAAATCAACACTTCAACTTGACAACGGCCTCTTAATTATTTTCGTATTGGGGAAACTATAAACATTTTATTTATCAATTCTGTATGAAACTGCTTTTTAAATGCAGCTCTAATATCTAAATTCCATTGAATAATAAGTCCACTGTCCATGCTACAGCTCAGCGCAGCCAAATATCAAAATAAGAACTAATTTCCTCTCCCTCAGTCAAAGGTCATTTACAGAGCCGTTGTCAATTATCATATGTATGTTATTCCTTATTGTTTTATTGTGACTATCAATATTTGTATTATTCCAAACTTTGGTGCATAAAAAATATACTGTTTATTCATAAATAAATTTTTCTCATTCTTGGATTACTAACCAGGTATTGGTGATAATGCCCATCTTATAAAGCAGTTTGCCATAAAGCAATTTCCTGCGACATTTTCAATTCAGAAAACTGTCTGGAATCATGACCTTATCGAAACAATGTGAACGATTTGTTGTAATGTTATATTGGTTCAAGTCATTGTAAGGATTAAAGCTGAACCACGTGTCCTATGAAAAAGTTGACGGTACTCCAAAAAACAACGGCTGAAAAAAAGAGCTTAAACTCTATGGAGAAGTACAAATCCGAATTTAGACAAACATATAGAACATAAACAAAAACACAAGAACAAAGTGAATTACCCAAACCCAATAAAACAAAGGTTTCACGCAGCTGCTCCGGACCAAGTATGCAGTTCCTGCCTCTAATTAAGACAACCATTGAGTATGAGATTGTAAACATCGTACACAGCATCTTGAACACACAATCAAACAGAAGTCCAAAATAAACAAATATTAAAGTTCTATGTATTAGATCGGCCTCTTGATGGTCTGTCCTCCACAGGTTTTCTTCTGGATGATATAGTCCATGATATAATGGGTTCAAATGTAGGTGTACCTGGAATGTTAAGCTGTTCACCAAACCAAGGAACTTGTGTCTGATTGACTACTATTAACAATGAGATTGTAGCTGTAAGTTTCACATTACGTTTTATTCTTTTTTTCACTGTGAAAAAAAGAGAAATCTCAATGCGGAGATCTTTAATTTTTTTGGTAACTGCTCATATACGCCTCGTTGGCGAGCTTCAGGCGTTTCGAGTTTTTCATTTTTGCCTTGTAACACTCGATTTCGGTCTAATCTCTTTTTGAATTTCGCAACTACGCTGTGTGGTTTGTTCTATATTAAACATGTTAAACGATGAACTTTATGAAATGGCATATTTTCCGTGATTTCTAGATTTTCAGCAACAATTTCTTTAAAATTCTGCTTCCGTTTTTCTGCCGTTTCATTTGGTTTTATTTCAGGCATGTTTGTAAAAAAAATGTTTCCGCATTGATCTGGTTTGCATCCCTAGTAAAGATAAGGTCAATATTTTCATTGTGTAGTTATTCAATATTCAAATAAACTTGTGTCAGGCCACACAACAGGCAGATGTAATCCATCGAACTTGAATCTTTATCATTCAAATAAACTTGTGTCTGCACTTAACAGTCAAACGACACAAAAGGCAGATGTAATCCATCGAACTTTAATCTTCATTCAAATAAACTTGTGTCTGCACTTAACAGTCAACTTAAGAATACGCATATTATTGTATGAGGCATTAAACGTAAGGTTATTTTTTAAATAACTAAACAACATGATATCATCGTAAGCACAGCGTGAAAATTAAATGATTTGGACATTTTAAATCTAGCAAATTGTATCATTTTAAAAACATGAAAACATGTCTGAAAGAAAAATCAAGCGGAATTTTGTTTATTTACAAAATAGAATTTAAAAACCATGCATTTCTAAAATTTCCATTAATATCAGATTTTGTTCTGTGTGTAATAATATCTATCATATAGATAATGAAAACCTGCCTTTTGGCTGTATCCTGGAGAAAACCTGCCTTTTGGCTGTATCCTGGAGAAAACCTGCCTTTTGGCTGTATCCTGGAGGATCAAAATAAACATCAACTGAAAGCTTTGATGAGATAGAAAAAGGAGGTACATTATTTGCAGTGATTGGTGATTTTAATGCCAGAAGTGGTCAAGTGTCAGATTTGAATATCACTGATGATGTTTTGTTGAATATTTTGGATTATGATACAAACTATACATCAGTTAAGGAATTGTATTATTGTCTAATACTTATCTAAACTTACCATATATAATGTACCTTTATATAGTTTTTATAACAATGGTGGAATTAAATCATATGGTCATTAACTCATTGATTTTGCATGAATAATAATATGTATATTAAATGGTAATGCATAGATTCTAGTCATGTAGATTATTTCGATTGTTTTCCTTTTTCGCGAATATGTTTATTGACAACACACGTGATAGACTGTCCTTGAGTGAATTATGTAATATATTGGAGTTGATCGGTTCAAATAATTTAGAATCAAAGACGAAACTGAATGGTTTCGTTCGCAGTTTAAATAATGATTTTATTGACACTGCTGATTTCACGTGTCGAAAGACGACAACTATTATGAAAGGTCGTTCAAAAAATGACCTTTTGTAAGTCCTGTAGATACAGGAAAGGAATTTATTTCATAATGCACAGTAAAAATATTCTTTACATAAGTCAGATGTTAGCAATAAAAATCTGAAAAATACAAATGTAAAACTTTCCAGGGTGTAATTAATCGCAGTTATCAAACTTGTCAATTTGTTTTAAAAACAAAATTCGAAAACTATTAGAAAACTATCAGCATAAATTGTAGAAAATATGAAACGACTTTGGCAAGTCAAAGAATTTTGATTATGCAAAATTCACCATTGAAAATATGTGCAATTATTTTTTTTTTAAATTAACCACTGTTGCTGATATAGATAATTGAATTTGATATCCCGGAAGTGATAATGAAATTCTCTAATGCTGTTTTGAATGCTGAGATAACGAAGATAAAAACATTTCTGCCGTAAAAGATTTAAAGAATAGAAAAACACTAGACTCCATTCCTACAGTGGAATCGTCTCAGTTTCTTCAATCGTAAAATTTTTTATTTCAGTTTTTAACGACAGACTCTCACAATATGCAGATTTATAGAATTTTGTACATTGCTATACCAGAATCTTAAGCTGGAGTTCTTTAGGGTTATACTATTGTCGATAGTATTTTTTGTATTCGTGTTTTGATTGAACTAAATTTGCCTATCGGGAAAAATTGTACTGTACTTTCATTAGAAGCTTTTGATCACGTTTGGAGGGTGCAACTTTTGCAAAAACTGCAGAATAATATTCCTGGGAAGATATTGAAAATGGTTTATAAAATGTATAATATCAAATGGTGTTGAACAGAGTGTTGAAATCTCTGGATTTTTGTCCTGTGATATTGGGTGGTAAGACAGAAGAAAACTTATCCCGATTTTTTTCTACGTGTATATTTCTATCAGATCTACAGAATTATTTTAATAATTATATAATTTTATAATTTGAATATCACATATATAACTTATATAATGAATTATGATTTAAGAATAAGTGAATATTGGCACTGTTATATGCAGATGACACTATTTTGTTTTAGCCGAGAGTGCAAAAGACTTACAAGATTCATTAATTTTTTAAGCTATACAGTGGAAACTCTCAGTAAATATTGATAAGACAAGATCTGTTATTTTTGTTTCTAAAAGAAAATGTAAAAAAAAATAATGAATTTAAACTATATGGACACATAGTTGAAATTGTTAATAATTTCTCATATTTAGGAACTAGTTGTCTAGAATGCAAATGCCATATCATCGTACATATAATGTTGTCTAGAATGGCGTCCATCTAATGTTGTCTAGAATGACGTCCATCTAATGTTGTCTAGAATTCCATCGCCCATCTAGTATTGTTGAGACTGTCGTCTCATCATCCATACCTTGTTGTTTAGTATTAGTTTCATAACCCATCCCATTTTGTATGCCGCCTAATTTCCTTTCCTATTTACATCATGTGTAGTATGCCGTCGTACCACCCATTGGACATGTTTTTAGTATTTTATCCCATCTCCAATTGGACATATATATTTAGTTTTCCGTCTCATCACCTATTGGACATGTTTTTCAGCATTCCGCCTGATTTCCCATCTCGTGTTCATTATAATGTCGCCTCATCAAAGGTCGTTCTTTTATCTTTTTTAGTACGTTAATGTCAGACAACAGTAGACAATTAAAATGACATTAAAATGACATTATTTATACAAACATGCCACATCCGTTATGTCATTTAGTGTCAATCCGAACAGCGAGAATGTTGTTGACTACCTTTCTTTTACTGTCATGTTATGCCATCACCATACAAGGTAATACTGTTTTATGGTTTTTAAGCTTTTTGGTGTTCTCTTACATTTGATGGGCCACTTTAAAATTTATTTACGCTTCTTTATGTTCTTATTATGAATTGTTATACGATTGACCGAGTGTTGATCAGTATCTCAGCTTTGTTCATGAAGAGAACATGTTAACAGACAATAAATCATTAAGGAAGCTATGATGGATCAACATTTTTTTATTCTTGTGACGTAGATAGCCTTGGTGAGATATGGCATCATTTTGTTTAAACACTGACCCAATTTATGATTTTTTTCAGGCGAAACTCATTGTAATACCTGTGCAGATATTGTCCTTCTGATTGACGAATCCGGAAGCATTGACGACACAGAATTCGGGCTTATGATTGACTTTTTAAAATCTCTAGTAAACGCATTTGCTGCCAACATTGGAACAACCAATGGAGTACAGATTGGAGCTGCATGCTTCAGTTCCATTAACAATCAGAGAGACCACTTCTATCTAAACCAGTTTGACAGTGCACCTGCTATCAATAGTGTCTTGGACAGCATTACCCCCCATGGCGGTGGTACCTATTTAGGATTAGCATTACAAGTATCATCACATTATTATTATTAATTATTATTCAACATTTATATAGCACTCTTTTTTATATTTAAAATACGATCAGAGTGCGAAAATATATTGCTAAGATTGTAAGTCTCGCCTATTAAAAACTGGATACAATGATACAGCCGAAGAAAAATGGCTGAAAAATGGCCTAAAATCCGGTTCAAACAGAAAAAAACAATCAATTGTTTGCAGGCGCGGATTCCGGAATTATTTTAGGGGAAGCAATGTAACTATGTCGAGGTTACAGCCCTAGTTAAGGTGACGCGATGGGTGAAACCCAGGAAATTCAGGGATATTTTAAGCAATAGATAATGAAATTTGATACGTTATTGCGTTTTTCTATCATTTTGTACAATCTAAAAAAACCTTTTTATTCTGTATATCATTTTACAATTTGCAGTCAAAGTTAGGTGGCGAATGCAGGGGACGGCGGATTATTAGAATGCTAAATCTGTTTAATGTTGACTCAAACAGCTTGTTGCAACGGAAACTAAAAACTCATTATAAAATCCCCCATTACGTAATCAGTCATATTGTATCCGTAAATTTAAATTAACAATTTTAGTGTGCTTCAGATTTTTAAATAAATATTTCAGTACGTAAGGGAGAACATGTTTGGAGTTTCTGTCGGCGGAGGAAGACCCTGTGCTCAACGGTTTGTCTTGGTATTCACTGACGGCGTTAGCCAAGACATACCGGAAACAGAAGCTAACCTTTTGAAAGCTCAGAATGTTAAAATAATATCTGTTGGTATTGGGAATGGTATCGACCAGCATCAGCTACAAAACATAGCATCTAGCTTAGACTTGGTATTTATTGCTGACTTCGAGGGTCTACAAAGTATTAAACAAACCATAATGAACGCAGTGTGTCAACAGGAGAACAGTAAGTATAAACGTAATACTATAGTCATGGCCGTCGGAATAAAGGGTATAGCTATGCCACCGAAAATAGGTATTGTTTCAACTTCAATATCATATAATGCAGACAACATGCTATCATTTATGAAATATTAAACTCATCACACGTTGTTCAGAAAGCGCCAGCAGTGGTTAAAATTGATCAATTTTGACAAACTGCAGACGACCATGTATAGTGTTTTAAATAAATCTGTTGGTCATGTATTATGTCCCTGGGAAGATGTATTGGACGAGGATGGATATATTTTCTCGAGGCAACAGTAAAAGCTAATACAGCTATCCGAGGTCTAATACCGAGGTCATTATACATTTTCAATATGTTAACATCTATTTAATAACACATATATACAGTTAAGTTAATTTTAAATCCATTTTGTCTTTGTGCAATAGTTATACTGGATCCCATGGACATAAAAACAGGTTTAATATGAACCCCCAATCTGAAAATGTAATTTTTCACAACTCTGCTACCCATATCTATATACTGACCTGAAAATTGATCAATCTTTCCTGCATTTTCCATATATCAAAAGGCTATCTCTCATAGGATTGCATATTTTACGGAAGCAGTATATGTGCTTAGATAAGTAGCTGCTGAAATGAGTATGGCTTACCTTAATATACAATTATTGCCTTTAATGGACGTATTATCCATAATTATTAAATCAATAAGAGGTCCATCACCAAGTAAAAAACTCTTTTGAGATTTATTACCTGAAGTCAATTAAAGGCCATAACTGCATTATTATACTGAACTAAAAACAGATAAGAACAAGGGGACTGTGAAGTCATAACTGAGTAGAGCCCTTTTAAATTTGGCGCGCTTTGCACTCGAACAAATAACTAGTTATGTCCCTTTTCAAATTTGGCGCGCTTTGGCACGTCGAAGAAAACTATTTATTTTATGAACATGCAAATTCCCAGACAGTTATTTTACCCACGTGCGGTTATGAGCTAGAAAAAGAAGTTATTGCTCCTTACATCTAATTTATTTTAGTACTGGTTTCCATAGTAAAGTATCATAATTTGCATTGCCTTTTGTTTTAAGTAACAGTAGGTTTATAAAATCATTGTACGAAATTAAGCTAAAAAGTTAGATAATATATGACAGAGTTGTTACGGTTCGAGAAACATAACTTTATCACAATAACACCAACCGTGCACTCAGGTTACCCGGACAAGTAAGCAGTACCCGTGGATATGTGAATATTTTCTTCCGCTATAAACCGCTGGTTTTTTGGCAGAAAGAATAGCTGATTTGTTGATTTTATAAGATGGGAGTGTAAGTAAGACCCCGGGACATTGTGACAAGGTGTGCTACGCTCCAACGACAAGATTACCAGTTTTTCCGTCGAAATTCGATGTTTTTAACCACCATTTTCATCTCAAATAAAAATATATGATAAAATATTGCTGAAACTTTTCTGAAAGCTGCATAAAATCAATCTAAGGAAACAATTTTTTACAACAAAAATTTCTCTGGTAGGTGGAGATATGAAAGGATTTTGTGGATTTCCCTGTACTTTGCAAAACAAAACGTTTGACTTGTGTCCATGTGACCCCGACAACACCAATCAGACGTTGAGTATACAGTCCCTTGACCCTACTGTCATAGCCTTCATCGAAGGTACAGAAACGGAGGAGTGGCAATGTTTCCAAAGAAGTGGAAGATTCTATGTACTTCGGTAAGTGGACATTCCATACAGAGCGATAGGCCGAACAATCCGAAATAAGTTCTCTGATTTGTCGGATTAACGACATAATTAAGTCCTATTACTCGTAATGTAGCAAATAAAAATTTTAAACTTTGATCTATTTATACAAAATTCAGTCAAACATAATATTAGTCTTACGTTATTAAAGCTTCAGACATTGCGAACGGAAAACGATCTTTATTGAAGAAATTTCTTTTTTCGTCTTTGAAGACGCTCGTGGAAAATGCTATGTTGATCATTTTTCCGTACATGGATAATGTGACATTATTTTATTTTATCGTGCTAATTTGCATACTATAACAACCATTCCGTAGAAAGAATCCAGTAATTAACATATACCTTCCCAAGATGCAACACATCATTCAGTTTAAACAGGGACACGAAAGTCAATTACAACGAATAATGTGTTAGTAAAAACGGCAATAATGATCGATCTTAATTATAAACTTGAAAGCGATAGAAAAATTGGTGACACTGTCGACAGATATCAAGATTTAACCACGCTGGTTATATTTGCAACTTCTTTTGGACATTAAAGAGGCGGAAGTGATTCACGTCCGCTCTGCTACATTACGGACTAAATTCGTACCATCGCCAAAAAAGGGAGGGTACGATTATTCGTTCTAACAGAGAGAATATTGGTCTTAAATTAACAAGTGTAAAGTCCTCACAGTTTATTTCTGCCATAACTTGATTATTTATTTATTTTTATTTATTTTTTTGTTTTATTTTTTTATTTATTTATTTGTTTGTTTGTTTGTTTGTTCTTGGTATTGACAAAAATTAAAGTCCACTGGGTCAGAATTTTTTTCCTATTACACCGCATCGATAAGAGGTTCGACACCACAACTAATGCCCTTTGCATCTCGTTGTCCACTTATATAGTGCCCCATAAGTATTATATATAAAACGTCTCTTACGAGTTGACATTCAATATTTAAACAAACGAGAAGTCAGTCGAGTTTTTTAAATAGTTAAATCGTAAAAAGCGTGGTATATATGTTTTGTAACCTAATTCAGTCAATATACATGTAATTTGAAATGTACGTGACATTAATGTTGAAATAGATTGTGACATAATACGGCATTTTTCCTTATATCTTTTTATGGATTAACAATACTTTATCTGTGTGTTGTGCAAAATAATTCTTTAACAATTGACCTTACTTTTTAAACCACTGCTTCATGTCACCTGATAAAAATCTCCAATCAAATACATTGTATTTGGCGGGGATTAGCTATGGTATAATCAACCAACGATAACTTTCCATTGATAATGAGGCTCATGAGTAATGCTCATGAATATTTAGTGCAAGCAAAAGACACGGGTGCCTCCATAAGAAAGATAAGTCTAGAGATTTGTTTTAAAATAGTGCATTGTTGAGCAAATGAGACTTGTACGGGCTGATTCTTCAGACTAAAGTCTTCTCAATGCATCCATCTTGTAGTTTAAATTAAGCTGGTGCATGGCTACATGCGTTTCCTCCCCTGAATAGTTTGACAGATGATTATAAAAAAATATGGACATTTAAATATTATTACTAAAACCAAAATATAAATCATAAATAATTAGAAATCAAATCAAATTTGAACGAACTTTTCTACTAGAGTATTTGGTCGATGTTTTATAAATGTACAGGTATATTTGTACTTTAAAGGGAAGTTTTAATGACAATAAATAGTAAATAAACAAAAAGTAAGTTTTAAAGGTTGCCTTGTTAACGCTTTTCATTTAGCACAGGGACAGTCCTGTTTGGTATTAAACTATAAGCATTTATTTACATGTTTTAAAACACATATTAATACAAATATAATATCTTATCCTGCCATGCAATGAGCTGTTGTACATCAGTATTTCTTCATTTTTTGTGCTATTATCTACGGTAAATAATGTTTTCTTTTTAATCGTTTGTTGTTGTATAAGGTCTTTATGTTTTACTTGTCATAAGTTATTAAACTAGCTTAATAATAATTAATTGGGAAAAAAAATTAATAATAATCATTTTTGTGAATTACACCACCAGCCATACCAATGTAAAAATAGTAATTTAAAAAAAAATTTATTCATATAGAAAATCAAATTTAGAAACACATTTCTAAAAAACCGTTTTAAAAAAATTTTCGTATTAACAGAGATATGGTGTACTTCAAACATATCAGTTATCTATCGATCGGTAATTTCCGCCAAAGATCGAAAGTCTACGTCACAAGATGAACTTCCGATCTCCGGTAAAGAAACAACAAACCAACAAACGCACGTGGTTAAATATTTAATTAATTCATTTTTTAACTTTAAGATGCCACGATGAGATCGCGGTGGTACTAGCAGATGAGGTAGGATGTGTTGCAGCAAACACAAATTCAGATGGAGTTTCCATGCATTCCTTTCCAAAGGACACAAAACTCCGTGAATAAGCACAGATTTCAAAGAGTAAAAATAGAAGATTGTAACGGTCCAACAGTAATTTTCGGCTCTATGTTCGTTTCACTTCACACTTGAAAGCTTCCATTTCAGAGACAGTTTAGAGAAAAAATAATATGTAAAATTTGTATAATAAGTATAATAGTTTTAACCCCCAAAAGACTCAATCCACGTTTTTTTCATATTAAAATAGCTAAAGTGTATAGTAAGACATTTAAAATAATAAAATGGCAATGGCCACGTTTGTTTCTGCCGAAACATTTGTCATAAAATAAAATACTGTTCAAACATATTCTATTATTTCTATAAAAAGATCGCCTATCTAATACCTCGTGGACTGTTTATATTCGATATAGAAATAAATAACAAGTAGTCTGTCTGTTGTTTCGATATTTTCATCTTCTTCAAAATCGTCGGAGTTGGAGTGGTATGGTTCAAACGGGTAAGGAGACATACGAGTGATTCCCATCGATTCAGCTGCACCGTCGACAGTATTTGCCACCCCGAATGATCTGAATGTGAGCTTCCACACAACAAAAACTGTTCTTTGTTTGTCCGCATTATCGAAAAAGAACGACTTAATTCCTTATTTTAGCATTTGTTTAAATATTAAAATAGGTAAATGTTTAGTAAGAAATTTAAACAAATAAAATGACAATGTCCCGTTTGGTTTCTAAGAAACATTTTGTCATTAAAATTCTTTGTATCGCAATTGTCCAATACCCCGCGTATATTCGAATAAAAATTAAAAAACAAAAGTTATACAATAGTCTGTCTGGTGTTTCGATATTTTTATCTTCATCAAAATCATCGGAGTTGGAATGGTATAGTTGATACGGGTAAGGAGTTCACTTCATAAAACATGATGTTTCAACAAAATATTGATCAATATATGATATCAGCTAGGCCACTCATTCACTCATTCACATTGTTTATCCAGGAATTCTTTGTTAGTCCGATAAGGGTCTGGTAAAATAACATTTTTCAATGTAAAACACAGCATCTTCATTGCCATTTTTTTCGCATAATGAGACGATGCAACATCAATAAATTAAAAAAGATCAAAATGAATGTTTGTGTACTATTTCTTCATACACTAAAATGTGGTTACTAATAATGTTTTGTTTACTATTTCTACATACACTAACATGTGGTTACTGATAATGTTTTGTTTACTATTTCTACATACACTAACACGTGGTTACTGATAATGTTTGTTTACTATTTCTACATACACTAACGTGTGGTTACTGATAATGTTTTGTTTACTATTTCTACATACACTAACACGTGGTTACTGATAATGTTTGTTTACTATTTCTACATACACTAACATGTGGTTACTGATAATGTTTTGTTTACTATTTCTTCATACACTAAAATGTGGTTACTGATAATGTTTGTTTACTATTTCTACATACACTAACATGTGGTTACTGATAATGTTTTGTTTACTATTTCTACATACACTAACATGTGGTTACTGATAATGTTTTGTTTACTATTTCTACATACACTAACACGTGGTTACTGATAATGTTTTGTTTACTATTTCTTCATACACTAAAATGTGGTTACTGATAATGTTTGTTTACTATTTCTACATACACTAACATGTGGTTACTGATAATGTTTTGTTTACTATTTCTACATACACTAACATGTGGTTACTGATAATGTTTGTTTACTATTTCTACATACACTAACGTGTGGTTACTAATAATGTTTTGTTTACTATTTCTACATACACTAACATGTGGTTACTGATAATGTTTGTTTACTATTTCTACATACACTAACGTGTGGTTACTGATAAAGTTTGTTTACTATTTCTACATACACTAACATGTGGTTACTGATAATGTTTTGTTTACTATTTCTACATACACTAAAATGTGGTTACTGATAATGTTTTGTTTACTATTTCTACATACACTAACATGTGGTTACTGATAATGTTTTGCATCCAGAGATGCATGTATATTAATAAGAAGTTAAAGGTCAGCTATTTTTAGCTATTGGAAAGTAGTGTAAGCCCCACCTCTTGCCGTCATTCAAAATAGTACTAAATGAACTGCATATTTCGTCCAGACTGACCGTCTAGCACGTGATCGTCTGACAACAATATTAGTATAATGGCACGTCCACTTTAAATTCTATTGAATGAAATATACCACGCCTTTTACCGAACAACTCGACTAACGAATCGTTTGTTTAATTATATGAATTCGTAAAGGGCGTGATATATATATATATATATATATATATAATATGTATTTCTTTTTTTTATTTTTTTCTTTGCCTTTTTTTCTTTTTTCTTTTCTTTTCATGTTTTTTGGTGCTTTTTGTGTATATTGGAACGAAGGATTTTTGAAAAAAATCAAATTAAACATTTGGTGGAATATGATGGATTTGTTCCAGTGGAAATAAATCCACCTTTTCTGTTTTTCAGAGTCTCTCTGACTTCATCTCTGAAGATAGGGATGCTTCCAGGGCTTTAAATAAAAAAAGTTAGGCGTTTTCAATTTTTAACAATTTGTTGGATATATTTTGAAAGTGGCATGATACTTTCAAACCACCAAATCATTGCAAATACTGATCCAAATGCAACAGTGGATTTTTTTAATTGATTTTATTTAATAATAAACAAAATAAACAAATAGGCCTGACGCTAGTCATCGCTACTAAAGGTTTTGTTTGTTAAATGCTAAATATATAATTATATAATTTACATCTCTACAAGCCCTTGGCGTAAGGTTATAGCAAATTTTTGCTGACCCTTAATTTGAAGTGTCTATAATTGGGATTATTAATTCTGCTGTCTCAAACAAGCAGAGCTCACGAAGCATACTTATTTGTTGCTTGGCTATATATTTATGATTCTTAGTAAATGTTATACATTGAGATCATAATTCCCCGATTCCTCGTCTCCAGTTTTCTGCAGTAGTTGTGTCCTTTACTTAAACAATGTTCGCTATAAGGTTCCACTGACTATAAGATTCCACTGATCCTATCTGTTTTCAGTCGTCACATCAACGTTACCCACTGGGAATACCTGTGCTTGAAGGACACCATGTATAACAGTCCGCGAGACATCCGGGTGTTTTATCTCACAGAGTGGAGTAAGTTTATGAATATGGCGGCGGTCTGTTTTGACTGTCCACTCATAACTTAGATTTTAATGCTTTTATTTAGCTAGTAAATTTGTAATTTGTAAAAAATGTCAGGATATTAAATATTTATTGTACAATAAACTGGACTACACGTTTCATATAGAGACATAGAGATCTGCAATTCATTGTTGATTCAGCTTTTATTGGCACTGCACAGGTAGTTATATCTCCTGTAAAACCGGTGTTAAGGATCAATAATTTTTGGTCTGGGATTTATTAAAACGTTGTCTGCAATCAGCTTTTTTCTACTACTTTTTTGTTCATACATCTGTTGAGAAAAAATCCTGTATTGAGTCGGAGACGAAATACCATTTCTGTCTGTATTGTAATTCCCTGGAGCCAACTAGAAATTGGTTGGTTCCTTAGAAATATAGGAAGAGTGGTTGTTAGGTCGTTTAAGGTGTTGTCTAGTAGCAGTAGTTAAGAAGACTGACAAAAATAACTTTTAGTTACTTTCAAATGAGAAACTGTTTTGTACGTTACATTTATAGTTGAATAGATCTTTGAACACTTTAAAATATGTTTATCATAGTTACAGTATGCATACGATAGGTCAAGAATGAACCTTCACATCTAATCCTACCATGTGTGATGTTTTGTTTTTCAGAACCTTTCACCACTAATCCTACCATTTGTGACGTATGTGACGGCACTGGTTTCCCACTCAACCATAACGGAAATTATATACCAGTAGTTATTAAAGGTAAACAATAGTAAGAGAACAATGCAACAAAATTAATGTAGCCTTTGTGGAAAGTCGATACAGGTTATATTAACTGTGAAAAACATGTATACCTCGGACGATGTTCACGGTCGACATCAGTTTTCAGGTCAATATAACCGTTCATCGACTTTCTACAAGGGCTATAACTATTTGTATAGTTATTCGTGAAATAACAAGTTAGTGATAAATATATTCTACTGCATAATGCCATATAAAAATATAGTACATGTCACTAATTTGTGTCGAACGTTTATGCAGATCGGATAACGTCATTATTAGTTAACCAATATATTTAAAAATCCGTCTAAGAGGTCGTCTAAATACATGTATTAAGTTCTGGTATATATTATCATTCGAGTTATAAGTTGCAGCCGTTAAAACGACGAATGTATAAGAACAAACAATGAATAGCATAATGTATAAATTGAAAATTACACTGTATGCTGATTTGATCGTCGGTTTACTACCTTCGCTTACGCGTCACGCATCAGTGAACACAATTTGCAACCACCAAGTAATCAATTGACGTCGACAAATCTTCAAATACAATACACCCCCTGAAACGTAAAACGTTCCCGTACGAACGTTAAACGGACGAACCAAAAACGACATACGAACGGACGAAGAACGAACGAACGCTCTTATCGTCCAGACGAACCATTTAAAAATTAACCAATCAGAGACAAGCTATACGCTTCAATCGTTCGTATGTGGGAAAACGAATGGAGACGCCTATATCGTGTTTTGTAAAAATCAAGAAACGTTCGATCATTTTAAATAAAATCTTGAGAATCAAGCCGGTTTATAGTAAACAAATAAAAAATTGAAAAGGAATAAATAATAAAATAATTATACTTTATTTTCATTAAATCATCATTTAAATGATTTGTGACAGCTCAAACAGGTAATACACACATAATAAAACGTGACAATTAACATAACAAGACCACGAAAAAGCCTACGAGAAAATTTGTGGGGTTGAGTATTTTTTATTAAATATTCATGTTCGTGATTTGGGCTAAACATGGAAATGTTTTAATAATGGACCTATAAATATTTTTTATCACAGTGTAAAAAGAAACGAGCTTAATCGTCGATTTTATTTTAATTACTAACAGTAATTATTACACATTCCAGAGGAAGCTCTTTATAATGAAATGTACAAATCCAACTGTATATTTATTATGTGTTATATAATTGTTAAAACTTACAGTTTCATAAATTAAGGGGTAATTTATTACAAAAATTCTCAATTGGAAAATGTTCATCAAGGTGGTGTTCAAATAACACATTTAAAATCACATTTGTAATATCACTCCGACCCGAGACCTTTAGAGAATATTAAAAACCATATTTAACATAAAAAAAACTACTGAGACCTTCGAGATACAATTAAAAACTAAATTAAACATATAAAATGACCCCTGATACATAAGAAATGCAATAAAAAACCATAATACAAAAATAAAATCAATCCTGAGACCTTAGCTATGCAGTTAAAAACCATATAAATCATACAATTTCACTACTGAGACCTTAGCAATACAATTAAAAACCATATTTCACATACAAAATCACTCCGGAGACCTTAGCAATACAATTAAAAACCGTATTACACATATAAAATCAGTCCTGAGACCCTAGCAATACAATTAAAAACCATTTTTCACATACAAAATCACTCCTGAGACCCTAGCAATACAATTAAAAACTATATTTCTCATATAAAATCACCCCTGAGACCTTTGCGATACAATTAAAAACCATATTTCACATATAAAATCACTCCTGAGACCTTTGTGATAGAATTAAAAACCATATTACACATATAAAATCACTCCTGAGACCTTTGCGATACAATTAAAAACCATATTACATATATAAAATCACTCCAGAGACCCTAGCAATACAATTAAAAACCATATTTCACATGCAAAATCACTCCTGAGACTTTTGCAATACAATTAAAAACCATATTTCACATGCAAAAATCACTCCTGAGACTTTTGCAATACAATTACAAACTATATTACACATATAAAGTCACTCCTGAGAACTTTGCGATACAATTCAAAACCATATTACACATATAAAATCACTCCTTAGACCTTTGCGATGCAATTAAAAACCATATTACGCATATGAAATCACTCCTGAGACCATAGCAATACAATTAAAAACCATATTTTACATGCAAAATCACTTCTGAGACCTTTTTGATACAATTAAAACCAATATTTCACATACAAAATCACTCCTGAGACCCTAGCAATACAATTAAAAACAATATTTCACATACAAAATCACTCCTGAGACCCTAGCTATACAATAAAAAACTATATTACACATATAAAATCACTCCTGAGACCTTTGCGATACAATTAAAAACCATATTACACATATAAAATCACTCCTGAGACCTTGGCGATACAATTAAAAACCATATTACATATATAAAATCACTCCTAAGACCCTAGCAATACAATTAAAAACAATATTGCACATGCAAAATCACCCCTGAGTCCTTTGTGATACAATTAAAAACAATATTACACATATAAAATCACTCCTCAGACCTTTTTGATACAATTAAAACCAATATTTCACATACAAAATCACTCCTGAGACCCTAGCAATACAATTAAAAACAATATTTCACATACAAAATCACTCCTGAGACCCTAGCTATACAATAAAAAACTATATTACACATATAAAATCACTCCTGAGACCTTTGCGATACAATTAAAAACCATATTACACATATAAAATCACTCCTGAGACCTTGGCGATACAATTAAAAACCATATTACATATATAAAATCACTCCTAAGACCCTAGCAATACAATTAAAAACAATATTGCACATGCAAAATCACCCCCGAGTCCTTTGTGATACAATTAAAAACAATATTACACATATAAAATCACTCCTCAGACCTTTTTGATACAATTAAAACCAATATTTCACATACAAAATCACTCCTGAGACCCTAGCAATACAATTAAAAACAATATTTCACATACAAAATCACTCCTGAGACCCTAGCTATACAATAAAAAACTATATTACACATATAAAATCACTCCTGAGACCTTTGCGATACAATTAAAAACCATATTACACATATAAAATCACTCCTGAGACCTTGGCGATACAATTAAAAACCATATTACATATATAAAATCACTCCTAAGACCCTAGCAATACAATTAAAAACAATATTGCACATGCAAAATCACCCCTGAGTCCTTTGTGATACAATTAAAAACAATATTACACATATAAAATCACTCCTCAGACCTTTGTGATACAATTAAAAACCATATTACATATATAAAATCACTCCTGAGACCCTAGCATTACAATTAAAAACCTTATTTCACATGCAAAATCACTCCTGAGACATTTGCAATACAATTAAAAACCATATTTCACATAAATCACTCCTGAGACCTTAGCGATACAATAAAAAACCATATTACACATACAAAATCACTCCGGAGAACTTTGCGATACAATTAAAAACCATATTTCACATATAAAATCACTCCTGAGACCTTTGCGCCACAATTCAAAACCATATTACACATATAAAATCACTCCTTAGACCTTTGCGATACAATTAAAAACCATATTACACATATAAAATCACTCTTGAGACCCTAGCAATACAACTAAAAACCATATTTTACATGCAAAATCACTCCCGAGACCTTTGTGATACAATTAAAACCAATATTTCACATACAAAATCACTCCTGAGACCCTAGCAATACAATTAAAAACAATATTTCACATACAAAATCACTCCTGAGACCCTAGCTATTCAATTACATGTAACTATATTACACATATAAAATCACTCCTGAGACCTTACAAGATGCAATATTAAACCATATAGCATACTATAATTAACTTCTTTGACCTAACTAAGAGATGCTAAATCAATCACGAGACATTATATATATGCAATTTTAAGATTTTATGCAAGTTTATTCAGTTTTATTAAGTTTGCTGTGTAAACAGCTATTCAGTTTTTGTATCATGTTCATGGTTTTAATGAATTTATAGTTTTAAAATAAATACAATTTATTTGACATTTTAATGTTCAGGTTATTTTAATTTGATAACAGAATGTAGTATTTTCTATTAGACTAACAAAGTGTAAAATATTTTCTTTTGCGAATGCTGACGAACAAATGAACCTTTATTTTTACCTGTACTGCGCATGCGGACGAACGAACGAACGGGTTTTTATTTACTTGTTTTGCGCATGCGGACGAACGAACGAACGAACGAACGGACGAACGGAAAACGATATACGAACGGAAAACGATATACGAACGAACGGAAAACGAAATACGAACGCATAAATGGGAACGTTTTACGTTTCAGGGGGTGTAACACTTATCTCCAAAATATACTTCTCTTCACTACAAACAAATAAATGTAATGTGTTACCTTTTTAGAGATACACGTGGGTAAGTATGTTAATATCAATTATAACGTAAATAATGAATTACCTTTATTAAAGACGACAAATTATGTGTTTATCGTGATTAATCTGATTCGTCAAAATTTGTAAATACAGGCCATACTTGTATGTATACATTTAACCATTTATGTTAAGCATGATAAATGTACACAACACACTGCCATAATTGAAGAGATTTCTCACACGTTTGTTGTAATTTACACTCGATCAGGAACAGTAACACAGGGCTCCGGTTAGATTTCCGAAGGATCTACCCACAGATCATTTGAGCGCATGCCCATTGTTGTCAGGTTATATTTAAAATACGTTTCATTGACGTATGAAAACGTTGATCAAGCACATTTTCAATGATTTATTTAAGCGCGGTAGCGCTTTATGATGAATATGTGCTTCGGACAACGCTTTCATACGTCAATGAAACTTGAAAATAATGTATTCAATTCTTATATTTACATTTTATTTCATTTAAAAATGCCGGGTCTGATTTAAAACGTTTACAATGTATTTTTGTTGATTTAAATTACTCCGTATTGTTTATTTACTGTGGATGTCGTCAAGGAAGCGCGTGCTCTTCCTGGATACCTGTTTCATTGAGAAGAGTACAGTGTGATTCTACGTCATCTATAACGGTTTGAACCAATAGAAATCTAGGATATAGATATAAATACATATATATGTAATATGGAAATCCCGACCGCGGACAGTAACTTGTTTATATAGTGACAGGCTTCTTGTTTGTTGTTTAAAATTAAAATATGTATCAATATCAAGAATTTAACATAAAACCAGTTAAATATAACAAGGTCCAACACTTTAATTTATTTTTAGATTGTGGAATAGGTAAGTACTTTAATAGTAAGCGACTCTCTTTGTTTTTATTCCGGCTTCCTAACGATTGGTCAGTATGATCCAATCAGTGAGGATGATGTCAATTTCTTAGATGGATACTAACAAGTTTAATCTTTGGGACACACAGGAGGGGCTTATTTGTGTTTAAAATGAAAAGCTATTAATGAGATATCAGCGTTCGGATAGCAGATTTTTTTCAGGAGTCTTTATTTAATCACGCTGCTGTCAGTACATGGTAAATATGACCATCTTTATAGGTTAAACACGACGTGTGAAATTAAGATGCTCGATCTGTCCTCTTTGAATGAACTTTTAATTTCAAACAAATGGTGAAAATTAAACAATAAAACTTTGAAAGAAAAGTAAAATGTAATTTAAGTCTGTTCTATTGAACAAAAAGCTCAGGATTATATGCGAGCGAAGCGAAGCTCTCTAATGTACAGAGTCTGCCAAATTGCACGAGACCCAAAATATGATCATTGAAAAAAAACCTGGGCTACTCGGAATGCATTGGGAATTTACGAAAATACCGGGTCTCGCGTTAGCGAGACCGGTATTTTCCTTTTTTTTTAAACGGCTAAATTAAAGTGCTTATTTTTGAAATTACCACAAAAATGCCAGACAAATATTTTCAATCTGAAACGCTGTATTTGAAATTGAGTTTTGTGACGTCACAAACACAGTATTACGTCACGTCATCAATGGAATGTAGAGGCACTGTTAGGGGGCTCTGAAGTAACGACATGAACAATGTGCGATGCTTGCATTTTAGGCTGCGCCTGCATTCATATTAGCTTTTAACAAGTTAATTTGTGCATTTTGGATCCTAACCCTTTTACATATCTGTACCTTCTAATGATCCCTCTCAAGACTGTAAAGTGCACACTACCAAAAACCTACCCATGTAGTAATATCACATTAATTTGATTTGCTTTTTTTCTCCTTATATTTCAGTCATCGTTCCACGTGAGTATGTCTTGTACACACAAAACATAAACCACCTGTTTTAACCGGAAATCCGGCTTCTTTCCCCCAACAAAATTGGACGACGTAATATAGATCCAAAATTGCTGAGAGTAGCGTTAAACCCATCCATTCAAACAAATAAACAAATCAATTATTCACTCAAAGATATGATAATAATTTCACGGAAATAACTTAAGGCCAAAAACGAAATCATAAACCATTGACTTGGAACAATTATGACCTGGTATGATGACAGGTAACTAGACCGTTGTTTATAGTTTCCTCTTTGTGTCATTATACGGATTGTGTCTCTGTCATTGAGATTTTGATTCTGTTTGACGAATCGGTTTTCTTATCTATTTTTTTTTTAAATAAAACAAGCTTATAACATATTGATACTCTACATTTTTTGTTTTTAGCATTGAATTGTACAATACCAACAATATGCCCTGTCCCTGTGAATTCCTCCGCACGTCAATGTGATGGATGTGAACCTTCAGAAGGAAATGATGACGGATTGTGTTGTGACGAACATCACTGAAGAGAAAATAACTCATGTTATAAAACTTAGTAATTAATAAATTATTTAAAAAGATTTTTATCTACTTTTGCATCAGTCACGGGGTCAAAATTCGCCACATTGTGGTGTCATTATCCTATTTATATCTCGCATGTGGAGTGTCTACTTATTAATGTATGCTCTTAAATACAGTAACATGTCCTTTCAAAATGGGTATTACGCCACACATCTCATGATTGTTTGATGTAGCTGCTAATTTTTAAGGGTCACCAGAATTGAATCAAGTCGTGTGTTCAACCAGTTATAGTCGCATCGGTAGCTGTTTGGTGAAAGTAGCTAGTCACAAAGACTGCCGAAGCGTTTAAACTGGATTCTGGTTTGTAAGTTCGGGTACAGAGTAGTCCGAACCGTAATTGACACGGACTGCATCTATCAATGGTCTGTCAATGCAATGGTTATACAGTTCACTTGTAACTTGTAAGTTCTCCAGCTCTCATCAATTTATCAGTTCATCGTTCAACAATTCATGGAGTCTACAATTGGTTTGTGATCTAACAGCTCATTGGTCGACAATTTATTAAGTCTACAGCTGGTTTGAGATTCAACAGCTCATTAGTCAACAATTCATTGAGTCTACAGTTGGTTTGTGATCTAACAGCTCATTGGTCGACAATTTATTAAGTCTACAGCTAGTTTGAGATTCAACAGCTCATTAGTCAACAATTCATTGAGTCTACAGTTGGTTTGTGATACAGCAGCTCATTGGTCGACAATTCATTGAGTCTACAGTTGGTTTGTGATACAACAGCTCATTGGTCGACAATTCATTGAGTCTACAGTTGGTTTGTGATACAGCAGCTTTTTAGTTCGACAGTTTAATGGTCCACCGAAGTTTAGTCCTGCAGCCTTGTTGGAACGCCGGGGTATTATTTACTTTACTTTCAGGAAATATCCATTAAAGTGACTAATTGAATCAATGTTCCACCTTAATACATATCTAGTTCTATCTAGTTCAAACTGGTTCTAACTTCGCATGCTCATTTTATTGTTTTTTTTTTATATTTGTAATAAACGCACGCTTACATATACATAAAAACAAAACTATTTGTTAGAAAATACTCTAACCCTAACACTTCAATTTCTTCCTTACTTTGGTTTTGGTTTCTTTTTGAATGTAGTTACGTCCCTTTCTTTTGGGGACAAAACCGGAGTACCTGGCGAGACTGACCCCCTGACTTTCGACAGGAAAATTGGCAATCCTTGTCAGTTAAGGCTGGATTCGAGCACATCCTACCTGAAGTAGGACTGAAAATCGCACACGTGTTGACACATCGCCTTCATTAATTGATGTCCTACTACCAAAAAACCCTCCGCCACCGAGACCCCGTTTGAAACACTCATCAACCATAAATAACTATTACAACTCAAGAGAAACCCCGCAATATTAACACTCGCTTTTTTCTCACAAAATAAGCGCACTTACTAAATTACACATACTTCGGTAATACACTTTATACTATACAACTATAACAACCATTTTAAAACCAAGTTATTCTGAACATCCTTCATTTCTTTATTTTGACTGCTTACAACATACATAATGTATGTTTGACTGTGTTGATCCATGGTTACCACATTATGTATGTTTGACTGTGTTTATCCATGGTTACCACATAATGTATGTTTGACTGTATTGATCCATGGTTACCATATAATTGTTTGACTGTCTTGATCCGTGGTTACCACATAATGTATGTTAGACTTTGTTGATTCATGGTTACCACATAATGTATGTTTGACTGTGTCGATCCATGGTTACCACATAATGTATGTTTGACTGTGTTGATCCATGGTTACCACATAATGTATGTTTGACTGTGTTGATCCGTGGTTACCACATAATGTATGTTTGACTGTGTTGATCCGTGGTTACCACATAATGTTTGACTGTGTTGATCCATGGTTACCACATTATGTATGTTTGACGGTGTTGATCCATGGTTACCACATAATGTATGTTTGACGGTGTTGATCCATGGTTACCACATAATGTATGTTTGACTGTGTTGATCCATGGTTACCACATAATGTATGTTTGACTTTGTTGATCCACGGTTACCACATAATGTATGTTTGACTGTGTTGATCCATGGTTACCACATAATGTATGTTTGACTGTGTTGATCCATGGTTACCACATAATGTATGTTTGACTTTGTTGATCAATGGTTACCACATAATGTTTGACTGTGTTGATGACCATGGATCAACAAGGTCAAACATACATTATGTGGTAACCATGGACTTTGTTGATCCATGGTTACCACATAATGTATGTTTGACTTTGTTGATCCATGGTTACCACATAATGTATGTTTGACTGTGTTGATCCATGGTTACCACATAATGTATGTTTGACTGTGTTGATCCATGGTTACCACATAATGTATGTTTGACTGTGTTGATCCATGGTTACCACATAATGTATGTTTGACCTTGTTGATCCATGGTTACCACATAATGTATGTTTGACTTTGTTGATCCATGGTTACCACATAATGTATGTTTGACTTTGTTGATCCATGGTTACCACATAATGTTTGACTGTGTTGATCCATGGTTACCACATAATGTATGTTTGACTGTGTTGATCCATGGTTACCACATAATTTATGTTTGACTGTGTTGATCCATGGTTACCACATAATGTATGTTTGACTGTGTTGATCCATGGTTACCACATAATGTATGTTTGACTTTGTTGATCCATGGTTACCACATAATGTATGTTTGACTGTGTTGATCCATGGTTACCACATAATTTATGTTTGACTGTGTTGATCCATGGTTACCACATAATGTATGTTTGACTTTGTTGATCCATGGTTACCACATAATGTATGTTTGACTGTGTTGATCCATGGTTACCACATAATTTATGTTTGACTTTGTTGATCCATGGTTACCACATAATATATGTTTGACTTCGTTGATCCATGGTTACCACATAATGTATGTTTGACGGTGTTGATCCATGGTTACCACATAATGTATGTTTGACGGTGTTGATCCATGGTTACCACATAATGTATGTTTGACGGTGTTGATCCATGGTTACCACATAATGTATGTTTGACTGTGTTGATCCATGGTTACCACATAATGTATGTTTGACTGTGTTGATCCATGGTTACCACATAATTTATGTTTGACTGTGTTGATCCATGGTTACCACATAATGTATGTTTGACTGTGTTGATCTATGGTTACCACATAATGTATGTTTGACTGTGTTGATCCATGGTTACCACATAATGTATGTTTGACTGTGTTGATCCATGGTTACCACATAATGTATGTTTGACTGTGTTGATCCATGGTTACCACATAATGTATGACTGTGTTGATCCATGGTTACCACATAATGTATGTTTGACTGTGTTGATCCACGGTTACCACATAATGTATGTTTGACTGTGTTGATCCATGGTTACCACATAATGTATGTTTGACTGTGTTGATCCATGGTTACCACATAATGTATGTTTGACTGTGTTGATCCATGGTTACCACATAATGTATGTTTGACTTTGTTGATCCATGGTTACCACATAATGTATGTTTGACTGTGTTGATCCATGGTTACCACATAATGTATGACTGTGTTGATCCATGGTTACCACATAATGTATGTTTGACTGTGTTGATCCACGGTTACCACATAATGTATGTTTGACTGTGTTGATCCATGGTTACCACATAATGTATGTTTGACTGTGTTGATCCATGGTTACCACATAATGTATGTTTGACTGTGTTGATCCATGGTTACCACATAATGTATGTTTGACTTTGTTGATCCATGGTTACCACATAATGTATGTTTGACTGTGTTGATCCATGGTTACCACATAATGTATGTTTGACTGTGTTGATCCATGGTTACCACATAATGTATGTTTGACTGTGTTGATCCATGGTTACCACATAATGTATGTTTGACTTTGTTGATCCATGGTTACCACATTTGAGCAATATAAGAGACTTCACTTTATAAATATCTTTTATTTCAAATAAGAGATTCATTAAAATGTTATTTTAATATTACAAGATATTAGATAAACACATTAAAAAGTTTAAGACTTTGACATAACAACCAGTAAAATTACACAGGTTTGACAACATGTTGTTGTCACAGCTGATATGCAAACAGAACATTGTACTGAATTGTTACTTCATGCGAGCTTCATTAACAAACAATAAATCTACTTTAGTAATGAGTTGGATCAAGGGGCTTAACTATTTTAACAGCCAGTAAAAGTATGGAGCAAAATGTCTGCTCCTGCTTCCTTTAGTTAAAACAAGCAATACAAATTGAGATGTTATTTTTCATCCTTAATTCTAGAAATGGAGTATTATTCTAGTCCAATTCTGAATTTCCCGGCAAACACCATTCCCTCCCTTACGACTTCTATTCTTCCGTCAAGAATACCGCCATCTATATAATCGTCGTAATACTTTTCTGTTGTGCAGTAAGATTTTGATTGAAAATTACTTTATCAGACGACTATTCATCCTCGTGTAAACATCAATGAAACTGTTGCTTATAAAGTATTGGGAATAATATAACACATACAGCCTGAGGGTGATATTCTATGGGAGTGTGAATAAGGTGGGAAAATTTCCGGATTGTCTATTCTGCTTAATTCCTAAAAAAAATTGCCGTTTCTTTGTTTTATCATACACTTTACAGCATATAATTAAAAATCGTTATAAGCATTTGTGTTCACTTAGGTAAAAGGTGAGCAGACATAAGTGGAGTGCCAGCAGGCGACAAGTGAAAACGGCAAGATCAACCAAAGCTGAAGTATACATCATTCATTTGCTGTATTTGAAACATTTTTTTTTAATTTACACAATTTTATGTTCAGAGAACAAACTGAGATAATCGATTTATGATTAAAAACAGACTATTAGCTTCAAACAACAAATATCATAATGATTAAAAATAGTAAAGTACAACTTAATACAATAACAAACAATTTTGATCAGGACATTGCATATTGTAATTCATAAAAGTTTGATAAATATTTTGCATAATGTTAACAAGGAAATGTCAAGGAAAGGAAGAACCATGTTAAACAAAAGACAATAATACAACAACAAAAACCAAAACATTAAGCAACAAGAACTAAAACACTTGGGTGAGTCCAGCGGTACTCTTTCAATCAAGCTACAGTTTAAATGTGAAAATTTTTATCTGAAAAATTTAGTTCAGCCAGTTTTATACATGGTAAAGATGCTTTGATGAAAGACAGAGATATCGCATACAATTTAGATAAGGACCATTCAATAATAAATTTTGTGCAACGACCATACAACTGTTGTTCATACTAAGTTTGGTATGAAATGACCAAATGATTTTAAATACCTTTTTGTCAAAATAGTCCTTATTTGCCTATTTGATTAAACGTAAAAATGTTATATTTTGCAAAAAAAGTATAAATGAGACTTTGTCTATGGTTTAAATTTTTTTCGTTGAATCCGTCATTTCAGTGTACAAGAAAAAGTGTGGACAAATATCTTGGAAGTAAGGCAGAGCTATCACATAAAATTAAAATAAGGACCCAACTATTTTTTATTCTGTTTGCTTTGAAATGGCCAAATAATTTTAACAAATAATTTGTTTAAATCCAAGAAAGTATCCGTTTTGAACAATGTATTAATGGTTTAAACTTTTTTTGTTGAATCCGTCATTAAAGGTGAACAAGAAAAAAGAACGTAAAACAAACATTTTAGGTAATTTTCTACCTCCAAGGACTACAACGTCAGCAAAAAAACAACGTCATACTTTTTATATGACTATACCAAAAATCCACATCAATCAAGAAAATTGTACTGACAAATAACAACTAACAAGACAAATGAACTGCAACCTACAGGCGAATAGGGCTTTGCAAATAGCAGACTAACAATGCCATTTTTACTTTATAAATGTTACCTGTTATATTCATAGCAACAGCAGCTATTTTCATTGGAAGACATGATTACTTATTAAAATTTTACAGGCAGATACATTAAGGCAATTTTGGGCTAATAAATTAATGAACAGGGATGAATACAAAACATGTACCAACAATAAACAACAAACATAATAATAATAATAATAAGTTGACAGTAAAAACTGTAAATGTTTTTGGTACAAACAAATCTATACAATAGCTATGCAAAAAATCCCAAACTGATTATACTTGAGATTAGCACAAAAATTAAAAATTTGGTAAAAGTTTACGAACTTGTTTTCAAAAAGTAAAAATTGCAATATTTGACTTATTTTTGGATGACCTTTGACCTTTGACATTTTATTTGCAAACTACAGCATGACCAGATATTACATATGTACACAAAAACACAGAATACTACAATGTACTTGTTTTATCTCCAGAGTGAAAACATCAAAGATCTTTTATTAATTACACAAAAACCCAATACATTCAATGTTAAAGATAAAACGTTTGCTAAAAAGATAAAAATAAATATATAAAATTAATAAGTATAAACAAGGCAAAACAAAACTGAATGTTTAAAATTTAAAATTCAACGATTCAACAATTCCTTGTTACCACATAATGTATGTTTGACTGTGTCGATCCATGGTTACCACATAATGTATGTTTGACTGTGTTGATCCATGGTTACCACATAATGTATGTTTGACTGTGTTGATCCGTGGTTACCACATAATGTATGTTTGACTGTGTTGATCCGTGGTTACCACATAATGTTTGACTGTGTTGATCCATGGTTACCACATTATGTATGTTTGACGGTGTTGATCCATGGTTACCACATAATGTATGTTTGACGGTGTTGATCCATGGTTACCACATAATGTATGTTTGACTGTGTTGATCCATGGTTACCACATAATGTATGTTTGACTTTGTTGATCCACGGTTACCACATAATGTATGTTTGACTGTGTTGATCCATGGTTACCACATAATGTATGTTTGACTGTGTTGATCCATGGTTACCACATAATGTATGTTTGACTTTGTTGATCAATGGTTACCACATAATGTTTGACTGTGTTGATGACCATGGATCAACAAGGTCAAACATACATTATGTGGTAACCATGGACTTTGTTGATCCATGGTTACCACATAATGTATGTTTGACTTTGTTGATCCATGGTTACCACATAATGTATGTTTGACTGTGTTGATCCATGGTTACCACATAATGTATGTTTGACTTTGTTGATCCATGGTTACCACATAATGTATGTTTGACTGTGTTGATCCATGGTTACCACATAATGTATGTTTGACTTTGTTGATCCATGGTTACCACATAATGTATGTTTGACTGTGTTGATCCATGGTTACCACATAATGTATGTTTGACCTTGTTGATCCATGGTTACCACATAATGTATGTTTGACTTTGTTGATCCATGGTTACCACATAATGTATGTTTGACTTTGTTGATCCATGGTTACCACATAATGTTTGACTGTGTTGATCCATGGTTACCACATAATGTATGTTTGACTGTGTTGATCCATGGTTACCACATAATTTATGTTTGACTGTGTTGATCCATGGTTACCACATAATGTATGTTTGACTGTGTTGATCCATGGTTACCACATAATGTATGTTTGACTTTGTTGATCCATGGTTACCACATAATGTATGTTTGACTGTGTTGATCCATGGTTACCACATAATTTATGTTTGACTGTGTTGATCCATGGTTACCACATAATGTATGTTTGATTTTGTTGATCCATGGTTACCACATAATGTATGTTTGACTGTGTTGATCCATGGTTACCACATAATTTATGTTTGACTTTGTTGATCCATGGTTACCACATAATATATGTTTGACTTCGTTGATCCATGGTTACCACATAATGTATGTTTGACGGTGTTGATCCATGGTTACCACATAATGTATGTTTGACGGTGTTGATCCATGGTTACCACATAATGTATGTTTGACGGTGTTGATCCATGGTTACCACATAATGTATGTTTGACTGTGTTGATCCATGGTTACCACATAATGTATGTTTGACTGTGTTGATCCATGGTTACCACATAATTTATGTTTGACTGTGTTGATCCATGGTTACCACATAATGTATGTTTGACTGTGTTGATCTATGGTTACCACATAATGTATGTTTGACTGTGTTGATCCATGGTTACCACATAATGTATGTTTGACTGTGTTGATCCATGGTTACCACATAATGTATGTTTGACTGTGTTGATCCATGGTTACCACATAATGTATGACTGTGTTGATCCATGGTTACCACATAATGTATGTTTGACTGTGTTGATCCACGGTTACCACATAATGTATGTTTGACTGTGTTGATCCATGGTTACCACATAATGTATGTTTGACTGTGTTGATCCATGGTTACCACATAATGTATGTTTGACTGTGTTGATCCATGGTTACCACATAATGTATGTTTGACTTTGTTGATCCATGGTTACCACATAATGTATGTTTGACTGTGTTGATCCATGGTTACCACATAATGTATGACTGTGTTGATCCATGGTTACCACATAATGTATGTTTGACTGTGTTGATCCACGGTTACCACATAATGTATGTTTGACTGTGTTGATCCATGGTTACCACATAATGTATGTTTGACTGTGTTGATCCATGGTTACCACATAATGTGTTTGACTGTGTTGATCCATGGTTACCACATAATGTATGTTTGACTTTGTTGATCCATGGTTACCACATAATGTATGTTTGACTGTGTTGATCCATGGTTACCACATAATGTATGTTTGACTGTGTTGATCCATGGTTACCACATAATGTATGTTTGACTGTGTTGATCCATGGTTACCACATAATGTATGTTTGACTTTGTTGATCCATGGTTACCACATTTGAGCAATATAAGAGACTTCACTTTATAAATATCTTTTATTTCAAATAAGAGATTCATTAAAATGTTATTTTAATATTACAAGATATTAGATAAACACATTAAAAAGTTTAAGACTTTGACATAACAACCAGTAAAATTACACAGGTTTGACAACATGTTGTTGTCACAGCTGATATGCAAACAGAACATTGTACTGAATTGTTACTTCATGCGAGCTTCATTAACAAACAATAAATCTACTTTAGTAATGAGTTGGATCAAGGGGCTTAACTATTTTAACAGCCAGTAAAAGTATGGAGCAAAATGTCTGCTCCTGCTTCCTTTAGTTAAAACAAGCAATACAAATTGAGATGTTATTTTTCATCCTTAATTCTAGAAATGGAGTATTATTCTAGTCCAATTCTGAATTTCCCGGCAAACACCATTCCCTCCCTTACGACTTCTATTCTTCCGTCAAGAATACCGCCATCTATATAATCGTCGTAATACTTTTCTGTTGTGCAGTAAGATTTTGATTGAAAATTACTTTATCAGACGACTATTCATCCTCGTGTAAACATCAATGAAACTGTTGCTTATAAAGTATTGGGAATAATATAACACATACAGCCTGAGGGTGATATTCTATGGGAGTGTGAATAAGGTGGGAAAATTTCCGGATTGTCTATTCTGCTTAATTCCTAAAAAAATTGCCGTTTCTTTGTTTTATCATACACTTTACAGCATATAATTAAAAATCGTTATAAGCATTTGTGTTCACTTAGGTAAAAGGTGAGCAGACATAAGTGGAGTGCCAGCAGGCGACAAGTGAAAACGGCAAGATCAACCAAAGCTGAAGTATACATCATTCATTTGCTGTATTTGAAACATTTTTTTTTAATTTACACAATTTTATGTTCAGAGAACAAACTGAGATAATCGATTTATGATTAAAAACAGACTATTAGCTTCAAACAACAAATATCATAATGATTAAAAATAGTAAAGTACAACTTAATACAATAACAAACAATTTTGATCAGGACATTGCATATTGTAATTCATAAAAGTTTGATAAATATTTTGCATAATGTTAACAAGGAAATGTCAAGGAAAGGAAGAACCATGTTAAACAAAAGACAATAATACAACAACAAAAACCAAAACATTAAGCAACAAGAACTAAAACACTTGGGTGAGTCCAGCGGTACTCTTTCAATCAAGCTACAGTTTAAATGTGAAAATTTTTATCTGAAAAATTTAGTTCAGCCAGTTTTATACATGGTAAAGATGCTTTGATGAAAGACAGAGATATCGCATACAATTTAGATAAGGACCATTCAATAATAAATTTTGTGCAACGACCATACAACTGTTGTTCATACTAAGTTTGGTATGAAATGACCAAATGATTTTAAATACCTTTTTGTCAAAATAGTCCTTATTTGCCTATTTGATTAAACGTAAAAATGTTATATTTTGCAAAAAAAGTATAAATGAGACTTTGTCTATGGTTTAAATTTTTTTCGTTGAATCCGTCATTTCAGTGTACAAGAAAAAGTGTGGACAAATATCTTGGAAGTAAGGCAGAGCTATCACATAAAATTAAAATAAGGACCCAACTATTTTTTATTCTGTTTGCTTTGAAATGGCCAAATAATTTTAACAAATAATTTGTTTAAATCCAAGAAAGTATCCGTTTTGAACAATGTATTAATGGTTTAAACTTTTTTTGTTGAATCCGTCATTAAAGGTGAACAAGAAAAAAGAACGTAAAACAAACATTTTAGGTAATTTTCTACCTCCAAGGACTACAACGTCAGCAAAAAAACAACGTCATACTTTTTATATGACTATACCAAAAATCCACATCAATCAAGAAAATTGTACTGACAAATAACAACTAACAAGACAAATGAACTGCAACCTACAGGCGAATAGGGCTTTGCAAATAGCAGACTAACAATGCCATTTTTACTTTATAAATGTTACCTGTTATATTCATAGCAACAGCAGCTATTTTCATTGGAAGACATGATTACTTATTAAAATTTTACAGGCAGATACATTAAGGCAATTTTGGGCTAATAAATTAATGAACAGGGATGAATACAAAACATGTACCAACAATAAACAACAAACATAATAATAATAATAATAAGTTGACAGTAAAAACTGTAAATGTTTTTGGTACAAACAAATCTATACAATAGCTATGCAAAAAATCCCAAACTGATTATACTTGAGATTAGCACAAAAATTAAAAATTTGGTAAAAGTTTACGAACTTGTTTTCAAAAAGTAAAAATTGCAATATTTGACTTATTTTTGGATGACCTTTGACCTTTGACATTTCATTTGCAAACTACAGCATGACCAGATATTACATATGTACACAAAAACACAGAATACTACAATGTACTTGTTTTATCTCCAGAGTGAAAACATCAAAGATCTTTTATTAATTACACAAAAACCCAATACATTCAATGTTAAAGATAAAACGTTTGCTAAAAAGATAAAAATAAATATATAAAATTAATAAGTATAAACAAGGCAAAACAAAACTGAATGTTTAAAATTTAAAATTCAACGATTCAACAATTCCTTGTTACCACATAATGTATGTTTGACTGTGTCGATCCATGGTTACCACATAATGTATGTTTGACTGTGTTGATCCATGGTTACCACATAATGTATGTTTGACTGTGTTGATCCGTGGTTACCACATAATGTATGTTTGACTGTGTTGATCCGTGGTTACCACATAATGTTTGACTGTGTTGATCCATGGTTACCACATTATGTATGTTTGACGGTGTTGATCCATGGTTACCACATAATGTATGTTTGACGGTGTTGATCCATGGTTACCACATAATGTATGTTTGACTGTGTTGATCCATGGTTACCACATAATGTATGTTTGACTTTGTTGATCCACGGTTACCACATAATGTATGTTTGACTGTGTTGATCCATGGTTACCACATAATGTATGTTTGACTGTGTTGATCCATGGTTACCACATAATGTATGTTTGACTTTGTTGATCAATGGTTACCACATAATGTTTGACTGTGTTGATGACCATGGATCAACAAGGTCAAACATACATTATGTGGTAACCATGGACTTTGTTGATCCATGGTTACCACATAATGTATGTTTGACTTTGTTGATCCATGGTTACCACATAATGTATGTTTGACTGTGTTGATCCATGGTTACCACATAATGTATGTTTGACTTTGTTGATCCATGGTTACCACATAATGTATGTTTGACTGTGTTGATCCATGGTTACCACATAATGTATGTTTGACCTTGTTGATCCATGGTTACCACATAATGTATGTTTGACTTTGTTGATCCATGGTTACCACATAATGTATGTTTGACTTTGTTGATCCATGGTTACCACATAATGTTTGACTGTGTTGATCCATGGTTACCACATAATGTATGTTTGACTGTGTTGATCCATGGTTACCACATAATTTATGTTTGACTGTGTTGATCCATGGTTACCACATAATGTATGTTTGACTGTGTTGATCCATGGTTACCACATAATGTATGTTTGACTTTGTTGATCCATGGTTACCACATAATGTATGTTTGACTGTGTTGATCCATGGTTACCACATAATTTATGTTTGACTGTGTTGATCCATGGTTACCACATAATGTATGTTTGATTTTGTTGATCCATGGTTACCACATAATGTATGTTTGACTGTGTTGATCCATGGTTACCACATAATTTATGTTTGACTTTGTTGATCCATGGTTACCACATAATATATGTTTGACTTCGTTGATCCATGGTTACCACATAATGTATGTTTGACGGTGTTGATCCATGGTTACCACATAATGTATGTTTGACGGTGTTGATCCATGGTTACCACATAATGTATGTTTGACGGTGTTGATCCATGGTTACCACATAATGTATGTTTGACTGTGTTGATCCATGGTTACCACATAATGTATGTTTGACTGTGTTGATCCATGGTTACCACATAATTTATGTTTGACTGTGTTGATCCATGGTTACCACATAATGTATGTTTGACTGTGTTGATCTATGGTTACCACATAATGTATGTTTGACTGTGTTGATCCATGGTTACCACATAATGTATGTTTGACTGTGTTGATCCATGGTTACCACATAATGTATGTTTGACTGTGTTGATCCATGGTTACCACATAATGTATGACTGTGTTGATCCATGGTTACCACATAATGTATGTTTGACTGTGTTGATCCACGGTTACCACATAATGTATGTTTGACTGTGTTGATCCATGGTTACCACATAATGTATGTTTGACTGTGTTGATCCATGGTTACCACATAATGTATGTTTGACTGTGTTGATCCATGGTTACCACATAATGTATGTTTGACTTTGTTGATCCATGGTTACCACATAATGTATGTTTGACTGTGTTGATCCATGGTTACCACATAATGTATGACTGTGTTGATCCATGGTTACCACATAATGTATGTTTGACTGTGTTGATCCACGGTTACCACATAATGTATGTTTGACTGTGTTGATCCATGGTTACCACATAATGTATGTTTGACTGTGTTGATCCATGGTTACCACATAATGTATGTTTGACTGTGTTGATCCATGGTTACCACATAATGTATGTTTGACTTTGTTGATCCATGGTTACCACATAATGTATGTTTGACTGTGTTGATCCATGGTTACCACATAATGTATGTTTGACTGTGTTGATCCATGGTTACCACATAATGTATGTTTGACTGTGTTGATCCATGGTTACCACATAATGTATGTTTGACTTTGTTGATCCATGGTTACCACATTTGAGCAATATAAGAGACTTCACTTTATAAATATCTTTTATTTCAAATAAGAGATTCATTAAAATGTTATTTTAATATTACAAGATATTAGATAAACACATTAAAAAGTTTAAGACTTTGACATAACAACCAGTAAAATTACACAGGTTTGACAACATGTTGTTGTCACAGCTGATATGCAAACAGAACATTGTACTGAATTGTTACTTCATGCGAGCTTCATTAACAAACAATAAATCTACTTTAGTAATGAGTTGGATCAAGGGGCTTAACTATTTTAACAGCCAGTAAAAGTATGGAGCAAAATGTCTGCTCCTGCTTCCTTTAGTTAAAACAAGCAATACAAATTGAGATGTTATTTTTCATCCTTAATTCTAGAAATGGAGTATTATTCTAGTCCAATTCTGAATTTCCCGGCAAACACCATTCCCTCCCTTACGACTTCTATTCTTCCGTCAAGAATACCGCCATCTATATAATCGTCGTAATACTTTTCTGTTGTGCAGTAAGATTTTGATTGAAAATTACTTTATCAGACGACTATTCATCCTCGTGTAAACATCAATGAAACTGTTGCTTATAAAGTATTGGGAATAATATAACACATACAGCCTGAGGGTGATATTCTATGGGAGTGTGAATAAGGTGGGAAAATTTCCGGATTGTCTATTCTGCTTAATTCCTAAAAAAAATTGCCGTTTCTTTGTTTTATCATACACTTTACAGCATATAATTAAAAATCGTTATAAGCATTTGTGTTCACTTAGGTAAAAGGTGAGCAGACATAAGTGGAGTGCCAGCAGGCGACAAGTGAAAACGGCAAGATCAACCAAAGCTGAAGTATACATCATTCATTTGCTGTATTTGAAACATTTTTTTTTAATTTACACAATTTTATGTTCAGAGAACAAACTGAGATAATCGATTTATGATTAAAAACAGACTATTAGCTTCAAACAACAAATATCATAATGATTAAAAATAGTAAAGTACAACTTAATACAATAACAAACAATTTTGATCAGGACATTGCATATTGTAATTCATAAAAGTTTGATAAATATTTTGCATAATGTTAACAAGGAAATGTCAAGGAAAGGAAGAACCATGTTAAACAAAAGACAATAATACAACAACAAAAACCAAAACATTAAGCAACAAGAACTAAAACACTTGGGTGAGTCCAGCGGTACTCTTTCAATCAAGCTACAGTTTAAATGTGAAAATTTTTATCTGAAAAATTTAGTTCAGCCAGTTTTATACATGGTAAAGATGCTTTGATGAAAGACAGAGATATCGCATACAATTTAGATAAGGACCATTCAATAATAAATTTTGTGCAACGACCATACAACTGTTGTTCATACTAAGTTTGGTATGAAATGACCAAATGATTTTAAATACCTTTTTGTCAAAATAGTCCTTATTTGCCTATTTGATTAAACGTAAAAATGTTATATTTTGCAAAAAAAGTATAAATGAGACTTTGTCTATGGTTTAAATTTTTTTCGTTGAATCCGTCATTTCAGTGTACAAGAAAAAGTGTGGACAAATATCTTGGAAGTAAGGCAGAGCTATCACATAAAATTAAAATAAGGACCCAACTATTTTTTATTCTGTTTGCTTTGAAATGGCCAAATAATTTTAACAAATAATTTGTTTAAATCCAAGAAAGTATCCGTTTTGAACAATGTATTAATGGTTTAAACTTTTTTTGTTGAATCCGTCATTAAAGGTGAACAAGAAAAAAGAACGTAAAACAAACATTTTAGGTAATTTTCTACCTCCAAGGACTACAACGTCAGCAAAAAAACAACGTCATACTTTTTATATGACTATACCAAAAATCCACATCAATCAAGAAAATTGTACTGACAAATAACAACTAACAAGACAAATGAACTGCAACCTACAGGCGAATAGGGCTTTGCAAATAGCAGACTAACAATGCCATTTTTACTTTATAAATGTTACCTGTTATATTCATAGCAACAGCAGCTATTTTCATTGGAAGACATGATTACTTATTAAAATTTTACAGGCAGATACATTAAGGCAATTTTGGGCTAATAAATTAATGAACAGGGATGAATACAAAACATGTACCAACAATAAACAACAAACATAATAATAATAATAATAAGTTGACAGTAAAAACTGTAAATGTTTTTGGTACAAACAAATCTATACAATAGCTATGCAAAAAATCCCAAACTGATTATACTTGAGATTAGCACAAAAATTAAAAATTTGGTAAAAGTTTACGAACTTGTTTTCAAAAAGTAAAAATTGCAATATTTGACTTATTTTTGGATGACCTTTGACCTTTGACATTTCATTTGCAAACTACAGCATGACCAGATATTACATATGTACACAAAAACACAGAATACTACAATGTACTTGTTTTATCTCCAGAGTGAAAACATCAAAGATCTTTTATTAATTACACAAAAACCCAATACATTCAATGTTAAAGATAAAACGTTTGCTAAAAAGATAAAAATAAATATATAAAATTAATAAGTATAAACAAGGCAAAACAAAACTGAATGTTTAAAATTTAAAATTCAACGATTCAACAATTCCTTGTTTATAAAATATATTCCCTAACGCCAACGTTATATTTGAGGTCATATTTCATTCATAGAATGAGAGTCATACATCAAATCATTGGTTATACCATTTATTATGACGTCAAAAAGTAGTACCGACAAAAGTAGATTTTTTATCACCTATATAGATGATACAATGTTTTGTATTACAAAGGTTGTATCAATTGCTAATTTGTCAGATTTTGTTATATGTTATATAAAACAAAATATTGACCTCATTTGTTAAAATAATAATGCACAGAAAAAGATTATTGTCAGAAAACTCTTCACTATTTGTCAACATTACATATTTTTCTATACAAACATGATCCGAGATATTTACTGGTATAAATAAGCACCTGTTTGTGTCATTCTTTAAAATATTACTAATATTAATACATGGGCCCAGAGAGTTTTCATGAAAATAATATTGTCTCCTGTCTTTATTTTATCTCTAATGTTCCAATGGTCCCTCTTTCTCCGATTGTCCTACATTAAATTTCACTCGTATATAAAACATTTTTCCTAAGTTTTTCCCACCATGAAAACATTTTGTCCCAAAAAACAAAACCAAAAAAACCCACAAAACTAAAAATCTCCAAAAAATATGAAAACATCTTATCACTGATTTTGCACAACAATTTCTGCATAGCTTATGTCTCCATCATGGGCAATTTCATCCCCAGAAGTAAGAAAATCTACATTGTATTCTCCACAGCCATCTGGTAAAGAAACAATTAATTGTCCATCATCTGTAACGTCTTGCACAATCAGCTGATTCTGTCCATCTTGTAGATAGACAGGTGGTTGGCTACCTGGGTCATCTGACTGTATATAAATAGTCTGATATGTGATGTCACCTATTTCTTCTTGTATAATTATCTGTTGTTCCCCTTCCATGCCGGATATCCCTGTCTGAATCGAGCCATTACTATGGATTAGTGGTGTCTGATTGGCCACAGGATGTAATTGATTATTCAAATCTTGAAATGGGCCAATGACGTGAGTATCAGTGTGAATGGTGGCACTTGGTTCCGTGATTTGGATAACATTTGAGGGCGTTTTGTTTACATGTTGAAGTCTTGTACAGGAAATAACATGTTCCCTTAGACTCTTTCTGTATTTAAATTCTTTCTTACATTTATGGCAATGATGCATTTTTGCTCCTGAAACTTTCTCCGGATGAACTTCATCCATATGAAGATGGAGTCCAGATACGTGCTTGTATCGTTTGTCACAATATGAACATTCATACTTAAGTTGTTTGTCCGAATGATCATGTGCTTCTTTCATATGTTCCTTACACTGCGTTATCAGCCAAAAAGACTTGTCACAAAACTGACACTTATGTGGCTTGAATCCTTGATGAGTTGAATAATGCGTGTTCAAAGCTGTCTTGTAACCGAATCCTTTACCGCACACTTCACACTTGTAAGGTTTCTCCCCTGTGTGGACAACCACGTGCTGTTTCAAAAGTCCTGGTCGTTTAAACACTTTACCGCATATATCACAATCACGTTTGCCTTTTTTCAATGATTTGGACACATTATGCATATCCTCGATGTGAGATTTCATGTAAGACTTGTTTATAAGTTTGCCACATAAGTGACAAGCTATCTTTAACCGCTCTCCATGAACTTTGACTAAATGGTTTTTCAAGCTATACTTGTTCAGATCCTTTCCGCATATTTCACACTTGACATCCAATTTGTGAGTGACTACATGATGACGCAAGGCATGCTGGTCGGTGCAAACTTTTCCACAATGTTCGCACACAGTAGACACACCATGACTGGCTATATGCTGTTTATACAATTTCTTGTTTTTTAAAGTCAAGTTACATTTTGAACATTTCATAGGACCTAGAAAGTCATAAAAATGGCCTACCATGTGGGCTTCATATGTTTTCATATTGGTGAACATTTTTTCGCAAATTTTACAAGACCTTGTGCCACCCATACTCCAGTGAACATTTTTCTTATGAGATCGTAGACTAGACCCACTTGTGTACTTCATTTCACACATATTACAATCAAAACTGTCATTTTTATGTTCTAGAAGATGTTCAGTCAGAGCTACTCGGTTCTCCAGAACATTGTCACAAATGTAACATCTTACAAGTTGATCTGACAAATCGACAACAAAGTCTACGTCATGAACTGTGCCAAAATGTTTCTGTAGTTGTGACCTACTTTGGAAGCTCTTATTGCATTTCAGGCATTTCCTTTTATAAATTCCGTGTTTTTCTTTCATATGAGTAAACACTGTTACCCGTGTTTCAAAGTTTTTACCACAAACAAAACAAGATCTGGTCTCTGTTGTTTCTACTTCATCATCCTCAAGCTCATTGCAATCGTATAACTTTTCTTCAGTTACCAGATTCCGAGTGGCCACATCAGTCTCATCTTTACTTTCATTATCGTTTTCTAATATTTCTTCGTGCTCAACAACAAACTGAAAGTACGTGGAAATTGTTTGATTATGTTTTACTTCCAAATGTTGAAGAAGAAAGAACAGTTTCGGAAAGTTTTTATTGCAGAGTCTACACGTAAACTTGACTTGAACTTTATGGGTTAAAATGTGCTGGTCTAATGAAATCCTGTCACGGAATGTGATATTACATTTATGACAACGTGGAACGGAAGCAAGCTCTGCCACTTCCTGTTTACTAGCAATCACTGCCACACTCTGTTCACTAGCCAATCCTGACACACTCTGTTTACTTGAAGATTCATTCTCGTCATTAGAATCTGTATTTTCGGTTAAATCTTTATCTGAATCCTCTGTTGACCTCAATTTTGACCTTTGCCACTGGAAATCTTCTCTAAATGAAATTTTATATACGTCAAGATTGTGGCTAATATCTTCTATCTGGCCTATATTAATGTGGTTGATTAAGCCGTTCTCATATAGAATTTTCTTCAATTCTTTAGCAAGTATTTTATCAGATTCGATAAAATCAGTGTTTCCATCAAGAAGGCCATTTTGTAAAAGTTCATTTAAAAAATCTTTATCCACCAGTTTTGCATGACCCTTACCTACAGTATAAACATGTAAATCCATGAAAATGTCACAGGCAACTACAATCCTTATATCGTCCAATTTATCGAGAATGCATCTGCTTCTATGAACCTCCGGTACATAAGCATGACTTCTACGAACATGACGCATTATTTCGTTAGGATCACTGTAAGACCTACCACATATTATACAGAAATGTGAAGCATTCAAATCAACATGAGGGCCAGTACATATTTCCATGCTAGGATTAGTAGTGACTTGTTGGGAGTTATGGAAGTAAAATCTAGCCCAGTTTCCACGTATATTATGCTCCTTCTGAACATGCTGTAGACAGCACTTCCGTAACCTGTACCAGTTCGGACATACTTTGCAATACCATTTAACTGAAAACATGTGGCGTGATTCCTCTGTCTGAGGCAGAGGTATCTGAAAGGGAGCTCGCTTGAGTGAGGAATGTCTTGATGATAAAATTAGTATTTCTGTAGTTTCTTTTGTTTTGGTCTTTTTGGTGCTGTCCTTTTTCTGTTTGGACACCGTACGGGGTGATGTCTTACTAGTTCGAGGCTTATCCGTTTGTGATAAGGCCACTGCGCGGTCCAGAACTACAGATAAAGGTTCACTAATGTAGTGGCTAGTTCCTGCCAGTGCTTCATTTTTGTGTTTCATTTTGATGTGCTGAACGACATCAATTTTAAGAAGAAATTGCACCCTACAAATTGTGCACGTCCAGTAATTGTTTTCCTGTATCGATTTCATCACTTCATGCTTTTTTGTATTCATACTGTTTATATGGTTTACCTCGCCGGATGTCGATGACTCTCCAATAGATACTGCATCATCTTTTAAACTGGTATCACTGAAGGAATCATGTGATTCCGATAAATCTACAACAATATCTTGAAGAGGAGAAATTGTGTTTGTTTCTGGTGGTTTCTTCGCTTGTTGGTTTAAGTTTATTACATTTTGCACCGAAGCTGAATTCAACAGTGTCCTTTGGCTTTCGAAATTATCACAAGAAATGTAGTTCATCATACAGGAATCTAAGCTGGAAATTTCATGAATGGTAACTATGTGATTAATGGCTTCTTGTTCCGTTGGAAATTTTTCCTGACAAAGAACACAACGCCATGGGACAAACGATGTTTGTCCACCCTGATCAATGTTTCTAACATGTTTTGTTAATGTTTCATTGTTTGTAATAATATCATTTTCGGTTAACTTTCTTAGAGAGACGACCAATTTTTTCTTTTCCTTAACAAGTAAATTATCAATTTCCTGTGTCAACTTGCTCTTTACATCATAATCAACTTCTGTGTTTTGTAAATCAGAGTCAAAAGACATTCCATGAACCTGTGCACTACCGAAAAGATCATTATTATTAACAGAATTGTTCATATAACACATGTTTTCTCTATTGTCGATTTGTTTGTCAACATCAATTGATGATTCGTGATATACCAGTTCGTTTGTAATCTCAGTAATATTTTTAATATCTGTATAGACCGGATGACAAATTGAAAGCAGAGCATTATTATTTATTCCAGCAGCAGAGTCCTCTATTGCATCTAGTATACTATCCGTATTCAGCATGTTAAAATCCCCATTATCCTCTATTTCTATCTCTGCTTGGTTGTTCAACAAGGAACCAGATTCTGTATTGTTGGAAAACATATCAAGACTGGTACCTGTACTGGAAGTGTCAAATAGTGAGGTATAATCCGATGTGCTTATGTTTCCCTGTTCAACTGGTACCCCTCCTTCGCTTTCTTGGCATATGTTTAAAATATCTGGCAAACTATAATCTTTACTTGATGAATCATTGATAATGTGGTCTTTTTTAATGATTTTTGATGGACTTGGAGCTGACTGACATGGTTCCAGTATTTCCTTTATCTGAGAATCAGAAATTATATTTTTTCTCTTTTTAAACATAAAGGAGAACAAGAATGGGACATTTTGCTTTTTTGTGTTTTTCGAATTTTCACGCTCTGTCTCTCTTCTCTTTTGTTCTATTTCTCGTGCTTTCTTACTCGCCAAGTTAAGGAACAACACATTCTGCCTTTTGGGGATTTCTGTGGACCTAAGAAATAAACATGATTTCCCTTTGTTGTTTATCTCTACTGATTTATTCATTGTTTTCTCTGGAACAGGAGCCGGTCGTTTGAAAGGAAAATCTGATGCTAAGGAATCTTCCTTGATTGGCACGGGGATTACATGACTGTTGCCTGTTGATGGAATTGTGGCTAAATTGTCAGTTTTATGACTGTTACCGGTTAATGTAGTTGTGGATGGATTGCCAGTCCTGTTAGTGGCTGGATTTTCAGTACTGTTGGTGGCGTTACTGTCAGTTCTGTTAGTGCATGGATTTTCAGTTCTGTTAGTCTGTTTACATACGTTACTTGTCACATCTTGGTTGGACACCTTAACATTATCAGTACCCGAATTCTCTGTTGATGTGGTCAACACAACATCTTTTATATGTTTTATTCTAAATAAATTATTAGAACTTTGCACCACAGAATTTGATATAGACAAATCCTTTTGAGATTTTATGATCTGATCACTGTTTCCACTGCTCATATCAGATGGTACAAACTTACTCTCAGCAAAATCGTCGAGTTCTTGATTTGTTAATAGAGATGCCATTTTATCAAAAATATTATTCCTGTAAAATGTACAAGTGTTAAAACTTGGCAGCAATTGTATATTATTTTTATCTTTAAATATAGGATTGTTAATTATCTCGACTTTACTGTCAATATCTGGACTGAATGACTCTTCACACATTTCTGTTTCCGCAATATTGTTAATTGACAAAAAAGGTTTTTCTTCCTCATTCTCTGTTTGAAGATTTGGCGAGTTATAGTTCATGGCGGTTGACAGGTCATCAGATATGTCTGTAATATTGTTATGTGGCAACATATGCTTTTCCGTGTGAACGTTATCAGACTTCGTTTGATGATTTGTTAAGCTAGTGTCCCGTGACTCCTCTTCAGATATGTCAGAATAATTACTGGACTTTATATAGGATTTGTTCACAAAATTTAACGCTTTCTCATTGTACTTCTTGCAATTAATTATCTTATGTTTATCACTGTTTTCAATTCTCCCTTTCCTAATGTGAATTTTTAAGCTCCCTGTACTGTCAGTAGCTGAATCAATGGAGAAAAACTCTTTCTCTGCTTGTTTTCTAGTGTGCCTTTTTCGGCTTTTCCGCTTTCGATTTTGTTTGGCTTTAATGTTTTTTACCGATGCTTTCTTGCTTTTCCACTCATTTTTATTTTCAAAGTCAGCTCTGAGATGACCTACAGTTATTGAATTTTGAATAGACTTGTGATTCTTCCCGCTTACTCTCTTAATCCGTTTAACTTTTCCACTCCGTGTGAATACTTCAAACAAACTGGAATTCTCAGATTGCACGTCACTGTCAACAGAAAAATCTTTCCTGATTTCATTGAACAGATCTTGTTTTGTAAAAGATGTGTTATGATGTTGGTCTACCCAACGACTACTTTTAAGTATTCTAAATTTTCTGGGAACCTTTCTTACAATTTTTCCATCTTTATCCAATTCTAATATCTCAGGACCTATATCGTTGTCTGTCAATGAAGGCACTGGTGGATTTATTTCATGTGTATAACTCGTCTTATATCTAACACTTCTATTTTCGCCTGTTGTGATTTCTTTTTGTTCCGCAGATAAATCTGAATCAAACATTCTTTTATTCAATTGTACCCCTTTTGATTGCTCATCATAGGTCCGTTTTCGTGTTTTGTGATGCCGGTCTGAACAAGTGTCAGCAAAGTGGTCTTTAGTGAGCTTGTGTTTATTAAAGCTATGAAAATGGTAGGCGAATTCATCAGTAAAAGTCTTTCCACATATTAAGCACGTAAACGTTTCAGTAAGAACTGTTGTTGTATCATGTATTATATTTTCGTTATTTACTTTCTCAGTAAGGCATGACTTTTCACATTTATTCTGTGAATTCCTTTCGATATCCGGACAATGGTTAGATGATTCACCATACAAGTTAGAACTTTCAGAAATGATTTCATTATAATTATTTGTATCTAATGTTGCTTCTGTTATCTCCATTTCAGTCAGATGCGTGCTTCCTATTGGGCAATCGGGTTCTTTTGACGCCACACCAGTAACTGACACTTTTCCAGTACTTTCTTTTTCTGGTAACAATAACTCTTTTATTTGTGTGCACTCTTGTGCTGATAATGTTTCCGTAGACATGTAATCATTAACTGATTCAGTTGAGTTTTTTTCAGTATCTGACATATTTTCTGTAGACATGTTATCAGTAACTGATTCTGCCAAGTCTCTTTCCGTTACTGACATATTTTCTGTGGTCTTAGTATCAGCAACTAAGACAGAAAATTCTTTTTCAGTTAACATATTTTTTGTTGACTTGTTAACAATGACTGGTACAGTAGGTTCTGGTTCTGTTATCACCATTTCTTCGTTATTTTCACATCCATTAACTGACATATGTTTCGTTGGTGTTTTATAAGTAATTGAAACCAGTGGTTCAGTAAATGACATAGTAATGTTTTCCTGAGAAATAACGATTACATTTTCAACGACATGAAATTCGGTAAGAGGCATATCTCTAATTGGCTTACTTCCTAAGTCCGTAGATACTGTTTCAGTAGCTGACAAATTTTGCTTTGGTTCCTCGTAAGAAATAAATAAATTTTTGGTTGGTTCTCCTGTCAATGATTTATCAGTTGTTTCTTGTCGAGTCTGTGACATATATTCCTCTGGCTCAGAAACTGGTAAATTTCTCTTAGTTTCCATACTATGAAGTTTTACCGCAGTATGTTCGTTTTCATTTAGTTCAGTGACAACATTAGATGTTATAATAGATCCGATGTCAACAGTTTCAATACTGTACTCTTTCTCACATTGTTCAACTTCTGTAGTTTCCCCGTCAAACATTTTTTTAATATCTGCTACTTTTTCATTTGACATATTTTGCAAAGGTTTGGAAATATATGTTACTTGTACATCAACAGTTTCTAAACTGTTCCCTATTGATATTGGACCATTAACTGGTTTATCTCCATTCAATGATGGCACACCCATATCGTTCTCATCTTCAGAGAAGAACTGCTGAGGATCGGCACCTTCTTCAATGAATGATACATCCGTGTCTTGGTCTGAAAATGATACTACAGTCTCCTCATCATCGTCCAGTGGTGACATATTGACCTCTGATCTTTCTGTACTAATATCATCATCTGTTTCCTTAGCAGAAGACTGATTACCACTCTGCCATTGACTACGTTTAATACAGCCTCTTTCCATCACCGGTGTTCCAACAGGTGGGTCAGAATTGTTTTCTGGTACGTTTTCTTGTGCAACAGAAGTACTTTCTGTTCTGCTGAATACCTTTTTCATGCCTCCAATAGTGAGTGAAGCTGTATCTTTGTCTTCAATAATACATTGATTAGGCTTTGTTTTTTGACTTCTCCTGGCAGTTTGCTTCTGATATGTTGAAGATAATTGTTTTATTTGTTTTTCAGACAATCTATTTAACAAGACAACTGGTTGTAAGTTCTCCAATATTTCTCTTGTTAAAACACTCAAATTCTCTTTTTGACTTTCTACCCCTGATTCTGCTGTTCTTTGCGACTTCTTTCGTTTCAACATTTTAGGATGAAATGATTTCTGCATTTCATCAAAAACTTCTTCTGAGGGTAATTCATTTTCCATATCACCTTGTAAATTCATGGGCAAGTCATCCTTTTTTGTTTCCAGAGTTTGTTCGGACATTGGTTTTAGTTTGGCAGGCTTTGGTTTTTTTCTTATGTTAATTTTAAGTGACCATGGAGATTTTTTGCTCTCATTTCTGAGTGTGGTTAAAGAGTTACGAGTGTGTTCAGTATCATTTTCCACGATATGAATACCTTTCTGAGCAAAACAACCATTTGAAGCCAACTGCTTTACTTGACCTGTATTCGAATTAGCTTGATTTTTTTCAAATTTCAATACACATGATTTAACATTTTCATGTTTACTTTGAACATTTTTTTCTGTCTTGTCACACTGTTCTTTGAAAGTTTTTGTAGCATCTACGACTGTATTTTGTATTGCTGTATCTTCCTGGCTACTTGGGTCATCAGTATGTACATCACACACATTTATATCTGTATTGGTAGCTATGGTGACAGAAGCAGTAACATTCCTATCTAAGGTTTTGGCGATACTGATTACCTTACTGCACTCAGTTCTGGGTAATTTTGCACTTTCTAGTTTAGTTTTCCCAGAATTCCTCGCTCTTATATTATCAGTAATTCGTCTAAGCCTAGCTATTCTGTCTTCCTTACTCCCTAATTTTGCCTTTTGGTGTATCTCATTAGTAGTTGTTATTGTTGTTGGTGATACGTTGTCTATGATATTCTGATTTAGTATTGGACTTTCAAACACATTCAACATGGCGTCTGTTAATTCTATGTCTTCACTGCGGTCTAATTTCTTACACTTTGTTCCGTCTATAATTTTTTTGTATTTCTCAACAGCATTCCTCGACGTTTCTATAATTTCCTTTTGTTTTTCTGGCGAAACAAATTTTTCAGTTGACAACCTGTTCCTACTGAAAGAACTCTTTATATTGTCATATTGCTTGGTAACGAGGTTTGAGTTTTCTGTTTGTGGTGTCTTGACCTTTTTACTACTTCCGTCCAAACTTGGTATTTCAATGGGAGATTTTATGGTTAACCTCCGATGTGAAGTCATTGAACATTGAGTGTCCATTTGTTTTTCATGTGTTTTAATGGGAGTAGTGTTGTATTCAAACATCTGACTATCAATTTCATCATCAATACTCCCGGATTCTAATGAAACTGATGTTTTAGTTTTATCTATGGTTTCCAATGATTCCAAACTATTCTCTTCGTTTTTATTTCCACTTCCTGTTCTGGCCTGAAAAATCAAAGAAATAAAAGTTCTAGCTTATGTAAGAAAAATAGCAAGGAAACCGACCGAACAATAAGAGTTTAAAGTCAAGGTACGACTACAAATACGGATTTAGACAAATATAAACAACACGTAACAACTAGAGGCTCCCAGGAGACTGTATCGCTCACTTGAACCTGAAACCAAACAACCCTTTTTTATCCAGGCTTTCTTTGCTATAAGGAATTGCCCAACACTTCTGCAAAAGTCATTAATTTTGACCTTTTAAGAGAAATAATTCCTATAAGGAGGAGCTTTTGATGCTTAGAGGGAGAAGGGAGGTTCACTTCAAATTTGCTGTACCTGTTGTACTTTTTTAACCATCAGTCGAAAACTCCCTTGACTCCCCCCCCCCCCCCGCCCCCCATTTTCTATTTTAAGCTAACGTAGCTATGTAGGTAGTCAGGTGTCATGATTTGCACAATTTTGGTAGAGGATGTCCTAAAGATGATGTGTGCAATGTTTCAAAGCAGTCCTTTAATGGGTTAAAGAGGAGAAGATTTTTTTAAAATCAAGTAAAACTGATTTAAAAAATGTCCAAGGAGAATAATTCCTAAACGGTTCATCAGACAATCTTGACCCTAAGTCATTTTTGTAGCCCTCATAGAGCAGAACAATTAAGCAATGCTAACTTTTTCTCTAGTTCAAATAATTTTCAAGATTTTGAAGCAAAAATGTCAAAAATAATCAATTTTGACAATTAAAGGGCAATAACTCCTATAAGGAGTCCTCATACAACTTCAACCCAATGGAGTGTTTCGTAGAGCTTTCGACGCAGATGAAGGCATGTCTCTTCGGTTTTCCTGTATCTGTTACACTTTTTTAAATATAAGCCAAAAACTGTATTTTACCCCCCCCCCTCCATTCTATTTTTAGCCATGGCGGCCATGTTGGTTAATCTGCAGCCATGGTTGGTGCAAACTTGGTTAAGGACATTTGACGGATGATGTGTACAAAGTTTCAAAGCAGTACTTTCAGTGGTTTCAGAGGAGAAGATTTTTAAAAAATCAATTAAAACTGATTAAAAAAAAAGTTCAAGGGGAAAAACTCTTAAATGGTTCATCAGACAATCTTAACTCTAAAGTCATTTTTGTAGCCCTCTTAGAGCAGAACAATTAAGCAATGCTAACTTTTTCTCTAGTTCTAATAATTTTCAAGATTTTGGGGCAAAACTGTCAAAAATATTCAATTTCGACAATTAAAGGGCTATAACTCTTATAAGGGGTCATCATACAACTTTGACCCAATGGTGTATTTCGTAGAGCTTTTGATGCAGATGAAGGCGTGTCTCTTAGGTTTTCCTGTATCTATTATACTTTTTGAACTATAAGCCAAAAACTGTATTTTACCGCCCCCCCCCTCCATTCTATTTTTTGCCATGGCGGCCATGTTGGTTAATCTGCAGCCATGGTGGGTGCAAACTTGGTTAAGGACATTTGACGGATGATGTGTACAAAGTTTCAAAGCAGTACTTTCAGTGGTTTCAGAGGAGAAGATTTTAAAAAATCAATTAAAACCGATTAAAATAAACAGTTCAAGGGGAATAACTCTTAAACGGTTAATCAGACAATCTTGACTCTAAAGCCAATTTTGTAGCCCTCATAGAGCAGAACAATTAAGCAATGCTTAATTTTTCTCTAGTTCTAATAATTTTCAAGATTTTGAGGCAAAAATGGCTAAAATCATCAATTTCGACAATTAAAGGGCAATAACTCCTACAAGGAGTCGTCATACAACTTTGACCCAATGGAGTGTTTTGTAGAGCTTTTGATGCTGAAGAAGGAAAGTCTCTTCGGAGGACATTTTACTGATACTGTGTGCAAAGTTTCAAAGCAATCCTTTCAGTGGTTTTGGAGGAGAAGATTTTTAAAGAACAGTTAACGACGACGACGACGACGGACGACGACGACGACGGACGCCAAGTGATGGCAATAGCTCACCTGACCCTTCGGGTCAGGTGAGCTAAAAACCAACAAATGACACTCGTGTACTAATCATTAGCAATCTATATACGCCTCCTCCGCTGCCGGATTCCCATACATATGTCTCGCCTCCAAAAACACAAACACAAAAACAGAAAGGGAGTAACCGGAACACAATATATCCATGGATGCACTCAAGTGCTCTAGACGAGTAAGCAATGCCTGCCTATGAGTAGACACCCGTCGAGTTATTGTCGTGTTTAAGAAAAAAATTGAAGAATGTGTCCATGGGACACGGATGCCCCCACTAAAGGAAGTCCCAAACAGGAAGTAGTTGTCCAACAGGTCTGAAAGTCGCTTAGGACGTACAACTAGTGATACTTAACCACCCTGCCAAATTTCAAATTGTTCTAATGTACGGTTTCTGAGTAAAGCTTGACGGAAATTTTCATACTCGTGTTAACACATTTTCAAATTGGCCCAGTCGAAAACAGGAAGTAGTTGTCCGACAGGTCTGAAAGTCGCTTAAGACGTACAACTTGTGATACTGAACTACCCTGCCAAATTTCAAATTGTTCTCATGTACGGTTTCTGAGTAAAGCTTGACGGAAATTTTCATATTCATGTTAACACATTTTCATATCGGCCCAGTCGCAAACAGGAAGTAGTTGTCCGACAGGTCTGAAAGTCGCTTAGGACGTACAACTTGTGATACTGAACCACCCTGCCAAATTTCAAATTGTTCTGATGTACGGTTTCTGAGAAAAGCTTGACGGAAATTCGTACGGACGTACAGACGGACGGACGGATGGACATGAGTAAAACTTAATGCCCCCGACATGTCGTCGCGGGGGCATAAAAATCAAACATAGGAATAGTAAAGATTACCTTAGACACAGCGAGAATATCCAATCTTATTTAGGTGAGTGACTTCCCATAATGATCAATTAAGTCATGGAGGGCCATAGAACTTCTAATGGGATAACACCAACCTGGGTACAACAAACCCTAGAAAATTTGTCTCGTAAGCAGAATTCTGTATCCTATATAATGCAAAATGGTTTAGATTCTGAATGCACAACCAGTAATATACTCCAGGTTAAGAACATTGAATTTATCAGCAGAACCCAGTACACTGCTTAATGTAAGAAAGGTATCGATGATTAATCTCTGAACTCTCTACCATGTTCTCATGCATCAAGTTAGATAGGTCAAGGTCAGACGTATGTAACTTATTAAACTATAGTAAATAATTCAAATTTAATTTAAATTTAATTTTTGGCTACAACATTAGTTGTAACTAGTCATATCAGTAAAACCTAGAACTGTGTATTAACTTGTACCTGACCTACAACTGTATATTAACTTGTACCTGACCTACAACTGTGTATTAACTTGTACCTGTCCTACAACTGTATATTAACTTGTACCTGTCCTACAACTGTGTATTAACTTGTACCAAACCTACAACTGTGTATTAACTTGTACCAAACCTACAACTGTGTATTAACTTGTACCAAACCTACAACTGTATATTAACTTGTACCTGTCCTACAACTGTGTATTAACTTGTACCTGACCTACAACTGTATATTAACTTGTACCTGTCCTACAACTGTGTATTAACTTGTACCTGACCTACAACTGTGTATTAACTTGTACCAAACCTACAACTGTGTATTAACTTGTACCAAACCTACAACTGTATATTAACTTGTACCTGTCCTACAACTGTGTATTAACTTGTACCTGACCTACAACTGTATATTAACTTGTACCTGACCTACAACTGTGTATTAACTTGTACCTGACCTACAACTGTATATTAACTTGTACCTGTCCTACAACTGTATATTAACTTGTACCTGTCCTACAACTGTATATTAACTTGTACCTGTCCTACAACTGTGTATTAACTTGTACCTGACCTACAACTGTATATTAACTTGTACCTGTCCTACAACTGTATATTAACTTGTACCTGTCCTACAACTGTGTATTAACTTGTACCTGACCTACAACTGTGTATTAACTTGTACCTGACCTACAACTGTGTATTAACTTGTACCTGTCCTACAACTGTGTATTAACTTGTACCTGTCCTACAACTGTGTATTAACTTGTACCTGTCCTACAACTGTGTATTAACTTGTACCTGACCTACAACTGTGTATTAACTTGTACCTGACCTACAACTGTGTATTAACTTGTACCTGTCCTACAACTGTATATTAACTTGTACCTGTCTTACAACTGTATATTAACTTGTACCTGTCCTACAACTGTATATTAACTTGTACCTGTCCTACAACTGTATATTAACTTGTACCTGACCTACAACTGTAAATTAACTTGTACCTGTCCTACAACTGTATATTAACTTGTACCTGACCTACAACTGTATATTAACTTGTACCTGACCTACAACTGTATATTAACTTGTACCTGTCCTACAACTGTATATTAACTTGTACCTGTCCTACAACTGTATATTAACTTGTACCTGACCTACAACTGTGTATTAACTTGTACCTGTCCTACAACTGTGTATTAACTTGTACCTGTCCTACAACTGTATATTAACTTGTACCTGACCTACAACTGTATATTAACTTGTACCTGTCCTACAACTGTGTATTAACTTGTACCTGACCTACAACTGTGTATTAACTTGTACCTGACCTACAACTGTATATTAACTTGTACCTGTCCTACAACTGTGTATTAACTTGTACCTGTCCTACAACTGTATATTAACTTGTACCTGTCCTACAACTGTGTATTAACTTGTACCTGTCCTACAACTGTATATTAACTTGTACCTGTCCTACAACTGTATATTAACTTGTACCTGTCCTACAACTGTATATTAACTTGTACCTGTCCTACAACTGTATATTAACTTGTACCTGACCTACAACTGTATATTAACTTGTACCTGTCCTACAACTGTGTATTAACTTGTACCTGTCCTACAACTGTGTATTAACTTGTACCAAACCTACAACTGTATATTAACTTGTACCTGTCCTACAACTGTGTATTAACTTGTACCTGACCTACAACTGTATATTAACTTGTACCTGTCCTACAACTGTGTATTAACTTGTACCTGTCCTACAACTGTGTATTAACTTGTACCTGTCCTACAACTGTATATTAACTTGTACCTGTCCTACAACTGTGTATTAACTTGTACCTGTCCTACAACTGTGTATTAACTTGTACCTGTCCTACAACTGTGTATTAACTTGTACCTGACCTACAACTGTATATTAACTTGTACCTGTCCTACAACTGTGTATTAACTTGTACCTGTCCTACAACTGTATATTAACTTGTACCTGTCCTACAACTGTGTATTAACTTGTACCTGATCTTTTATCTTTTCATCCTTCGTATTTCTGATCAAAGCTTTCACTGCAAGACTGACTCCTTCTGGAGAGATCACTGGCATCTAAAAGACAAAATAAACTATAAAAGGTAAAAAATATACATGGTTAAAGAAACTTCTTAAATATATAAACACGTTATAAGAGAAACATAATTCTGTTACACACAAAAAGGACGGAACAACAAATCACCAAATATATAAAACACAAAAATGAATAGAAAATAACACACAAGTGGGCTTAAACTACTGGCTAAGACATAAAACATTGTCTGGCAGGGTTGAACAAGTTACAAGTAATAGGATCCATAACTTTCATCCTACCGGTAATAGGATCCCTAACCATCCTCCTACCCCTAACCATCCTCCTACCAGTAATAGGACACTAACCATCCTCCTACCAGTAATAGGATCCCTAATCATCCTCCTACCAGTAATAGGACCCTAACCATCCTCCTACCAGTAATAGGACCCCTAATCATCCTCCTACCAGTAATAGGACCCCTAACCATCCTCCTACCCCTAACCATCCTCCTACCAGTAATAGGACACTAACCATCCTCCTACCAGTAATAGGATCCCTAATCATCCTCCTACCAGTAATAGGACCCTAACCATCCTCCTACCGGTAATAGGACCCCTAATCATCCTCCTACCAGTAATAGGACCCCTAACCATCCTCCTACCAGTAATAGGACCTAATCATCCTCCTACCAGTAATAGGACCTAATCATCCTCCTACCAGTAATAGGACCCCTAACCATCCTCCTACCAGTAATAGGACCTAATCATCCTCCTACCAGTAATAGGACCTAACCATCCTCCTACCAGTAATAGGACCTAATCATCCTCCTACCAGTAATAGGACCCTAACCATCCTCCTACCAGTAATAGGACCTAATCATCCTCCTACCAGTAATAGGACCTAACCATCCTCCTACCAGTAATCATCCTCCTACCAGTAATAGGACCTAATCATCCTCCTACCAGTAATAGGACCCTAACCATCCTCCTACCAGTAATAGGACCTAACCATCCTCCTACCAGTAATAGGACCTAACCATCCTCCTACCAGTAATAGGACCTAACCATCCTCCTACCAGTAATAGGACCTAACCATCCTCCTACCAGTAATAGGACCCCTAACCGTCCTCCTACCAGTAATAGGACCCTAACCATCCTCCTACCAGTAATAGGTCCCTAACCATCCTCCTACCAGTAATAGGTCCCCTAACCATCCTCCTACCAGTAATAGGACCTAACCATCCTCCTACCAGTAATAGGACCTAACCATCCTCCTACCAGTAATAGGACCTAATCATCCTCCTACCAGTAATAGGACCTAACCATCCTCCTACCGGTAATAGGACTCCTAACCATCCTCCTACCAGTAATAGGACCCCTAGCCATCCTCCTACCAGTAATAGGACCCTAACCATCCTCCTACCAGTAATAGGACCCTAACCATCCTCCTACCAGTAATAGGTCCCTAACCATCCTCCTACCAGTAATAGGACCCCTAACCATCCTCCTACCAGTAATAGGACCCTAACCATCCTCCTACCAGTAATAGGACCCCTAACCATCCTCCTACCAGTAATAGGACCTAATCATCCTCCTACCAGTAATAGGACCTAATCATCCTCCTACCAGTAATAGGACCCCTAACCGTCCTCCTACCAGTAATAGGACTCCTAACCATCCTCCTACCAGTAATAGGACCCTAACCATCCTCCTACCAGTAATAGGACCCCTAACCATCCTCCTACCAGTAATAGGACTCCTAACCATCCTCCTACCAGTAATAGGACCCCTAACCATCCTCCTACCAGTAATAGGACCCCTAACCATCCTCCTACCAGTAATAGGACTCCTAACCATCCTCCTACCAGTAATAGGACCCTAACCATCCTCCTACCAGTAATAGGACCCCTAACCATCCTCCTACCAGTAATAGGACTCCTAACCATCCTCCTACCAGTAATAGGACCCCTAACCATCCTCCTACCAGTAATAGGACCCCTAACCATCCTCCTACCAGTAATAGGACCCCTAACCATCCTCCTACCAGTAATAGGACTCCTAACCATCCTCCTACCAGTAATAGGACCCCTAACCATCCTCCTACCAGTAATAGGACCCCTAACCATCCTCCTACCAGTAATAGGACTCCTAACCATCCTCCTACCAGTAATAGGACCCCTAATCATCCTCCTAGCAGTAATAGGACCCTAACCATCCTCCTACCGGTAATAGGACCCCTAATAGGACTCCTAACCATCCTCCTACCAGTAATAGGACCCCTAACCATCCTCCTACCAGTAATAGGACCCTAACCATCCTCCTACCGGTAATAGGACCCCTAACCATCCTCCTACCAGTAATAGGACCCTAACCATCCTCCTTCATGTATTAGGTCCCTAACCATCCTCCTACCAGTAATAGGACCCTAACCATCCTCCTACCAGTAATAGGACCCCTAACCATCCTCCTACCAGTAATAGGACCCTAACCATCCTGCTACCGGTAGTAGGTCCCTTACCATCCTCCTACCAGTAATAGGACCCCTAATCATCCTCCTACCAGTAATAAGACCTCTAACCATCCTCCTAAGGGTAATAGGACCCTAACCATTCTCCTACCGGTAGTAGGTCCCTAACCATCCTCCTACCAGTAATAGGACCCCTAACCATCCTCCTACCAGTAATAGGTCCCCTAACCATCCTCCTACCAGTAATAGGACCCCTAATCATACTCCTAGCAGTAATATGACCCTAACCATCCTCCTACATGTAGTAGGTCCCTAACCATCCTCCTACCAGTAATAGGACCCCTAACCATCCTCCTACCAGTAATAGGACCCCTAACCATCCTCCTACCAGTAATAGGACCCCTAACTATCCTCCTACCAGTAATAGGACCATTACCATCCTCCTACCGGTAATAGGTCCCTAACCATCCTCCTACCAGTAATAGGACCCCTAATCATCCTCCTACCGGTAATAGGATCCCCAACCATCCTCCTACCAGCAATAGGACTCCTAACCATCCTCCTACCAGTAATAGGACCTCTAACCACCCTCCTACCGGTAGTAGGTCCCTAACCATCCTCCTACCAGTAATAGGATCCCTAATCATCCTCCTACCAGTAATAGGACCCTAACCGTCCTCCTACCGGTAGTAGGTCCCTAACCATCCTCCTACCAGTAATAGGATCCCTAATCATCCTCCTACCAGTAATAGGATCCCTAACCATCCTCCTACCAGTAATAGGACCCTAACCATCCTCCTACCGGTAGTAGGTCCCTTACCATCCTCCTACCAGTAATAGGACCCCTAATCATCCTCCTACCAGTAATAAGACCTCTAACCATCCTCCTAAGGGTAATAGGACCCTAACCATTCTCCTACCGGTAGTAGGTCCCTAACCATCCTCCTACCAGTAATAGGACCCCTAACCATCCTCCTACCAGTAATAGGTCCCCTAACCATCCTCCTACCAGTAATAGGACCCCTAATCATACTCCTAGCAGTAATATGACCCTAACCATCCTCCTACATGTAGTAGGTCCCTAACCATCCTCCTACCAGTAATAGGACCCCTAACCATCCTCCTACCAGTAATAGGACCCCTAACCATCCTCCTACCAGTAATAGGACCCCTAACTATCCTCCTACCAGTAATAGGACCATTACCATCCTCCTACCGGTAATAGGTCCCTAACCATCCTCCTACCAGTAATAGGACCCCTAATCATCCTCCTACCGGTAATAGGATCCCCAACCATCCTCCTACCAGCAATAGGACCCCTAACCATCCTCCTACCAGTAATAGGACCTCTAACCATCCTCCTACCGGTAGTAGGTCCCTAACCATCCTCCTACCAGTAATAGGATCCCTAATCATCCTCCTACCAGTAATAGGATCCCTAATCATCCTCCTACCAGTAATAGGACACTTAACCATCCTGCTACCAGTAATAGGACCCTAAGCATTTTCCTACGGGTAACAGGATCCTTAACCATCCTACCAATAATAGGATATTAACCATCCTCCTACGTGTAATAGGACCCTAACCATCCTCCTACCAGTAATAGGACCCTAACCATCATCCTACCAGTAATAGGATCCTAACCATCCTCCTACCAGTAATAGGACCCTAACCATCCTCCTACCAGTAATAGGACCCCTAATCATTCTCCTACCAGTAATAGGACCCTAACCATCCTCCTACCGGTAGTAGGTCCCTAACCATCCTCCTAAGGGTAACAGGACCCTTACCATCCTCCTACCGGTAGTAGGTCCCTAACCATCCTCCTACCAGTAATAGGACCCCTAACAATCCTCCTACCGGTAATAGGACCCTAACCATCCTCCTACATGTAGTAGGTCCCTAACCATCCTCCTACCAGTAATAGGACCCTAACCATCCTCCTACCAGTAATAGGACCCCTAATCATCCTCCTACCAGTAATAGGACCCTAACCATCCTCCTACCAGTAATAGGACCCTAACCATCCTCCTACCAGTAATAGGACCCCTAACCATCCTCCTACCAGTAATAGGACCCTAACCATCCTCCTGCTGGTAATAGGATACCTAACCATCATCCTACCATTAATAGGACCGGTAATCCTCCTACCGGTAATAGGACCCCTAACCATACTCCTACCGGTAATAGGACCCCTAACCATCCTCCTACTGGTAAAAGGACCCTTAACAATCCTTCTACTGGTAAAAGGACCCCTAACCATACTCCTACCGGTAATAGGACCCCTAACCATCCTTCTACTGGTAAAAGGACCCTTAACAATCCTTCTACTGGTAAAAGGACCCCTAACCATCCTCCTACCGGTAATAGGTCCCTAACCATCCTCCTACATGTAATAGGACCGGTAACCATCCTCCTACTGGTAATAGGATACCTAACCATCATCCTACCATTAATAGGACTGGTAATCCTCCTACCGGTAATAGGACCCCTAACCATCCTCCTAACAGTAAAATGACCCCAACCATCCTCCTACTGGTAAAAGAACCCTTAACAATCCTTCTACTGGTAAAAGGACCCCTAACCATTTTACCGGTAATACGACACCTAGGATCTCTAAACAACCTCCTGAGGATAATAGGACCCCTAACCATCCTCCTACTGTTATTAGGACCCCTAACCATCCTCCTACTGTTATTAGGACCCCTAACCATCCTCCTACCAACAGAAAACTATCTTTTACTTTGACATCCTATGTAACCTTTTGTGTCTCTATTACATTTAACAACTCTATATTGTTCTATAATATTTAACAACTCTATATTGTTCTATAACATTTAACAACAGCCCAATTTTTTAATTTGATAATCCATCATGAAACAACACATTTTAATGTACATGGGTGGCGGATAGGGGAGACCCTTTCATTGGGGGTGGGTTGTCAGGTAATAATACAGAATGCCTGGCCACTGACCATAGTGGGTTATGTTTTTGGAGAGTGCCAGGCTCCTTGGAATTAAAGACACCTTTTGCAGATTTCGAAAAAAGAGTAGGCTCATTGAAGCTGCTACAAAAGGCAAAATTGTGTTCCCTATGTCCCACCCCTTTTTAGTTGATTTATTGTTTGTTAACTTGTTTTCATCCTGAAATACTGCTGGCTGGACATAAAACATCTAATGAATCAATCAATCAATAATGCTAATTTTTATTTTATATCTATAAATATTTCACCTAAAATTGTAACACAAAGCTTATGGACCATATATTTTTTGGAGAAGTCCATTTTCTGTGGAGAAAAAAAGGCCCTTAATTTTTGTGGAGAAAGAAGCTAGACTATATATCCTTGGATTTTTTCTTCAAAGAAACTAAACAATTCTTCTTTGGGGAAGCTAGATCGTTATCCTAATCATTAGTTCACACTGCAAGGCAAGGTTGTCTATAAGACAGGTGGTTTATAATACAGGTGGTCTTAGAAGACAGGTGGGTCTAGTATACAGGTGGTCTATAATACAGGTGGTCTATAATACATGTGGTTTATAATACAGGTGGTCTAAAAGACTGGTGGTCTATAATATAGGTGGTTTATAATACAGGTGGTCTATAATACATGTGGTCTATAATACATGTGGTCTTATAAGACAGTTAGTCTATAAGACAGGTGGTCTTATAAGACAGGTGTTCTATTATACAGGTGGTCTATAATACAGGTGGTCTATAATACAGGTAGCCTTATAAGACAGGTGGTCTATAACACAGGTGGTCTATAATACAGGTGGTCTATAACACAGGTGGTCTATAATTCATATGGTCTATAATACAGGTGGTCTAATCATACATTTGGTCTACAATACAGGTGGTCTAAAAGACAGGTGGTCTATAATACAGGTGGTCTATTATACAGTTGGTCTTATAAGACAGGTGGTCTATAATATAGGTGGTCTTAAAAGACAGGTGGTCGATAAAAAAACAGGTGTTCTTATAAATACAGGTGGTCTTATAATACAGATGGTCTTATAAGACAGGTGGTCTTATAAGACAGGTGGTCTATAATACAGGTGGTCTTATAATACAGGTGGTCTATAATACAGCTGGTCTATAATACAGGTGGTCTGTAATATAGGTGGTCTATAATACAGATCTGTAATACAGGTGGTCTTATAAGACAGGTCGCCTATAATACAAGTGGTCTTATAATACAGGTGGTCTATAATACAGGTGGTCTATAAGACAGGTGGTCTATAATACAGGTGGTCTTATAATACAGGTGTATAATACATGGTCTATATAATACAGATGGTCTTTAATACAGGTGGTTCATAAGACAGGTGGTCTATAATACAGGTTGTCTTATAATACAGGTGGTCTTATAAGACAGGTGGTGTATAAGACAGATGGTTTTATAATACAGGTGGTCTATAATTCAGTTGGTCTATAATACAGGTGGTCTTGTTAGACAGGTGGTTTATAATATAGGTGATCTTAAAAGACAGGTGGTCTATAATACAGGAGGTCTATAATACAGGTAGTCTTATAAAACAGGTGGTCTATAATACAGGTGGTCTTTTAAGACAGGTGGTCTTATAAGACAGGTGGTCTAAAATACAGTTGGTCTATAAGGCAGGTGGTCTTTTAATACAGGTGGTGTTTTTAAATTGTTAAAATTCACAATATAGGAATTAAGAAAATCCTTCCAAGACAGAAATGGCAAAATTTTGTTAAACAGGAAGTAGGTGAGCCACAGACCTGAAATCGATTCCCAACGTTATGGGACGCAATGCCAAATTTCAGGAGAATGTGATTAGTAGTTGCTGAGGAAACTGTTACAAAAATTTTTTTTCCTGCCCGACATTCACCATATTATAACCCGGATTTTCACTCCGTTAAATGTGGCCAAAAATTGGAGGTCTAAAAAAAGGTATCTGCTTACTACAGGTTTACAGCTCTATCATTAAATAAACAATAGTTACCATGACGTCTATCACAGAGTTCCCACTGGTTGTAACACTTGGAATGTCTGTTGAATTTTCTACAAGATTTGGCATTTCTTTAGACCTCTCCTCCAATGAAGGTTCATTAACTATTGACTCTGTTTGACATATATCTGACTTATCTGAAAACAGACACAAATATGGATATACATGTAATGGAAAAGGTCTGTGACTTTTAATATGAACAGATCTTCAGCAATTAGAATGAAATATTTTGTAGTTAAATCAACCAGAGGCTCCCAAGTGTGGGCAATGCATTCTTTTTTTAACAATGGCATTGATCTAGAGAGAAGAGCCTTATTTTAAAAGTTTGTCTGTGGAAATGCTAATGATCAAGCAAAATATAGACAATTTCAGGTATATCTTATTAGGTTTTGAGAAATTTCAAAGTTGGATGGGGCATAACTCCTAAATAAAAATGTCTTATGACTTCCTGTAGATATCTACAACTACATATGGTGTCCTTCAGTCCCATCATGTTTAGAATAATTCTGATCAATAGTTTTGTAGAAGAAGCACTTATTTGTTGTTTCCATCCTCACAAGTCAGGGTTTCTGTGTCCACATGTGTCCACGAAACCCTTGACAAACTTAGCTAGGAAATTCCCGGGCTTAAAGATTTTTGTATTTTTTGTAGGACAAAAATGGAAAATTTCATAAAAAATTGCCATTTATGGGCAATAACTAATATAAGGAGTTGTCTGACAATTTCAGACCAATTAAGTGAATTGTAGGGCTTTTATTGCTGATCATTTGTGCAATTTACAGTTTCAATCTAGCTGCTATAGTTTTCAAGTTACAGGACAGAAACGGAAAATTTCATAAAAAAATTGCCATTTAAGGGCAATAATTCCCATAAGGAGTTATCTGACAATTTCAGACTAATACAGTGAATTGAAGGGCTTGTATAGCTGATCATTTTTGATATTTACAGTTTTACTCTAGCTGCTATAGTTGTCAAGTTACAGGACAAAAATGGAAAATTTCATTAAAAATTTGTCATTCAAGGGCAATAACCCCTAAAAGGAGTCATCTGACAATTTCAGACCAATCATGTGAATTGTAGGGCTTTAATTGCTGATCATTTTTGCCATTTACAGTTTCACTCTACCTCTTATAGTTTTCAAGTTATATTGTAAATACCAAAAATTTTGTCAAAAATCGTCAATAAACTGCAATTACTCCTACAAGAAGCCAATACACAACTTCACACTAATAGCAACTATTGTAGACCTTAATGTGCTGATCAATTTGAATAAATGTTTTCTCTATAGCTATTATAATTTTTGAGATAATGATCAAAACCCTGTGTTGACACCCATGTTCTATTTTTAGTAAAAGCTGCCATCTTTGTCTGTTGATCAACACCCTGTGTACAAACTTGGATGATTGTGGCCAAGTTTGAAAAAAAATTGGCCCAGTGGTTTCAGAGGAGAAGGTTTTTGAAAAAGTTTACGACTGACGACAGACGGCGGACGACGAACGCCAAGTATGTGAGCTAAAAACTGGTTTTATTAATGTCTTGCTTAGTATAAAATGGGCATTAACCATTCATTGTTGACCAGTTTGGGCCAAGAACAAATATATAGAGCAGCCATACCTTTAATTTCTTCCATCTGCTCGTCTTCTATCACATCATTTTCCAGTCTACTTTCGCTATCACTATCAGGCTCTTCTTCTATCACATCATTTTTCAGTCTACTTTGTCCATCACTGTCAGCAGTACTTTCGATGTTTTCTAAATCATGATCGGGTGTTTTTTGTCCATCAACAAAACAAAGTGCATCCAAATCGAAACCTTCACTATTTCCTAAAGCGTTTGCTCCGTTAACTGTTTTCTGTTTTTCCTTAAGGTTAGTTTCAGTGTCATTAATACAAGTAACCTGTTGAACTAGAGTTAAATTTATAAGGTCTGTACTTTGACCTTTATTTTTAAGGTCTGAACTTTGACCTTTATTTTTAAGGTCTGTACTTTGACCTTTATTTTTAAGGTCTGAACTTTGACCTTTATTTATAAGGTCTGTACTTTGACCTTTATTTTTAAGGTCTGAACTTTGACCTTTATTTTTAAGGTCTGAACTTTGACCTTTATTTTTAAGGTCTGAACTTTGACCTTTATTTTTAAGGTCTGAACTTTGACTATGATCTTCAGTTTTTGATTGATTATCTGTAGGTAGAGATGTCTTTGTACTATTCATATTGCTACTATTTGTATCCTGGTTATTTTGAGTGGCGGTAATTTTTAGTTTTCTGGTTTCTATCTCCTTTTCCTGGTTATTTATATCGAGGGTACCAGTATTTTGTATTTGACTGGTTTCCATGTCCTTTTCCTGGTTATTTACATGTAGGGTACATGTATTTTGCATCTGACTGGTTTCTATGTGCTTTTCCTGGTTATTTACAGGCAGGGTATCAGTATTTTGTATTTGACTGGTTTCCATTTTGTGTTCTGTTTCTTTTGTTTTGTTTGAACTGGCGTTATCTGCAAATAAATAAATTTTGCGAGAATACTGACTTTTGATTGGCTAGAAAATATTTTCTATCAGAGGATGGAAAACAAATTTGATCGTCATGGAGACACGCGCCATTTGACGTCATATATTACTCCACGGGAAACTAACAGTTTTTGTGTTGATCTCTTTTGTCAAAAATTTCCAGTTACAAAAATAAAATTGTTCAGTTTATTCTATTGTTTGAATTTATTTATAAGTATTAACTGCAAAAAATATTTTCTCCATCGAGGGATAACAAAATTTCCGTTGTGCACATTTAATATAATCCGCTACGTGGATTATACAATGTGCAGAACGGAAATTTTGTTATCCCTCGATGGAGAAAATATTTTTTGTAGTTAATCCTTAAATAAATTAATATTGTGAAATAGTGTTATCTAACTGGATAAAAAACTTTTTTAATTTGCCAATAAAAAATTGTCATGTGGCTGCATGCTTATCAATATGCCAATCACTTAAATCCTTGCTAAATTGTTCCAACTTTTTCATTATGTTGTTTATTAAATTGCTTCAGTTTCATTGACTTCTCTAATATGTATTTATATGAAATGACTCTTATTTTTTAGATTGTAAAATAAATTTTTGGTGGTCACAACTTGTATGATCTGATGTGCATTACGGACACTGTACTATTAAGTTTACACAACAAACACAGACTTCCTGAGTTGAAAATCTTAGCGGCCTGACTGACATTCAATCTTTGTCCGACAGAACACAATTTCATTTAGACATCATGTTTGTGCCAACCTATAGTCATACACTTTAATGATATAGTATTCAACCGGGCAACTAATGTCAGGTTTCCACAAATTTGGTACCTGATGTCAGGTTTCCACAAATTGGGTACCTAATGTCAGGTTTGCACAAATTGGGTACCTGATGTCAGGTTTCCACAAATTGGGTACCTAACGTCAGGTTTCCACAAATTGGGTACCTGATGTCAGGTTTCCACAAATTGGGTACCTAATGTCAGGTTTCCACATATTGGGTACTTAATGTCAGGTTTTCACAAATTGGGTACCTATCGTCAGGTTTCCACAAATTGGGTACCTAATGTCAGGTTTCCACAAATTGGGTACCTGATGTCAGGTTTCCACAAATTGGGTACCTAATGTCAGGTTTCCACAAATTGGGTACCTACTGTCAGGTTTTCACAAATTGGGTACCTAATGTCAGGTTTCCACAAATTGGGTACCTAATGTCAGGTTTCCACAAATTGGGTACCTGATGTCAGGTTTCCACAAATTGGGTACCTAATGTCAGGTTTCCACAAATTGGGTACCTAATGTCAGGTTTCAACAAATTGGGTACCTAATGTCAGGTTTCCACAAATTACGTACTTAATGTCAGATTTCCACAAATTGGGTACCTAATGTCAGGTTTCCACAAATATGGTACCCAATGTCAGGTTTGCACAAATTGGGTACCTAATGTCAGGTTTCCACAAATTGGGTACCTAATGTCAGGTTTCCACAAATTGGGTACCGAATGTCAGGTTTCCACAAATTGGGTACCTGATGTCAGGTTTCCACAAATTGGGTACCTAATGTCAGGTTTCCACAAATTGGGTACCTAATGTCAGGTTTCCAAAAATTGGGTACCTAATGTCAGGTTTCCACAAATTGGGTACCTGATGTCAGGTTTCCACAAATTGGGTACCTAATGTCAGGTTTCCACAAATTGGGTACCTAATGTCAGGTTTCCACAAATTGGGTACCTAATGTCAGGTTTCCACAAATTACGTACTTAATGTCAGATTTCCACAAATTGGGTACCTAATGTCAGGTTTCCACAAATATGGTACCTAATGTCAGGTTTGCACAAATTGGGTACCTAATGTCAGGTTTCCACAAATTGGGTACCTAATGTCAGGTTTCCACAAATTACGTACTTAATGTCAGATTTCCACAAATTGGGTACCTAATGTCAGGTTTGCACAAATATGGTACCTAATGTCAGGTTTCCACAAATTGGGTACCTGATGTCAGGTTTCCACAAATTGGGTACCTAATGTCAGGTTTCCACAAATTGGGTACCTAATATCAGGTTTCAACAAATTGGGTACCTAATGTCAGGTTTCCACAAATTACGTACTTAATGTCAGATTTCCACAAATTGGGTACCTAATGTCAGGTTTCCACAAATATGGTACCCAATGTCAGGTTTGCACAAATTGGGTACCTAATGTCAGGTTTCCACAAATTGGGTACCTAATGTCAGGTTTCCACAAATTGGGTACCTAATGTCAGGTTTCCACAAATTGGGTACCTAATGTCAGGTTTCCACAAATTACGTACTTAATGTCAGATTTCCACAAATTGGGTACCTAATGTCAGGTTTCCACAAATTACGTACTTAATGTCAGATTTCCACAAATTGGGTACCTAATGTCAGGTTTCCACAAATATGGTACCTAATGTCAGGTTTGCACAAATTGGGTACCTAATGTCAGGTTTCCACTAATTGGGTACCTAATGTCAGGTTTCCACAAATTACGTACTTAATGTCAGATTTCCACAAATTGGGTACCTAATGTCAGGTTTGCACAAATATGGTACCTAATGTCAGGTTTCCACAAATTGGGTACCTGATGTCAGGTTTCCACAAATTGGGTACCTAATGTCAGGTTTCCACAAATTGGGTACCTAATATCAGGTTTCAACAAATTGGGTACCTAATGTCAGGTTTCCACAAATTACGTACTTAATGTCAGATTTCCACAAATTGGGTACCTAATGTCAGGTTTCCACAAATATGGTACCCAATGTCAGGTTTGCACAAATTGGGTACCTAATGTCAGGTTTCCACAAATTGGGTACCTAATGTCAGGTTTCCACAAATTGGGTACCTAATGTCAGGTTTCCACAAATTGGGTACCTAATGTCAGGTTTCCACAAATTACGTACTTAATGTCAGATTTCCACAAATTGGGTACCTAATGTCAGGTTTGCACAAATATGGTACCTAATGTCAGGTTTGCACAAATTGGGTACCTAATGTCAGGTTTCCACAAATTGGGTACCTAATGTCAGGTTTCCACAAATTGGGTACCTAATGTCAGGTTTCCACAAATTGGGTACCTAATGTCAGGTTTCCACAAATTGGGTACTAACATCAGGTTTCCACAAATTGGGTACCTAATGTCAGGTTTCCACAAATTGGGTACCGAATGTCAGGTTTCCACAAATTGGGTACCTAATGTCAGGTTTCCACAAATTGGGTACCTAATGTCAGGTTTCCACAAATTACGTACTTAATGTCAGATTTCCACAAATTGGGTACCTAATGTCGGGTTTCCACAAATTGGGTACCTAATGTCAGGTTTCCACAAATTACATACTTAATGTCAGATTTCCACAAATTGGGTACCTAATGTCAGGTTTCCACAAATTGGGTACTAACGTCAGGTTTCCACAAATTGGGTACCTAATGTCAGGTTTGCACAAATTGGGTACCGAATGTCAGGTTTCCACAAATTGGGAACCTAATGTCAGGTTTCCACAAATTGGGTACCTAATGTCAGGTTTCCACAAATTGGGTACTAACGTCAGGTTTCCACAAATTGGGTACCTAATGTCAGGTTTTCACAAATTGGGTACCTAGTGTCAGGTTTCCACAAATTGGGTACCTAATGTCAGGTTTCCACAAATTGTTTACCTACTGTCAGGTTTCCACAAATTGGGTACCTAATGTCAGGTTTCCACAAATTGGGTACCTGATGTCAGGTTTCCACAAATTGGGTACCTAATGTCAGGTTTCCACAAATTGGGTACCTAATGTCAGGTTTTCACAAATTGGGTACCTAATGTCAGGTTTCCACAAATTGGGTACCTAATGTCAGGCTTCCACAAATTTGGTACCTAATGTCAGGTTTCCACAAATTGGGTACCAAATGTCAGGTTGCACAAATTGGGTACCTAATGTCAGGTTGCACAAATTGGGTACCTAATGTCAGGTTTTCACAAATTGGGTACCTAATGTCAGGTTTCCACAAATTGGGTACCTAAGGTCAGGTTTTCACGAATTGGGTACCTAATGTCAGGTTTCCACAAATTGGGTACCTCACGTCAGGTTTCCACAAATTGGGAACCTAATGTCAGGTTTCCACAAATTGGGTACCTAATATCAGGTTTCCACAAATTGGGTACCTAATGTCAGGTTTCCACATATTGGGTACCTAATGTCAGGTTTCCACAAATTGGGTACCTATCGTCAGGTTTCCACAAATTGGGTACCTATCGTCAGGTTTCCACAAATTGGGTACCTAATGTCCGGTTTTCACAAATTGGGTACCTATCGTCAGGTTTCCACAAATTGGGTACCTAATGTCAGGTTTCCACAAATTTAGTACCTGATGTCAGGTTTCCACAAATTGGGTACCTAATGTCAGGTTTCCACAAATTGGGTACCTACCGTCAGGTTTTCACAAATTGGGTACCTAATGTCAGGTTTCCACAAATTGGGTACCAAATGTCAGGTTTCCACAAATTGAGTACCTAATGTCAGGTTTCCACAAATTGGGTACCTGATGTCAGGTTTCCACAAATTGGGTACCTAATGTCAGGTTTCCACAAATTGGGTACCTGATGTCAGGTTTCCACAAATTGGGTACCGAATGTCAGGTTTCCACAAATTAGGTACCTAATGTCAGGTTTCCACAAATTGGGTACCTAATGTCAGATTTCCACAAATTACGTACTTAATGTCAGATTTCCACAAATTGGGTACCAATGTCAGGTTTCCACAAATATGGTACCTAATGTCAGGTTTGCACAAATTGGGTACCTAATGTCAGGTTTGCACAAATTGGGTACCTAATGTCAGGTTTGCACAAATTGGGTACCGAATGTCAGGTTTCCACAAATTGGGTACCTAATGTCAGGTTTCCACAAATTGGGTACCTAATGTCAGGTTTCCACAAATTGGGTACCTAATGTCAGGTTTCCACAAATTGGGTACCTAATGTCAGGTTTCCACAAATTGGGTACCTGATGTCAGGTTTCCACAAATTGGGTACCTGATGTCAGGTTTCCACAAATTGGGTACCTAATGTCAGGTTTCCACAAATTGGGTACCTAATGTCAGGTTTCCACAAATTGGGTACCTAATGTCATGTTTCCACAAATTACGTACTTAATGTCAGATTTCCACAAATTGGGTACCTAATGTCATGTTTGCACAAATATGGTACCTAATGTCAGGTTTGCACAAATTGGGTACCTAATGTCAGGTTTGCACAAATTGGGTACCTGATCTCTGGTTTCCACAAATTGGGTACCTAATGTCAGGTTTTCATAAATTAGGTACCTAATGTCAGGTTTCCACAAATTGGGTACCCAGGCTTTCAAGCACCTTTTGACAAAATATAAGGGATAAATTTAGGGCACTTTTCTCCCAAAATAAGGGCAATTTTAAGGATTTTTTAGGGCATTTTGTTGAAAATAAGGGATGTTAGTTCCATTAAATATCACGAATGCACTATAGGTTGAGATATATACTCACCTACAGGGACAAAACACATACAAAAAGAACTTCTTACCAACAACACCAACTCATCAGCCATCAACAGACACATTCAGCAACAGATCCAATTTTATTCCTGCAATTTGTTCTTTTGGATATCTGATAAATGTAGATCTGTTCATGTCTGTTGAGCTGGCATTTGGTAATAACACAAGTTGCTGGAAGTATACTAACACTAGAAAGTGAGTTAAATGTATTCTAAAACATGTAAATACGTGATCTTTTACAATCAATTATAGCTTAAAGAATTTTTAATATATTAATTTCAAAATGTAGGATTTTTCATGATTTATAAGGGCTTTTTAGGGTTTTTCGGAAAAAATAAGGAAATTTAGGGATGATGATAAAAAATAAGGAAAATTAGGAATATTTAGGGCCGCTTGAAAGCCTGTGCCTAATGTCAGGTTTGCACAAATTGGGTACCGAATGTCAGGTTTCCACAAATTGGGTACCTAATGTCAGGTTTCCACAAATTGGGTACCTAATGTCAGGTTTCCACAAATTGGGTACCTAATGTCAGGTTTCCACAAATTGGGTACCTAATGTCAGGTTTCCACAAATTGGGTACCTGATGTCAGGTTTCCACAAATTGGGTACCTAATGTCAGGTTTCCACAAATTGGGTACCTAATGTCAGGTTTCCACAAATTACATACTTAATGTCAGAGTTCCACAAATTGGGTACCTAATGTCAGGTTTCCACAAATATGGTACCTAATGTCAGGTTTGCACAAATTGGGTACCTAATGTCAGGTTTGCACAAATTGGGTACCTGATGTCTGGTTTCCACAAATTGGGTACCTAATGTCAGGTTTTCACAAATTAGGTACCTAATGTCAGGTTTCCACAAATTGGGTACCTAATGTCAGGTTTGCACAAATTGGGTACCTGATGTCAGGTTTCCACAAATTGGGTACCTAACGTCAGGTTTTCACAAATTGGGTACCTAATGTCAGGTTTCCAAAACTTGGGTACCTGATGTCAGGTTTCCACAAATTGGGTACCAAATGTCAGGTTGCACAAATTGGGTACCTAATGTCAGGTTGCACAAATATGGTACCTAATGTCAGGTTTCCACAAATTTGGTACCTAATGTCATGTTTCCACAAATTACGTACTTAATGTCAGATTTCCACAAATTGGGTACCTAATGTCATGTTTGCACAAATATGGTACCTAATGTCAGGTTTGCACAAATTGGGTACCTAATGTCAGGTTTGCACAAATTGGGTACCTGATCTCTGGTTTCCACAAATTGGGTACCTAATGTCAGGTTTTCATAAATTAGGTACCTAATGTCAGGTTTCCACAAATTGGGTACCCAGGCTTTCAAGCACCTTTTGACAAAATATAAGGGATAAATTTAGGGCACTTTTCTCCCAAAATAAGGGCAATTTTAAGGATTTTTTAGGGCATTTTGTTGAAAATAAGGGATGTTAGTTCCATTAAATATCACGAATGCACTATAGGTTGAGATATATACTCACCTACAGGGACAAAACACATACAAAATGAACTTCTTACCAACAACACCAACTCATCAGCCATCAACAGACACATTCAGCAACAGATCCAATTTTATTCCTGCAATTTGTTCTTTTGGATATCTGATAAATGTAGATCTGTTCATGTCTGTTGAGCTGGCATTTGGTAATAACACAAGTTGCTGGAAGTATACTAACACTAGAAAGTGAGTTAAATGTATTCTAAAACATGTAAATACGTGATCTTTTACAATCAATTATAGCTTAAAGAATTTTTAATATATTAATTTCAAAATGTAGGATTTTTCATGATTTATAAGGGCTTTTTAGGGTTTTTCGGAAAAAATAAGGAAATTTAGGGATGATGATAAAAAATAAGGAAAATTAGGAATATTTAGGGCCGCTTGAAAGCCTGTGCCTAATGTCAGGTTTGCACAAATTGGGTACCGAATGTCAGGTTTCCACAAATTGGGTACCTAATGTCAGGTTTCCACAAATTGGGTACCTAATGTCAGGTTTCCACAAATTGGGTACCTAATGTCAGGTTTCCACAAATTGGGTACCTAATGTCAGGTTTCCACAAATTGGGTACCTGATGTCAGGTTTCCACAAATTGGGTACCTAATGTCAGGTTTCCACAAATTGGGTACCTAATGTCAGGTTTCCACAAATTGGGTACCTAATGTCAGGTTTGCACAAATTGGGTACCTGATGTCAGGTTTCCACAAATTGGGTACCTAACGTCAGGTTTTCACAAATTGGGTACCTAATGTCAGGTTTCCAAAACTTGGGTACCTGATGTCAGGTTTCCACAAATTGGGTACCAAATGTCAGGTTGCACAAATTGGGTACCTAATGTCAGGTTGCACAAATATGGTACCTAATGTCAGGTTTCCACAAATTGGGTACCTAATGTCAGGTTTCCACAAATTGGGTACCAAATGTCAGGTTGCACAAATTGGGTACATAATGTCAGGTTGCACAAATTGTGTACCTAATGTCAGGTTTTCACAAATTGGGTACCTACTGTCAGGTTTGCACAAATTGGGTACCTAAGGTCAGGTTTTCACAAAATGGGTACCTATATAATGTCAGGTTTCCACAAATTGGGTACCTGATGTCAGGTTTCCAAATTGGGTACCTAATGTCAGGTTGCATAAATTGGGTACCTGATGTCAGGTTTCCACAAATTGAGTACCTATAATGTCAGGTTTCCAAAAATTGGGTACCGAACGTCAGGTTTCCAAAAATTGGGTACCTAATGTCAGGTTTCCACAAATTGGGTACCTTATGTCAGGTTTCCAAAAATTGGGTACCTTAATAACGTCAGGTTCCACAAATTGGGTACCTAATGTCCGGTTTCCAAAAATTGGGTACCAAATGTCAGGTTTCCAAAAATTGGGTACCTAACGTCAGGTTTAGACAAATTGGGCACCTAACATCAGGTTGCACAAATTGGGTACCTAATGTCAGGTTTGCACAAATTGGGTACCTAAGGTCAGGTTTTCACAAATTGGGTACCTATATAATGTCAGGTTTCCACAAATTGGGTACCTGATGTCAGGTTGCCAAATTGGGTACTTAATGTCAGGTTGCATAAATTGGGTACCTAATGTCCGGTTTCCAAAAATTGGGTACCAAATGTCAGGTTTCCAAAAATTGGGTACCTAACGTCAGGTTTAGACAAATTGGGCACCTAACATCAGGTTGCACAAATTGGGTACCTAATGTCAGGTTTGCACAAATTGGGTACCTAAGGTCAGGTTTTCACAAATTGGGTACCTATATAATGTCAGGTTTCCACAAATTGGGTACCTGATGTCAGGTTGCCAAATTTGGTACCTAATGTCAGGTTGCATAAATTGGGTACCTGATGTCAGGTTTCAACAAATTGAGTACCTATAATGTCAGGTTTCCAAAAATTGGGTACCGAACGTCGGGTTTCAAAAAATTGGGTACCTAATGTCAGGTTTCCACAAATTGGGTACCTTATGTCAGGTTTCCAAAAATTGGGTACCTAACGTCAGGTTTCCACAAATTGGGTACCTAATGTCAGGTTTCAAAAATTGGGTACCAGATGTCAGGTTTCCATAAATTGGGTACCTAACGTCAGGTTCCACAAATTGGGTACCTAATGTCAGGTTTCCAAAAATTGGGTACCAAATGTCAGGTTGCACAAATTGGGTACATAATGTCAGGTTGCACAAATTGTGTACCTAATGTCAGGTTTTCACAAATTGGGTACCTACTGTCAGGTTTGCACAAATTGGGTACCTAAGGTCAGGTTTTCACAAAATGGGTACCTATATAATGTCAGGTTTCCACAAATTGGGTACCTGATGTCAGGTTTCCAAATTGGGTACCTAATGTCAGGTTGCATAAATTGGGTACCTGATGTCAGGTTTCCACAAATTGAGTACCTATAATGTCAGGTTTCCAAAAATTGGGTACCGAACGTCAGGTTTCCAAAAATTGGGTACCTAATGTCAGGTTTCCACAAATTGGGTACCTTATGTCAGGTTTCCAAAAATTGGGTACCTAACGTCAGGTTCCACAAATTGGGTACCTAATGTCCGGTTTCCAAAAATTGGGTACCTAACGTCAGGTTTAGACAAATTGGGCACCTAACATCAGGTTGCACAAATTGGGTACATAATGTCAGGTTTGCACAAATTGGGTACCTAAGGTCAGGTTTTCACAAATTGGGTACCTATATAATGTCAGGTTTCCACAAATTGGGTACCTGATGTCAGGTTGCCAAATTGGGTACCTAATGTCAGGTTGCATAAATTGGGTACCTAATGTCCGGTTTCCAAAAATTGGGTACCAAATGTCAGGTTTCCAAAAATTGGGTACCTAACGTCAGGTTTAGACAAATTGGGCACCTAACATCAGGTTGCACAAATTGGGTACCTAATGTCAGGTTTGCACAAATTGGGTACCTAAGGTCAGGTTTTCACAAATTGGGTACCTATATAATGTCAGGTTTCCACAAATTGGGTACCTGATGTCAGGTTGCCAAATTTGGTACCTAATGTCAGGTTGCATAAATTGGGTACCTGATGTCAGGTTTCAACAAATTGAGTACCTATAATGTCAGGTTTCCAAAAATTGGGTACCGAACGTCGGGTTTCAAAAAATTGGGTACCTAATGTCAGGTTTCCACAAATTGGGTACCTTATGTCAGGTTTCCAAAAATTGGGTACCTAACGTCAGGTTTCCACAAATTGGGTACCTAATGTCAGGTTTCAAAAATTGGGTACCAGATGTCAGGTTTCCATAAATTGGGTACCTAACGTCAGGTTCCACAAATTGGGTACCTAATGTCAGGTTTCCAAAAATTGGGTACCAAATGTCAGGTTTCCAAAAATTGGGTACCTAACGTCAGGTTTAGACAAATTGGGTACCTATCGTCAGGTTTCCACAAATTGGGTACCGAATGTCAGGTTTCCAAAAATTGGGTACCGAATGTCAGGTTTCCAAAAATTGGGTACCTAACGTCAGGTTTAGACAAATTGGGTACCTAACGTCAGGTTTCCACAAATTGGGTACCAAATGTCAGGTTTCAACAAATTGGGTACCTAATGTCAGGTTTCCAAAAATTAGGTACCAAATGTCAGGTTTCCACAAATTGGGTACCTGACGTCAGGTTTCTACAAATTGGGTACCTAATGTCAGGTTTAGACAAATTGGGAACCTAATGTCAGGTTTCCACAAATTGGGAACCTAATGTCAGGTTTCCACAAATTGGGTACTAACGTCAGGTTTAGACAAATTGGGAACCTAACGTCAGGTTTCCACAAATTGGGTACCTAACGTCAGGTTTAGACAAATTGGGTACCTAACGTCAGGTTTCCACAAATTGGGTACCGAATGTCAGGTTTCCAAAAATTGGGTACCGAATGTCAGGTTTCCAAAAATTGGGTACCTAACGTCAGGTTTAGACAAATTGGGTACCTAACGTCAGGTTTCCACAAATTGGGTACCAAATGTCAGGTTTCCACAAATTGGGTACCTAACGTCAGGTTTCCAAAAATTGGGTACCTAATGTCAGGTTTCCACAAATTGGGTACCTAATGTCAGGTTTAGACAAATTGGGAACCTAACGTCAGGTTTCCACAAATTGGGTACCTAACGTCAGGTTTCCACAAATTGGGTACCAAATGTCAGGTTTCCAAAAATTGGGTACTAACGTCAGGTTTCCACAAATTGGGTCCCAAATGTCAGGTTTCCAAAAATTGGGTACTAACGTCAGGTTTCCAAAAATTGGGTACTAATGTCAGGTTTCCACAAATTGGGTACCAAATGTCAGGTTTCCAAAAATTGGGTACTAACGTCAGGTTTCCAAAAATTGGGTACTAACGTCAGGTTTCCACAAATTGGGTACCAAATGTCAGGTTTCCAAAAATTGGGTACTAACGTCAGGTTTCCAAAAATTGGGTACTAACGTCAGGTTTCCAAAAATTGGGTACTAACATCAGGTTTCCAAAAATTTTTGTGTTTGTTTGGTGTTTAACACCACTTTTTTTCATTTATGGCAATCTATTGTTACAGCCAATCAAAATAGAAAATAACTATTGATTTGTAGTAATGTATAGTTTTTATTTTTATCTGATGTCAGATTTAAGATTTCAAGAAAAGACCAAGTTCTCAAGGCTGGAAAATTAGGAAAAAAATCTTGGAACACTTCCATAATAGCAGGTGCACAACTTCAATACATGTGCAATCATTCGGTGAAGTTTCAGAAATCTGGTTAGAAAACTGTAGGAGGAGTTGATTACACAAAATAGGTACCATCTTATGAAAATGTTCTGAAAAATGACTAAGTTCCCAAGGGTGGACAGTGATTTTGTTGGCATTTTTCAAAACTGCCCATGCACTTTTCTATTGGAAAAATATGCGGTATTTTATGAGCATTGGGAATATGTATAAAACCTTGACTTTAAGGCAAAAACATACCTAAATGAAGAATATAAAGAAAAAAAACCATTGAAATCATGCATTCAGTAAGCTTAAACCATCATTTCTAATTTTTTCTGCTTCAAACATCATCATTTGGGAAATTCTAAACCTCATTTGGGAAAAATTCAAGCCATTTTGTGGACATTTTGGGAAACCTTCCTCAAGGGGAAAAAAACGTATTTCAGATAATATAGGCTTACAATAACACTGCTGGAAAATTAGAAAAAAATCCTGGAACACTTCCATAATAGCAGGTGCACAACTTCAATACATGTGCAATCTTTCTGTGAAGTTTCAGAGATCTTGGTTGAAAACTGTAGGAGGAGCTGATTACACAAAATAGATACCCTATTCCCCCCCCCCGTCAGTCCACCCAACCGCTTGGCAGCCCATCCGCCCCACTTCACCACACTAATATTACACTAAAAGTAGACTATTTTGTCCATTGTGTCGATATCATTGAGTGTCGGTTCGCAAGCAAACCTATGAAATTATACCATGTTATAAATATAATGATGAGAATATAGTTAATAAACGCTGTGACTTATACAATTTGTTTTTCTTTAGTTTTATTTGTCAGCTCTGTCTATGACTGTTATATGCTTACATAATTTGTACATAAAATTACAGGTATAAATTGTGGTCACAAAGATAAAATTGGTCAGTTTCCATTTTTTTATTTAATATTTATTTCAGTTATATTAATTCATAAAATTAATTTTGAATCTTTAAATCAATTACCTGAAATGGATTAATTAATATCTGAAGAGTAAGAAATTAAAAGTTAAATCAAGAGTGTATAAATATGTCATACTAACTAACCTGTAAAGAAGGTAAAGCCCTTGTGGTGTATAGGACCACCATTGTTTTTGGACTTTTCGGCCATATTAAATTTGAAGATTTTGACTTGAAAAATTACCTTTATTTCAAATTGAGTGACACTTCTGTCCCATATAAATATGCACCAGGTCAAAATTCTGTCAAAATTTCACAATATGTTTTATTGCATGTAAGAACGAACGCTCAACTGGAAGTCACCATGGTCTAAAAATCTACTTTCACTTTCTATTTCAGTCCAAAAATAGTGCATGTCCCTAATTGACTCTCAACATTTTTATGTTCATTTAAAACCAATAAAACTTTATCATTATGTTTCCTAGGATATTCACTTTTCCAAAAATACAAAATTAATTCTATCGTGTGCGGTTCAAATTCTATATTAGGCAACAGTGAACCGGTCTGTTGATAGTACTACTTTTACGTACAACCTCTGGACTGGTTCCCTGTATTTGGTGGTCCTACACCTTGTACATAGGAACTCACCTATACAGAAGGTAAAGAAGGTATTGATCAGCCCTTGTACATAGGAACTCACCTAATGTATACAGAAGGTAAAGAAGTTATTGATCAGCCCTTGTACGTACAGAAGGTAAATAATTAAGTTATCGATCAGCCCTTGTACAAAAGAACTCACCTGTACAGAAGGTAAAGAAGTTATTGATCAGCCCTTGAACAGAATTCACATACTCCATTGCTTGTGAAGATCCATAGCAGACCAGGTTGTCATTAGATGTATCGGCTATAACCGAGTACCAGTTTATGCCATCTTGTAAAATTAACTGAAAATAAGACAACTTAGCATTATCACTGATCAATGGAAAAAGACAGTTCTCTCCCCTGTACAACCTTCAATGGAAAAAGACAGTTCTCTCCCCTGTACAACCTTCAAATATCAGAGATTTTCCTATCTTTATGTTTTTGGTAAGTAATCCTATGTAAAATTGTTATCACTATTTTGTTCTTCATTTGAAACCATAGAAACAGCTTCATCTACATCATTTTAAGATTTACACCTTGAATATGACGCAAATGCCAAGGTAATCTCAGCACAAGAATTTAACGTGATGATTTTAATTTCAAACTTTCCAGCTTCTCCTGCATACATTGTCTATATTTCTCAATCGATGAGGTACTAGTATGTATGCAAGAGCTTGTAGTCAGTATATTGATGTTTGCAAAATGTCACAAATTTATTGCGGGCAGACTAAGGTTTTATATAGTAGGAAAAATAGGATTTCTGATAGTTTTTACCAATATTTGATTTCAGTACTAATGATTGTACTGCTCATTGGATACACCTATTACTGACTAGTGGTGTATGATATCCATTGGATACACCTATAATACTGACTAGTGGTGTTTGATATCCATCCATTGGATACATCTATTACTGACTAGTGGTCTATGATATCCATTGGATACACCTATTACTGACTAGTGGTGTATGATATCCATTGGATACACCTATTACTGACTAGTGGTGTATGATATCCATTGGATACACCTATTACTGACTAGTGGTGTTTGATATCCATCCATTGGATACATCTATTACTGACTAGTGGTGTATGATATCCATTGGATACACCTATTACTGACTAGTGGTGTATGATATCCATTGGATACACCTATTACTGACTAGTGGTGTATGATATCCATTGGATACACCTATTACTGACTAGTGGTGTTTGATATCCATCCATTGGATACATCTATAACTGACTAGTGGTGTATGATATCCATTGGATACACCTATTACTGACTAGTGGTGTATGATATCCATTGGATACACCTATTACTGACTAGTGGTGTATGATATCCATTGGATACACCTATTACTGACTAATGGTGTATGATATCCATTGGATACACCTATTACTGACTAGTGGTGTATGATATCCATTGGATACACCTATTACTGACTAGTGGTGTATGATATCCATTGGATACACCTATTACTGACTAGTGGTGTATGATATCCATTGGATACACCTATTACTGACTAATGGTGTATGATATCCATTGGATACACCTATTACTGACTAGTGGTGTATGATATCCATTGGATACACCTATTACTGACTAATGGTGTATGATATCCATTGGATACACCTATTACTGACTAGTGGTGTATGATATCCATTGGATACACCTATTACTGACTAGTGGTGTATGATATCCATTGGATACACCTATTACTGACTAGTGGTGTATGATATCCATTGGATACACCTATTACTGACTAATGGTGTATGATATCCATTGGATACACCTATTACTGACTAGTGGTGTATGATATCCATTGGATACACCTATTACTGACTAGTGGTGTATGATATCCATTGGATACACCTATTACTGACTAATGGTGTATGATATCCATTGGATACACCTATTACTGACTAGTGGTGTATGATATCCATTGGATACACCTATTACTAACTAGTGGTGTATGATATCCATTTGATACACCTATTACTGATTAGTGGTGTATGATATCCATTGGATACACCTATAATACTGACTAGTGGTGTATGATATCCATTGGATACACCTATTACTGACTAGTGGTGTGTGATACCCATCCATTGGATACACCTATTACTGACTAGTGGTGTATGATACCCATTGGATACACCTTATTACTGACTAGTGGTGTATGATATCCATTGGATACACCTATTACTGACTAGTGGTGTATGATACCCATCCATTGGATACACCTATTACTGACTAGTGGTGTATGATACCCATCCATTGGATACACCTATTACTGACTAGTGGTGTATGATACCCAACCATTGGATACACCTATTACTGACTAGTGGTGTATGATACCCATCCATTGGATACACCTATAATACTGACTAGTGGTGTATGATACCCATCCATTGGCTACACCTATTACTGACTAGTGGTGTATGATACCCATCCATAGGATACACCTATAATACTGACTAGTGGTGTATGATACCCATCCATTGGATACACCTATAATACTGACTAGTGGTGTATGATACCCATCCATAGGATACACCTATAATACTGACTAGTGGTGTATGATACCCATCCATTGGATACACCTATAATACTGACTAGTGGTGTATGATACCCATCCATTGGCTACACCTATTACTGACTAGTGGTGTATGATACCCATCCATAGGATACACCTATAATACTGACTAGTGGCGTATGATACCCTTACATTGGATACACCTATTACTGACTAGTGGTGTATGATACCCATCCATTGGATACACCTATTACTGACTAGTGGTGTATGATACCCATTGGATACACCTATTACTGACTAGTGGTGTATGATACCCATCCATTGGATACACCTATTACTGACTAGTGGTGTATGATACCCATCCATTGGATACACCTATTACTGACTAGTGGTGTATGATACCCATCCATTGGATACACCTATAATACTGACTAGTGGTGTATGATACCCATCCATTGGATACACCTATTACTGACTAGTGGTGTATGATATCCATTGGATACACCTATTACTGACTAGTGGTGTATGATATCCATTGGATACACCTATAATACTGACTAGTGGTGTATGATACCCATCCATTGGATACACCTATTACTGACTAGTGGTGTATGATATCCATTGGATACACCTATTACTGACTAGTGGTGTATGATACCCATCCATTGGATACACCTATTACTGACTAGTGGTGTATGATACCCATTGGATACACCTATTACTGACTAGTGGTGTATGATACCCATCCATTGGATACACCTATTACTGACTAGTGGTGTATGATACCCATCCATTGGATACACCTATATTACTGACTAGTGGTGTATGATACCCATCCATTGGATACACCTATTACTGACTAGTGGTGTATGATATCCATCCATTGGATACACCTATTACTGACTAGTGGTGTATGATACCCATCCATTGGATACACCTATTACTGACTAGTGGTGTATGATACCCATCCATTGGATACACCTATAATACTGACTAGTGGTGTATGATACCCATCCATTGGATACACCTATTACTGACTAGTGGTGTATGATATCCATTGGATACACCTATTACTGACTAGTGGTGTATGATATCCATTGGATACACCTATAATACTGACTAGTGGTGTATGATACCCATCCATTGGATACACCTATTACTGACTAGTGGTGTATGATATCCATTGGATACACCTATTACTGACTAGTGGTGTATGATATCCATTGGATACACCTATTACTGACTAGTGGTGTATGATATCCATTGGATACACCTATAATACTGACTAGTGGTGTATGATACCCATCCATTGGATACACCTATTACTGACTAGTGGTGTATGATACCCATCCATTGGATACACCTATTACTGACTAGTGGTGTATGATACCCATCCATTGGATACACCTATTACTGACTAGTGGTGTATGATACCCATCCATTGGATACACCTATTACTGACTAGTGGTGTATGATACCCATCCATTGGATACACCTATTACTGACTAGTGGTGTATGATACCCATCCATTGGATACACCTAATACTGACTAGTGGTGTATGATACCCATCCATTGGATACACCTATTACTGACTAGTGGTGTATGATACCCATCCATTGGATACACCTATTACTGACTAGTGGTGTATGATACCCATCCATTGGATACACCTATTACTGACTAGTGGTGTATGATACCCATCCATTGGATACACCTATTACTGACTAGTGGTGTATGATATCCATTGGATACACCTATTACTGACTAGTGGTGTATGATACCCATCCATTGGATACACCTATTACTGACTAGTGGTGTATGATACCCATCCATTGGATACACCTATTACTGACTAGTGGTGTATGATACCCATCCATTGGATACACCTATTACTGACAAGTGGTGTATGATACCCATCCATTTGATACACCTAATACTGACTAGTGGTATATGATACCCATCCATTGGATACACCTATTACTGACTAGTGGTGTATGATATCCATTGGATACACCTATTACTGACTAGTGGTGTATGATATCCATTGGATACACCTATTACTGACTAGTGGTGTATGATATCCATTGGATACACCTATTACTGACTAGTGGTGTATGATATCCATTGGATACACCTATTACTGACTAGTGGTGTATGATATCCATTGGATACACCTATTACTGACTAGTGGTGTATGATATCCATTGGATACACCAATTACTGACTAGTGGTGTATGATACCCATCCATTGGATACACCTATTACTGACTAGTGGTGTATGATACCCATCCATTGGATACACCTATTACTGACTAGTGGTGTATGATATCCATTGGATACACCTATTACTGACTAGTGGTGTATGATACCCATCCATTGGATACACCTATTACTGACTAGTGGTGTATGATACCCATCCATTGGATACACCTATTACTGACTAGTGGTGTATGATACCCATCCATTGGATACACCTATTACTGACAAGTGGTGTATGATACCCATCCATTTGATACACCTAATACTGACTAGTGGTGTATGATACCCATCCATTGGATACACCTATTACTGACTAGTGGTGTATGATATCCATTGGATACACCTATTACTGACTAGTGGTGTATGATATCCATTGGATACACCTATTACTGACTAGTGGTGTATGATACCCATCCATAGGATACACCTAATACTGACTAGTGGTGTATGATATCCATTGGATACACCTATTACTGACTAGTGGTGTTTGATATCCATTGAATACACCTATTACTGACTAGTGGTGTATGATACCCATCCATTGGATACACCTATTACTGACTAGTGGTGTATGATACCCATCCATTGGATACACCTATTACTGACTAGTGGTGTATGATATCCATTGGATACACCTATTACAGCCTAGTGGTGCATGAAGAGCAGGCACTTCCTTAACGACATTCACAGTAAACAAACAATGCAGAATTATTGAAATCAACAAAAATACATTGTGCATAATTTAAGTAAGGACCCCGACATTTTCTAAAATGAAATACAATGTAAATATAAGAATTGAATGCATTATTTTATGCAACTATCTACAAAAATGCTTGTTTTTCTAAATATAGAAACTCATTAAAGTTAATCAATTGATATTATTTTTTTTAATTTATTTATTTATTTGCACATTTATTCATTGACTTTGTCTATGGAATTACCAACTTCGATTTAAAAGTTGAGAGTTGCGGATAGTCGAACTAAAGATGTGTGTAGTGAATTATATTTAAAAAAGCTACCTGTTTAATGAGTTCACCTGTGTTAAAAGACCTCCTATCTTATAAAACAACCTTTTTAATGAGTCCACCTGTATTAAAAGACCACCTGTCTTATGAAACCACCTGTTTAATGACAAAACCTGTCTTATGAAACCACATTTATTAAAAGAACACCTGTCTTGTGAGACCACCTGTTTAAGAAGACCACCTGTCTTATCTGACCACCTGTATTAAAATAACACCTGTTTTATGAACCCACGTTTATTAAAATACCACCTGTCTTCTGAAACCATCTGTTTTAGAAGACCACCTGTCTTATAAGACCACCTGTATTAAAAGAACGATTTAACTATTAATTTTAGTAATAGACTAAGCGGAAACTGTTTCTTTTATTAGTAACAGTGACTTTGACCTTGACCTGACTGGCCCTAAATCCAATTTCAAGCAAGGTCTTAATGCAAACTTGCTATAGTTTCAGCAAGACTGGTTTATCCAAACTGAAGTTATTAGGCAGAAACCCTCCGTTTTATGCCACTCACTCGCGTTCCCAACTGCCCACCATACTTCAATTTAATAACCAGGTTTTTCGTTGAAACCTGGTTAAAAAAATTTTGTCCAATCATATAACACTTTTTAATCAATATTTATATTTATAAAGATTTATGAGACAATCCCAGTACTACCTGTTTGTGCTACCTACATCAGGGTGATAGAATCTGGTAAATTTATTGTACTGACCTTGGTATCCATGTCAAGGTGACTGTACATTAATGGAGTATCACGACCTTTGACACTGGTATTGGATGATACAGATATAAACTGTTCCAGAGCACTGAATGATGTTCTCCTCATACTGATGGCTACAGACAATAAATGGAAACATCTACAACAGGAATATCAGACAATAAATATTGGCTACTGACAACAAATGGAAGCATTTAAAACAGGAATATCAGATAATAAATATTGGCTACTGACAACAAATGGAAGCATTTAAAACAGGAATATCAGACAATATATATTGGCTACTGACCACAAATGGAAGCATTTAAAACAGGAATATCAGACAATAAATATTGGCTACTGACCACAAATGGAAGCATTTAAAACAGGAATATCAGACAATAAATATTGGCTACTGACCACAAATGGAAGCATTTAAAACAGGAATATCAGACAATAAATATTGGCTACTGACCACAAATGGAAGCATTTAAAACAGGAATATCAGACAATAAATATTGGCTACTGTCACCACAAATGGAAGCATTTAAAACAGGAATATCAGACAATAAATATTGGCTACTGACCACAAATGGAAGCATTTAAAACAGGAATATCAGACAATAAATATTGGCTACTGTCACCACAAATGGAGGCATTTAAAACAGGAATTCCAGACAATAACTAGACAAAGTAGATCTAGCGATCGCTGATACCCCCGCTTTTGTGAAAATTTCTAACGTTTTTCGTGGACTGCGACCTTGAAATTTGATGGATTTCCCCCAAAATCAAAAGGCTTTTTACCAACCTGATATATAACAATATCCCAAAGTTTCATTCAAATCGGATGCAAACTTTTTGAGTTATTGTCCGGAAACAACTTCTATGTTAAAATTTCTAACGTTTTTTCGTGGACTGTGACCTTGAAATTTGACGGATTTCCCCCAAAATCGATAGGCTTCTTACCAACCTGATATATGACAATATCCTAAAGTTTCATTCAAATCGGATGTAAACTTTTTGAGTTATTGTCCGGAAACAACTTTTTTGTTAAAATTTCTAACGTTTTTCGTGGACTGTGACCTTGAAATTTGACCGATTTCCTCCAAAATCGGTAGGCTTCTTACCAACCTGTTATATAACAATATCCCAAAGTTTCATTCAAATCGGATGCAAACTTTTTGAGTTTTTGTCCGGAAACAACTTTTATGTTAAAATTTCTAACGTTTTTCGTGGACTGTGACCTTGAAATTTGACGGATTTCCCCCAAAATCGATAGGCTTCTTACCAACCTGATATATGACAATATCCCAAAGTTTCATTCAAATCGGATGTAAACTTTTTGAGTTATTGTCCGGAAACAACTTTTTTGTTAAAATTTCTAACGTTTTTCGTGGACTGTGACCTTGAAATTTGACGGATTTCCCCCAAAATTGATAGGCTTCTTACCAACCTGATATATAACAATATCCCAAAGTTTCATTCAAATCGGATGTAAACTTTTTGAATTATCATCCGGAAACCAAATGTGGACGGACGAACGAACGGACGGACATGAGGACCACTATATACCCCCGACTCTGTCAAGCGGGGGTATAAATATTGGCTACTGACCACAAATGGAAGCATTTAAAACAGGAATATCTGACAATAAATATTGGATACTGACCACAAATGGAAATATTTAAAACAGGAATATCGGACAATAAATATTGGCGACTGACCACAAATGGAAGCAATTAAAACAGGGATATCAGACAATAAATATTGGATACTGACAACAAATGGAAGCATTTAAAACAGGAATATCAGACAATAAATATTGGCTACTGACAACAAATGGAAGCATTTAAAACAGTAATATCAGACTATAAATATTGGCTACTGACCACAAATGGAAATATTTAAAACAGGAATATCAGACAATAAATATTGGCGACTGACCACAAATGGAAGCATTTAAAACAGGAATATCAGATAATAAATATTGGCTACTGACCACAAATGGAAGCATTTAAAACAGGAATATCAGACAATAAATATTGGCTACTGACCACAAATGGAAGCATTTAAAACAGGAATATCAGATAATAAATATTGGATACTGACCACAAATGGAAATATTAAAAACAGGAATATCAGACAATAAATAATAGCTAGTGACTAACATTCTGTGCAGAATGTTTCGGCTGAAAAGTTTCTGAACCATGTGTCAATTGCAATCAATCATACAAGCTCTGAAATATGAACAAACTAGAGCAAGACAACAAAACACACTCCTTGACAAAACCCACTCCTTTAAAAAAGAAAATCAAAGATACTGAGGAGTATTCAGAAAAGCATAAGTCCATTATAGTCAAACCAATGGTATAACAAAAAAGGATATGTCCATTATAGTGATACAACAGAAAAGGATAAGTCCATTATAGTCAAACCACAACAAAAAAGGATCAGTCCATTATAGTCAAACCTATGGTACAACAAAAAAGGATAAGTCCATTATAGTCAAACCAATGGTACAACAGAAAAGGATAAGTCCATTATAGTCAAACCAATGGTACAACAGAAAAGGATAAGTCCATTATAGTCAAACCAATGGTACAACAAAAAAGGATAAGTCCATTATAGTCAAACCAATGGTACAACAAAATAGGATCAGTCCATTATAGTCAAACCAATGGTACAACAGAAAAGGATCAGTCCATTATAGTCAAACCAATGGTACAACAGAAAAGGATAAGTCCATTATAGTCAAACCAATGGTACAACAAAATAGGATAAGTCCATTATAGTCAAACCAATGGTACAACAGGAAAGGATAAGTCCATTATAGTCAAACCACAACAGAAAAGGATCAGTCCATTATAGTCAAACCACCCGTACGAAAAGATCCGCCTGTAATTTATACGGATTCCAGGCGTAATTATTTAGACGTAATCCGCCTTAATGGTATTTTACAAAAGAATGAAGAGGTTAGGCGGAATCCAGCCGGACTCCAGCCGGGTTTTGAAGGCGGAATATGTAAATTAGTCCGCTTATCTTAGACGGAATTTTAAAAAATCCGCCTATTTGCAGAAATCCGCTTAAATCAGAAATTAAGCGGAGTTATTAGACAGAATTACCAAGATATATTTAGAAATACACATAAAGGTTGATTCAGAAAAAAATTAAGTGTGTGTAGGATGGGAGGCAATTTTTTGTCTCCATCACTGCGAGGAATTCAAGAACTGTTCCTGAATGATTCAAGAATTGTTCCAGGACATAGTTCTCGAACAGTTCCTGAACATTAAATGGTCCATTCTTGAACATCAAGTTCATGAACTTGTTCTTGAAAGCATTCAAGTTCAAGATGGTTGAAAATTGTTCAAGAACTTTCAAAACTATTCTCGAATTATTTCAAGAACTCTCACATCATTCTTTAATAAATTCAAGAAGTTGAACTATTTCAAGAACGAACAATTGAAATATGACATAGCTTAATTATGATACAAACTTCAATACAATAAGCCGTTAAATTTTTGTTCTGTTTTATTTTTTTATGAAAAAAATTTCATTGTAATGTGGTGTTTTTTAGTAATAAATTTTCAAACAATTCCATTTTTTCATTATCCAAAGCTGTCTTTACAGTGTCACCACTCTTTATTGTCCTTTTTTCCTGTCCTGGTACAGGTCCTCAGTTCCTCTTCGGAGATGATTTTGAAGGTAAAATGCTTCATTAATGTTATCGTCTCGAAGAACACCTTAACAGATTTTTGCAGCTCTTCTACTGAATGCTCCTTATCAGTCATCCATATGTATGTGGGCTTTTCAGAAGTAAACTGTGGAATACAATAATGACAAGGTCTTAATTTTAAGTTGAAGCTCTAAAAAAATCAATTCCCATACTTGTCATAAATTTTTATTCAAGTTTTGCATATAAAAATGGTTGGAAGCAGGGGCGGATCCAGGATTTTTCTTTTAATGGATGTTCTGAAGAAAGGGGCAAGGGGTCCAGGCCAAATTCGAAGTTAATTTTTGTCAATTTTTGCCAAAATTATGCATGAAAAAAGAATTGTAAAAAGCCAGAATTGATCTCTACAACGTACCAGAAAATAAAACAGAAATTTAAACATTTGAGCCTCAACCCACAGAACATCCATTGCAAGGTGTCCTATCAAATTATGGACCACAAAACTAGCATCGAAGATGTACGTCCTGTTTCAAGAAATTTCTCAAACAATAAATAAAACCGCGCTACAAGCACATGTTTCGAATTTTACGATCATCCATACTGCATGAGCGGATTTACCGTACAAGGTCACACACGATGTAAACACAGGTGAGCAACATGTTTCGTTAATTTTCATGGTGTTTAGCATTGTTTTTCGTCAAGTTAAAATAAGTTCACCTTTATACAGTTCCATCAATTGTAAAGATTTATTACAAATATCGAAGAAATTATTTTGATTTAACCGCGAATCACAAAATTTCTACTTACGTGGACTGATTTACCGGACTGCATCATTCCTCCAACTTCAGTATGCGAAACTGCCAAAGGCCTAGGCATCCTCGATATTTTGTTATACCAAATGTAAATCGGAAACCATCAACTTATTTCCATCTGTAAGCAACGCATGACGGCCTAGCCCGTTGAGTCGGCCATCGTGTGATCGATCTTGAAAATTGGCGCAAACTTCAGCTTCAGTATCAAAGTGGATCAACGATTGGACAGTCATACGATGCAACCATGACAACAGCCAATCGGATATCACGTAATTCCCCAGCTTCAGCAGGAACTTTTTCATACGACTAATTACCAACATATCAACCGTAGATTTTTTAAATATTTTATTTTATATTATATACAAATCAAAAAAAAAAGGAGAGGAATTGTAATGCTTTAAATTAAAAGGCTTCAAGAGAACCAAGTGCATTTTGATTTGTTACGTTAATCACTTGTAAACTTAATTTGTTTTAGGTCAATCAAATTAAAATTAAATCTTTCACTTGCTCCCCCCTTTTTGTTATTGGTCGCTGCGAAACTCGAATGTCTCCGCAACAATGTTGAAAACTTGTTGTTAACAGTTAAGCCTAATTATATAACAAGCAAATCTAAGAAACCCTAAGTGTAAAACAAACTTCTAGAAAAGTAAGAATTTTTTTTCTAGTGCAAAATTCAAGGGCAAAGCTTTCAAACTATTGGTCAAGAAAATATTATAAACTATTTAATTGCATATTAAATGTTAAGACAAAAATAAAACAAAACATTTTACCCTAACATTATATTATTCATACATGTATTTTTGAGGCATAAATGACAAATGTAACTGAAAAAAATTACCAAGAATAAGTTATATTATTATGATTATTTAACTGCTTGATGATGTGTGAGTGTTATAATTTACCTAAAATGAGTACATGTATATGTAGATCCTAATTAAAATGTACAGGAGAGGGTAGATCTCTACATATACAATTGCTAAAACTGTATTAAACTGTTATACTCATCATGTTTATATGTTTATTGTTTATCAATTTACATGTAATATACATGTACAGGTATCTGGTAATAAAAAAATAAGTATTGAAAATAGACATAACAGTGAAAATGTTTTAAGCCCAAATTTCCGTCTAAGATCATTATGAAAAATTTTCTAGGTGTCAGATTTCTCTAACTGTTAGCAGGAATTGTGAATACCAAATTCCGCTTTTGCTGGTACCTGTTAGCTGGAATTACAAACTTCTTAGATGGATTCCGTCTTATCCTTAGACAGATTTTTGCCCCATTTTCCATGTACGCCTTAATTCCGTCTAAATTGCTTAATTTTAAAGCGGATTCCGCCCAGAATCCGGCTAAAATTTGACGGAATACGCTCAAAATTTTCGTACAGGCAATGGTACAACAGTAAAGGATAAGTCCATTATAGTCAAACCACAACAGAAAAGGATCAGTCCATTATAGTCAAACCAATGGTACAACAGAAAAGCATAAGTCCATTATAGTCAAACCAATGGTACAACAGAAAAGCATAAGTCCATTATAGTCAAACCAATGGTACAACAGAAAAGCATAAGTCCATTATAGTCAAACCAATGGTACAACAGAAAAGGATCAGTCCATTATAGTCAAACCACAACAGAAAAGGATAAGTCCATTATAGTCAAACCAATGGTACAACAGAAAAGGATAAGTCCATTATAGTCAAACCAATGGTACAACAGAAAAGGATAAGTCCATTATAGTCAAACCAATGGTACAACAGAAAAGGATCAGTCCATTTTATAGTCAAACCACAACAGAAAAGGATAAGTCCATTATAGTCAAACCAATGGTACAACAGAAAAGGATCAGTCCATTATAGTCAAACCAATGGTACAACAGAAAAGGATAAGTCCATTATAGTCAAACCAATGGTACAACAGAAAAGGATCAGTCCATTATAGTCAAACCACAACAGAAAAGGATAAGTCCATTATAGTCAAACCAATGGTACAACAGAAAAGGATAAGTCCATTATAGTCAAACCAATGGTACAACAGAAAAGGATCAGTCCATTATAGTCAAACCACAACAGAAAAGGATAAGTCCATTATAGTCAAACCAATGGTACAACAGAAAAGGATAAGTCCATTATAGTCAAATCAATGGTACAACATAAAAGGATCAGTCCATTATAGTCAAACCACAACAGAAAAGGATCAGTCCATTATAGTGAAACCAATGGTACAACACAAAAGGATAAGTCCATTATAGTCAAACCAATGGTACAACACAAAAGGATAAGTCCATTATAGTCAAACCACAACACAAAAGGATAAGTCCATTATAGTCAAACCAATGGTACAACACAAAAGGATAAGTCCATTATAGTCAAACCAATGGTACAACAAAAAAGGATAAGTCCATTGTAGTCAAACCAATAGTACAACAAAAAAGGATAAGTCCATTATAGTCAAACCACAACAGAAAAGGATCAGTCCATTATAGTCAAACCTATGGTACAACAAAAAAGGATAAGTCCATTATAGTCAAACCAATGGTACAACAAAAAAGGATCAGTCCATTATAGTCAAACCACAACAGAAAAGAATAAGTCCATTATAGTCAAACCACAACAGAAAAGGATCAGTCCATTATAGTCAAACCAATGGTACAACAAAAAAGGATCAGTCCATTATAGTCAAACCAATGGTACAACAAAAAAGGATAAGTCCATTATAGTCAAACCAATGGTACAACAGAAAAGCATAAGTCCATTATAGTCAAACCAATGGTACAACAGAAAAGGATAAGTCCATTATAGTCAAAACAATGGTACAACAGAAAAGCATAAGTCCATTATAGTCAAACCAATGGTACAACAGAAAAGCATAAGTCCATTATAGTCAAACCAATGGTACAACAGAAAAGGATCAGTCCATTATAGTCAAACCACAACAGAAAAGGATAAGTCCATTATAGTGAAACCAATGGTACAACAGAAAAGGATAAGTCCATTATAGTCAAACCAATGGTACAACAAAAAAGGATCAGTCCATTATAGTCAAACCACAACAGAAAAGCATCAGTCCATTATAGTCAAACCAATGGTACAACACTAAAGGATAAGTCCATTATAGTCAAACCACAACAGAAAAGGATCAGTCCATTATAGTCAAACCAATGGTACAACACAAAAGGATAAGTCCATTATAGTCAAACCAATGGTACAACAAAAAAGGATAAGTCCATTATAGTCAAACCAATGGTACAACAGAAAAGGATCAGTCCATTATAGTCAAACCAATGGTACAACAGAAAAGGATAAGTCCATTATAGTCAAACCAATGGTACAACAGAAAAGGATCAGTCCATTATAGTCAAACCACAACAGAAAAGGATAAGTCCATTATAGTCAAACCAATGGTACAACAGAAAAGGATAAGTCCATTATAGTCAAACCAATGGTACAACAGAAAAGGATCAGTCCATTATAGTCAAACCAATGGTACAACAGAAAAGGATAAGTCCATTATAGTCAAACCAATGGTACAACAGAAAAGGATCAGTCCATTATAGTCAAACCAATGGTACAACAGAAAAGGATCAGTCCATTATAGTCAAACCAACATGTACAGAAAAGGATAAGTCCATTATAGTCAAACCAATGGTACAACAGAAAAGGATCAGTCCATTATAGTCAAACCACAACAGAAAAGGATCAGTCCATTATAGTCAAACCAATGGTACAACAAAAAAGGATAAGTCCATTATAGTCAAACCAATGGTACAACAAAAAAGGATCAGTCCATTATAGTCAAACCACAACAGAAAAGAATAAGTCCATTATAGTCAAACCACAACAGAAAAGGATCAGTCCATTATAGTCAAACCAATGGTACAACAAAAAAGGATCAGTCCATTATAGTCAAACCAATGGTACAACAAAAAAGGATAAGTCCATTATAGTCAAACCAATGGTACAACAGAAAAGCATAAGTCCATTATAGTCAAACCAATGGTACAACAGAAAAGGATAAGTCCATTATAGTCAAAACAATGGTACAACAGAAAAGCATAAGTCCATTATAGTCAAACCAATGGTACAACAGAAAAGCATAAGTCCATTATAGTCAAACCAATGGTACAACAGAAAAGGATCAGTCCATTATAGTCAAACCACAACAGAAAAGGATAAGTCCATTATAGTGAAACCAATGGTACAACAGAAAAGGATAAGTCCATTATAGTCAAACCAATGGTACAACAAAAAAGGATCAGTCCATTATAGTCAAACCACAACAGAAAAGCATCAGTCCATTATAGTCAAACCAATGGTACAACACTAAAGGATAAGTCCATTATAGTCAAACCACAACAGAAAAGGATCAGTCCATTATAGTCAAACCAATGGTACAACACAAAAGGATAAGTCCATTATAGTCAAACCAATGGTACAACAGAAAAGGATCAGTCCATTATAGTCAAACCAATGGTACAACAGAAAAGGATAAGTCCATTATAGTCAAACCAATGGTACAACAGAAAAGGATCAGTCCATTATAGTCAAACCACAACAGAAAAGGATAAGTCCATTATAGTCAAACCAATGGTACAACAGAGAAGGATAAGTCCATTATAGTCAAACCAATGGTACAACAGAAAAGGATCAGTCCATTATAGTCAAACCAATGGTACAACAGAAAAGGATAAGTCCATTATAGTCAAACCAATGGTACAACAGAAAAGGATCAGTCCATTATAGTCAAACCAATGGTACAACAGAAAAGGATCAGTCCATTATAGTCAAACCAATGGTACAACAGAAAAGGATAAGTCCATTATAGTCAAACCAATGGTACAACAGAAAAGGATCAGTCCATTATAGTCAAACCACAACAGAAAAGCATCAGTCCATTATAGTCAAACCAATGGTACAACACTAAAGGATAAGTCCATTATAGTCAAACCAATGGTACAACACAAAAGGATAAGTCCATTATAGTCAAACCAATGGTACAACAGAAAAGGATCAGTCCATTATAGTCAAACCAATGGTACAACAGAAAAGGATAAGTCCATTATAGTCAAACCAATGGTACAACAGAAAAGGATCAGTCCATTATAGTCAAACCACAACAGAAAAGGATAAGTCCATTATAGTCAAACCAATGGTACAACAGAGAAGGATAAGTCCATTATAGTCAAACCAATGGTACAACAGAAAAGGATCAGTCCATTATAGTCAAACCAATGGTACAACAGAAAAGGATAAGTCCATTATAGTCAAACCAATGGTACAACAGAAAAGGATCAGTCCATTATAGTCAAACCAATGGTACAACAGAAAAGGATCAGTCCATTATAGTCAAACCAACATGTACAGAAAAGGATAAGTCCATTATAGTCAAACCAATGGTACAACAGAAAAGGATCAGTCCATTATAGTCAAACCAATGGTACACAGAAAAGGATAAGTCCATTATAGTCAAACCAATGGTACAACAGAAAAGGATCAGTCCATTATAGACACACCAATGGTACAACAGAAAAGGATCAGTCCATTATAGTCAAACCAATGGTACAAAAGAAAAGGATCAGTCCATTATAGTCAAATTAATGGTACAACAGAAAAGGATCAGTCCATTATAGTCAAACCAATGGTACAACAAAAAAGGATAAGTCCATTATAGTCAAACCAATGGTACAACAGAAAAGGATAAGTCCATTATAGTCAAACCAATGGTACAACAGAAAAGGATAAGTCCATTATAGTCAAACCAATGGTACAACAAAAAAGGATAAGTCCATTATAGTCAAACCAATGGTACAACACAAAAAGATAAGTCCATTATAGTCAAACCAATGGTACAACAGAAAAGGATAAGTCCATTATAGTCAAACCAATGGTACAACAGAAAAGGATCAGTCCATTATAGTCAAACCAATGGTACAACAAAAAAGGATAAGTCCATTATAGTCAAACCAATGGTACAACAAAAAAGGATCAGTCCATTAAAGTCAAACCAATGGTACAACAGAAAAGGATAAGTCCATTATAGTCAAACCAATGGTACAACAGAAAAGGATAAGACCATTATAGTCAAACCAATGGTACAACAAAAAAGGATCAGTCCATTAAAGTCAAACCAATGGTACAACAGAAAAGGATAAGTCCATTATAGTCAAACCAATGGTACAACAGAAAAGGATAAGTCCATTATAGTCAAACCAATGGTACAACAGAAAAGGATAAGTCCATTATAGTCAAACCAATGGTACAACAGAAAAGGATCAGTCCATTATAGTCAAACCACAACAGAAAAGGATCAGTCCATTATAGTCAAACCAATGGTACAACAAAAAAGGATAAGTCCATTATAGTCAAACCAATGGTACAACAGAAAAGGATAAGTCCATTATAGTCAAACCAATGGTACAACAAAAAAGGATAAGTCCATTATAGTCAAACCAATGGTACAACAGAAAAGGATAAGTCCATTATAGTCAAACCAATGGTACAACAGAAAAGGATAGGTCCATTATAGTCAAACCAATGGTACAACAGAAAAGGATAAGTCCATTATAGTCAAACCAATGGTACAACAGAAAAGGGACAACAACAAAACGAACAGTCATACAACAAAAAAGGGACAACAACAAAATGAACAGACATACAACACAAAAAGGGACAACAGCAAAACGAACAGACATACAACACAAAAAGGGACAACAACAAAACGAACAGACATACAACACAAAAAGGGACAACAACAAAATGAACAGTCATACAACACAAAAAGGGACAACAAAATGAACAGTCATACAACACAGTAAGGGACAACAACAAATCGAACAGTCACAACACAAAAACTAATGTGTTTTATATGAACCCCACTAAAAACCGGAGTTAGTCCAGGTGTTCTGCAAGGATAAGCAACTTTGGTTCCTCTTGTGGACCCATTGTATCACTCAGGATAATTATTTATATCCAGGGGTTGTCATAATCCTGTTTCAAACTTTGTATATTAAGTCTATTTGTATCCACTTACCTCTCACAGAGTCCATTATTTTCTTGTAGAACTACCCTGTTCTGAAACAGTTCTTCTATTCCCTCCTGCACAGTAGCCGTTACAGTAGGTGCTCCTGTTACTGGTGCCACCGAGTGGCAGACATTGTACCACTCTCCACTGTCTACAGACTTCCCACAGTTCAAACAAACCTTCATTATGTCCTGTAAATAAACAACATTCTCAATCTTATGAAATCTTTAACTTGCCTCCTAACACCCACGTTGTGGAAGATCTAACAACATCCTATTATACATGTAGGGCATTTCAGACCTATCAAAAATAGGGTTTATCAAGCTTTACTGTCACAACACCACAATAACAAACATTGGTGTCCAGTTTTTATTGGGGGAGGAAGTGGGAGTACCCGGAGAAAACCCCTGACCTGCAGTAGGAAAATTGGCAATCTTTGTCAATTAAGATTGGAGTCGAGTACACCCTGCCAGCAGTGAGAATCGAACCCACAATCTCAGTGTTGACAGACCAGGTAATCAATAGTAGACAAACTACCTTAACCACTCAGCCACCGAGGCCCCCAGCTGCAATTATAAATGGCATCTATATTGTGAACATCCAGTGTAAACAAAGTGTAATATAAACATTTTTTTTTAAATGACAAAGTTGGTTCACTTAATTTCAGGAGCAGGAGGAACAATGGGATTATATATGTTTCAAGTCTGGGTAGATTTAGCCCAGTCACTGGGATTATCTGTTTCAAGACTGGGTAGATTTTGGTCAAGTCACTGGGATTATCTGTTTCAAGTCTGGGTAGATTTAGCCCAGTCACTGGGATTATCTGTTTCAAGTCTGGGTAGATTTGGTCAAGTCACTGTGATTATCTGTTTCAAGACTGGGTAGATTTGGTCAAGTCACTGGGATTATCTGTTTCAAGACTGGGTAGATTTGGTCAAGTCACTGGGATTATCTGTTTCAAGTCTGGGTAGATTTAGCCCAGTCACTGGGATTATCTGTTTCAAGTCTGGGTAGATTTAGCCCAGTCACTGGGATTATCTGTTTCAAGTCTGGGTAGATTTGGTCAAGTCACTGGGATTATCTGTTTCAAGTCTGGGTAGATTTGGTCAAGTCACTGGGATTATATGTTTCAAGTTTGGGTAGATTTGGCCAGCACTGGGATTATATGTTTCAAGTCTGTTTAGATTTGGCCAAGTCACTGGGATTATCTGTTTCAAGTCTGTTTAGATTTGGCCAGCACTGGGATTATCTGTTTCAAGTCTGTTTAGATTTGGCCAAGTCACTGGGATTATTTTTTGGTTCAGCAAGTCTGGGAATATTTGGCCAAGTCACAGAGATTATCTGTTTCAAGTCTGGGTAGGTTTGGCCAGGTCACTGGGATTATGTTTCAAGTCAGGGAAGATTTATCCAAGTCAATGGGATTATGTTTCAAGTCAGGGAAGATTTATTTAAGTCAATGAGATTCTGTTTCAAGTCTTGGTATATTTGGCCAAGTCACTGGGATTATCTGTTTCAAGTCTGGGTAGATTTGGTCAAGTCACTGGGATTATCTGTTTCAAGTCTGGGTAGATTTGGTCAAGTCACTGGGATTATCTGTTTCAAGTCTGGGTAGATTTGGTCAAGTCACTGTGATTATCTGTTTCAAGACTGGGTAGATTTGGTCAAGTCACTGGGATTATCTGTTTCAAGACTGGGTAGATTTGGTCAAGTCACTGGGATTATCTGTTTAAAGTCTGGGTAGATTTAGCCCAGTCACTGGGATTATCTGTTTCAAGTCTGGGTAGATTTTGGCCAAGTCACTGGGATTATTTTTTGGTTCAGCAAGTCTGGGAATATTTGGCCAAGTCACAGAGATTATCTGTTTCAAGTCTGGGTAGGTTTGGCCAAGTCACTGGGATTATGTTTCAAGTCAGGGAAGATTTATCCAAGTCAATGGGATTATGTTTCAAGTCAGGGAAGATTTATTTAAGTCAATGAGATTCTGTTTCAAGTCTTGGTATATTTGGCCAAGTCACTGGGATTATCTGTTTCAAGTCTGGGTAGATTTGGCCGAGTCACTGGGATTATTTTTTGGTTCAGCAAGTCTGGGAATATTTGGCCAAGTCACTGAGATTATCTGTTTCAAGTCTGGGTAGGTTTGGCCAAGTCACTGGGATTATGTTTCAAGTCAGGGAAGATTTATCCAATTCAATGGGATTATCTGTTTCAAGTCTTGGTAGATTTGGCCATGTCACTGGGATTATCTGTTTCAAGTCGGGGTAGATTTTGCCATCACCTGGATTATCTGTTTTAAGTCTGTATAGATTTGGCTAAGTCACTGGGATTATTTTTTGGCTAAGCAAGTCTGGGTAGATTTGGCCAAGTCACTGGGATTATCTGTTTCAAGTTTGGGTAGATTTGGACAAGTCACTGGGATTATATGTTTCAAGTCTGGGTAGATTTGGCCACCACTGGGATTATCTGTTTCAAGTCTGGGTATATTTAGCCAAGTCACTGGGATTATCTGTTTCAAGTCTGGGTAGATTTAGCCAAGTCACTGGGATTATATCTTTCAAGTCTTAGTAGATTTGGCCAAGTCACTGGGATTATATGTTTCAAGTCTGGGTAGATTTGGCCATCACTGGGATTATATGTTTCAAGTCTGGGTAGATTTGGCCACCACTGGGATTATCTGTTTCAAGTCTGGGTAGATTTGGCCATCACTGGGATTATATGTTTCAAGTCTGGGTAGATTTAGCCAAGTCACTGGGATTATATGTTTCAAGTCTGGGTAAATTTGGCCAAGTCATTGGATTATTCTTTTAAAGTCTGTCAATTTAGCTAAGTCGTTATCCTTTTTAAGTTTCAAATCAATATCCTCTCAAGGGGCAATAACTCCAGTAAATCATGACACTGAATAATCATAATGTCCTCTCAGGGAGCAATAACTCCAGTAAATCATGACACTGAATAATTATAATGTCCTCTCAGGAGGCAATAACTCCAGTAAATCATTACACTGAATAATCATAATGTCCTCTCAGGGGGCAATAACTCCAGTAAATCATGACACTGAATAATTATAATGTCCTCTCAGGGGGCAATAACTCCAGTAAATCATGACACTGAATAATCATAATGTCCTCTCAAGGGGCAATAACACCAGTAAATCATGACACTGAATAATCATAATGTCCTCTCAGGGGGCAATAACTCCAGTAAATCATGACACTGAATAATTATAATGTCCTCTCAGGGGGCAATAACTCCAGTAAATCATGACACTGAATCATAATGTACTCTGATGTGCCAATAAGTCAAGACTATGCAAACTTTTAACTTATATGTTAAAATATGTTAATGTTATGTTATATGTCAATGCAAACATAATGTCAACAATCAAGTTTTAATCATTAAGTCTCATTAAGTCTTATAACTGTATGTAATTTTTGCAATTTTTTATTCAAACAATATACTGACCAAAATAATGTTAACATAGGACAGATACCAAGCCTTAATTTTAATAGAGCTGAGAATTGAATCTTAAGAATCTATGTAAGGCATAGTAGAAATAAAAAATCACAGAGATTGAGGTCCTTGAAAACAGTGGCCTAATTGGCTTAATCAAAAGCACTTTTTTTATTCATGCTTTTTAGTATGTATTGATTTTATAAATTTAATCAACAAACTTGGATCACCATTGAAATGACTGTCATCTACATGTATTATATCAGAAATCCTTTGCAAGCTGAAGCCAAAATGAGATAAAACCTTTCTTCACCTTAAATGGTGATATAACTAATTACCTCATAAGTTACTTCAAATAATTTTATTCATGTATCCATTAATGAAAATAAAACAAGAATAAAATTTTTGTAGAGGGATTAAGTGAACCATTTTTTTCCGACTATGGAGTCAAACAAGGGGACATCTCAAGTCCTACACTTTTTTACACTTATTTATCATGTTTATGATATAGTTTCTGAGTTGAAATAAAGCATCTGCAACCCGGTCAATATTGACAAACTTTCAGTCAATTGTAATGATATAGTTTATTATCTGAAGGGCTACAGTCTCAATACAATATACTGCTTAAAATGGAGATTACAAGACAATACAGAAAGTCAAAAGTTTTAGTCTTTAATTCTAATAGTAGAACACATTTAAATAGATTCACTTACAACAGAAATATAGTGCAAACAGTTCAAAAATACTGTTATCTTGGTATTACTCTTAAATGCAATAGGAATTTTAATTTAGCCATGTCAATTTGGCCAAAAAAAGCTAGAAAGGCTTGGTTAAAGATAAAAAAGTCTATTGGACTAGACAATCCATGTAAACTTTTGGAAAAATTATTTGATTCTTTAGTAACTCCAATATTATTATATTGTTCTGTAATATGGGGAGTGGACATATCGTCTGGTGATAATACTGTTGTTGAAATTTTACATATGAAATTTATTAAGGAGATTCTAGGCGTCAATTGTAAAACAACAAACTCTGCTTGCAGAGCAGAACTTGATAGGGTAAACATGAAAAGTAAAATAAATTTGCTATGTATTAAATATTTAGATCACATTCTTGCATGTCATGATACATTAGCTTTCAAAATATTTCAAGTTACAAAATCTAAAAATAAATGGATTGAAAAAGTCTCAAAAATACTAAATGATTTAGGTTTTTGCTATATAAAAGTAATAAACACTTCTTCCAAACCCATGATCCCTTTTATTAAACAAAGAGTTTTATATCAAAGTATACAAAATCAACATGCACAAATGAAACTGTAGTTTATTTGAATTTAATATTCAAATAAACTACAGCTGTATAGTATTTTTTTATAACAACATGAGAAGCTCTTATTTCGATATCCTCAAAAATAGATCAGAACCTTCCACTTTAAGTAAAATAAGATTAAGTGCTCATTGCCTAGAAATAGAAAAGGGAAGGCAAAACTCAATACCTGTAAATGATTATGTAAAATGTGCAATAAAAATGTAATAGATGTCGAAGTCCATTTTCTACTAAATTGTGAAAAATATACAGAATTGAGACAGTCTTTTCAAAATGATATAAAAAAATATTTGGAACTGTCCAATAATATTAACAATAGAAAATTACTTTCTTGTATAGACAGTAGGTCTTTAAAAGTATAAAAAATTACTTCATAATTTATAAATAAATGTTTTTTAATTCGAAATGACATTCATCAGGAATATAATTACCGGGTAGTAAAATTTGTGCTATATGCATATGTATATGGACTAAAACATGCATTGTTATATGTCAGTCGGTTGTAAGAGCTCCTTAGAGCTCATGTTTGTCTTGTTGTCTTTGTATATATTTACCGACTATAAATAAAATTTACTTACTTACTTACTTACTTACTTACTTATATTTTCATAATTGTTTACTTTGTATCAGATCTTTTCACAACTGATGTAATTACCTATTGTTATTGTGTCTGCGACAATATTATAATGTGCTTGTGTCAATAAAATTATTATTATCTTTTTTACTAATGACATAATTTTATGCACCAGTGGCAGTGAAGTTGTTTTCATAAGTCTAGTATATGCAAACTATTTATATATTTTTTACAAGGGGGGGGGGGGGGCAAGATCTTTTCTGTTAATGTGTTTTGGATTTTTTTACAGGTGTGTTAACTGTTGTTTGGAAAATCAAGCAACTGTTAACTGTTTTTCAACCAACTTATTTGTTTAAAAATTTACATTGTTGTTAACTGTTATAATGAAAATAAAAACAATGTTTGCTGTTAATACTATTGCCCTTCGATGACATTCTGCTGTTATCTGTTTTTTAAATTTTTTTCTCATGTAAATTGCTGTTATCTGTTATTATTATCTTAAATTTAGTGTTTTCTGTTTTGGGAAAAATAACAAAATGCTAACCTGTTAGTGCAACCCCCCCCCCCCCCCTTTTCTAGCTCCCTCTTTTACGTTTTTTCTAACAAGCTTTTATAAATAAGTTATTCAACAAAAGACGCCATCCGTGACGCCATCATTGAGATTTGGAATTTTAAACTTATTTAAGTGTTCCATTAACATATTTCATTCGTCGCGTGTATTCACTGAACCATGAAAATCACAAAAGCCAATAATTTTATCAAAGCCATTTTATTATTTAAAAGTTTATATAGCTACATGAGCTACACGATAATTCAAAAATATTACCTTTATTATGATTACAGATTTAACTATACTCTCCCGTTTGTGTATCATTTATGTTAAAACAAAACAATTTGTATTTTTTAAATTTACCTGTGCATGACAGGTATACAGAAAAGCGATATCATAATGGCTGGTAGTCTTACATATTAGCTTCAATAAACAAAGTCAAAGCATAGCGTTAACAAGTAACTGCTGTGACAGGCGATTCAGACCAAACTAATCGCATCGAATTCTTACCTTGATGCTAGTTTTATATCGTTTTCATTTTAAAATTTGTAATTTTCCTTCCTGCACTCCAATAGTTAGTAAGCACAGTACAAGGCATTTATATTTTAAAACACCTAGATCGGACTAGCAACGATTTTCCGGAAAGATGTTACGTCTAGATTTACATTTATTGTTGCTTGTTTGATGGTGTTTAACGCCAATTTCAGCAATTTTTCAGCTATATCATGGCGTCCAGTTTTTATTGGGGGAGGAAGCCGGAGTATCCGGAGAAAACCCCCGACCTGCGGTAGGAAAACTGGCAATCCTTGTCCATTAAGGTTGGACTCGAGTACACCCTGCCTGCAGTGGGAATCGCACCCGCAATCTCAGTACCTTGACCACTCGGCCACCGAGGCCCCAGATTTACATTTAAATTTGTGTATACATGTATGGTACTATTTACTGTAAGTTTGTCTGCAAATAAATGTGTAATTGCAGCGATACACAGACGCGGATACAGGATTTTCAGTTTAGAGGGGGCGCACCAAATGGGCGAGTGGTCTGGGGTCGCCATAAGGCCCCAGCCCGTTCAGGGCAGTGCTCTGGTAGAGGGGGGTGGAGAAGTCCCCAGGAAGCTTTTAAGAGATAGCTTCTAATTGGTCATTTTAGATTGTGTTCGAACGGTTAATTTGTTTCTTGTCAGATGGTTATTATATGAACATGTTGAGATTCTATGTACATAGGTACGTGGTCTTCATAAATATTCTTTCGATTTTGCCTTTTATTAATTCATTACTTGTTATTACAATTGTTAAGTATTACGCGCTTAATTATATTTTACAATTGAATCAGATTTGATAGGCACTGTGTATAAATATAATTGGTCATCATAGTAATTATTAAAATAAAATGAAAACAAAACTTATCTAATCACCGGAGATTCGTAAAAATACGAAGGAAATTTAAATTACTAGATAGAAGCATAGACATGATGGAAGATAATACAAAAACAGTGTTTCACCGTCCGATGTGTGTGGGGGGTTTTTTTGTCTGTTTTTTGTATCTTTCATTCTTTCTGACTTTTTTTTTCTGAATCCGCGCCTGATATTTAAAACGTCTCTGCTGGCCCATCAAGATGTCATTCTAATTTCTATGCAGTTCTTGATGTAACGTCAATTCTGATTGGATAACGTGAATAATTTCATGGCATCATGCAATTCCACGATTGATGCCGTCAGATTTTAACGCAAGCGCAGACGTTATTTCCGGCAAATCAAAAATTCCAATTTTAATCAGTTAATTTAGTTTTTTATTGCCGTAGCATTAGAATGGAGATAACTGTAATGTATTTGAAGATTTGACGTCATCAATTGGTGATTTGATGGTAGGAAATATCCGTTTACTTGCTCCGCTTACGCGTCGCCAATAAACTCTTTTTCCGATCATCAAATCACCAATTGATACCGGCAAATCTTCAAATACAATACAGTTATCTCCTAAATAGTGTCATTTTAGATCATTGTAATGCGGATGCAAATTGCATGTTCAATAAATTTACAGATTCATGTAAAACCATGAAGCCACCATGCACCACCTTCTCCCCACAACGTATACACATAACGCTTATTTTATGGTTATATCTTCATTTTGTGTAGTAATCTCAAACACATATTGACTTTGAGAATCATTAAAATCAATCAAATCAGTATACCAGCCGGTTTTTTTGGTTTTGTCAGTTTTTTTTGTGTTTTTGTGTGTGTGTTTTGTTTGTTTGTTTGTTTGTTTGTTTGTTTTCTTTTTTTGTTTACTAAGTTTGTTTTATTTCATTTGCTCTTTTATTAACAATCTTGACCAAACTTGGCATAGACTCAGTTGTGGAGAGTTGTATTTAGGTAAAAAGTTATAAAATATAGATCAGAATATTTTTCCAGTTGACTTAGGGCAATTGACCATTGAGCTGATCTTAAAATCTTGAGAAAAATAGTCTAAATATTGCCTTGTTAGACAATATATAACTTAATAGTATGAAATATTTCACACCATTTAATTTCATAACATATTTATAGTGTAATAAGGAATCAATTTGTCACTAGCAGAAAACGCGTCTGTAGAAAGCGGGAGATTGTGGAATCTATTGTCCACGGGTGACCATGGATCTGTGATATTTGTCTTGGGTAAAATATTTGTCTGTAGGGGCAACCATCGATCTATTGTAATGTTCCTACAGAATTTTCGGATGATTGGTCATCTATATATATTTTGTGTTTAATATTTGTATTTTTACATTATCACGATATATACTGTAAATTCTGATTTTTTTGCGATGTTTTTATTATTGCGAATAATACCATCCATACCAACTATCACAATAATTAAACATTTCAATTTTACTTTCGTCTGTTGGAGAAATGTGTATAAGTGTTTACATTTCATCCATTGGCATATTTCTAATCTAACTTATCATCAGAACAATAACGATCCATGACATTTAAATAGGATCATCGGGCCATGTCTTCATCCACGGTTTCTGTTTCGCCGGATAAAAGAATGACTGCAGATAACTAATTGAGATCAATTTTTGTTTAGGTCATGGTATTTTGGAAAGTATGATAAATATATATTTTATTTATAGGTGTTCCCGCCTGATTGGTTTATTAATGTATATGTGTATAAGATATGTAGAAGGAGAAAGATGGAAGGTATAAGGTAAGAAAAATGTATTGCCATGGTATAAGAATAATTAAAGAATAAGGATGATGTGATGATATGCGTCATTCAAAAACCGTGTGTTCAAGACATCAAACAATATGGAATCTTTCTGAGCCTTTGATATATTCAAATACATGTTTAAAGACTTGTTCGTTCTGTTCGGTGGACTATAACGGCTACTGACAACAAATGGAAACATCTATAATAACAATAACGGGTTACCGGATGTTAAAAGTTCCACATTAATCTTAGGCGGACAGGTCAAAGTGTCTTATGGTGTATGTGGTAACCGTTACTCACTATGGTAACCGTAACCACACCAATCTGAGGCGGACAGGTAAAAGTGTCTTATGGTGTCAGTATATGGTAATCGTTAGTCACTATGTAACTGTTAACCACACCAATCTGAGAAGGACAGGTCAAAGTGTCTTATGGTGTCACAGTCAGTATATGGTAACCGTTAGTCACTACGGTAACCGTTAACCACACCAATCTGAGGCGGACAGGTCAAAGTGTCTTATGGTGTCACAGTCAGTATATGGTAACCGTTAGTCACTACGGTAACCGTTAACCACACCAATCTGAGGCGAACAGGTCAAAGTGTCTTATGGTGTCAGTATATGGTAACCGTTAGTCACTATGGTAACCGTTAGTCACTATGGTAACCGTTAACCACACCAATCTGAGGCGGACAGGTAAAAGTTTCTTATGGTGTCAGTATATGGTATCCGTTAGTCACTATGGTAACCGTTTACCACACCAATTTGAGGCGGACAGGTCAAAGTGTCTTATGATGTCAGAATATGGTATCCGTTAGTCACTATGGTAACCGTTAACCATACCAATCTGAGGCGGACAGGTCAAAGTGTCTTATGGTGTCAGTATATGGTAACCGTTAGTCACTATGGTAACCGTTAACCACATCAATTTGAGGCGGACTGGTAAAATTGTCTAATGGTGTCAGTATATGGTATCCGTTAGTCACTATGGTAACCGTTAACCACACCAATTTGAGGCGGACAGGTAAAAGTGTCTTATGGTGTCAGTATATGGTATCCGTTAGTCACTATGGTAACCGTTAACCACACCAATTTGAGGCGGACAGGTCAAAGTGTCTTATGGTGTCAGTATATGGTATCCGTTAGTCACTATGGTAACCGTTAACCACACCAATTTGAGGTGGAAAGGTAAGAGTGTCTTTTGGTGTCAGTATATGGTATCCGTTAGTCACTATAGTAACCGTTAACCACACCAGTTTGAGGCGGACAGGTCAAAGTGTCTTATGGTGTCAGTATATGGTATCCGTTAATCACTATGGTAACCGTTAACCACACCAATTTGAGGCGGACAGGTCAAAGTGTCTTATGGTGTCAGTATATGGTATCCGTTAGTCACTATGGTAACCGTTAACCACACCAATTTGAGGCGGACAGGTCAAAGTGTCTTATGGTGTCAGTATATGGTATCCGTTAGTCACTATGGTAACAGTTAACCACACCAATCTGAGACGGACAGGTAAAAGTGTCTTATTATGTCAGGATATGGTAATCTTTAGTCACACCAATCTGAGACGGACATGAAAGAAACAGAGAAAATCCAGTATCACTCTACTATCTTGATATGGCTATATTATTTATAGATTTTTTTTCATAAATTTGATTTTGTGTAAACCATGTCACATGAAATGCTGTATTTTAAGAAGTTCTTTATAAACAGCCGATAGACATGTGATGTTGCACTGTTATGATATTGCTTGATCGCATTAGCCACGGCGCAAGCAGCTCGATTTCAATCTTGGAAATAAAAACACAATTAATCTATATTTACCGGATTTTAAGCTGATTGATACGACAGTGCAACGCTTTCAGCCGGAATTGTTTACCCTTTAGGAGCCCCTGCACTCACCCCAGGTTTTTAGTGTGGCTTGTCTTACTCAAGTTTTTGGTTTATGTGTTGTCCACTTTAACCATGGTTTTTGTCTTTCCTTGACTGTTTAGCGTTTTCCGAGGGCATATATGTTAAATTAAACCGAGTTTGGCAAGAAGATCAAAGTTGCATCTAAACCAAGTGTATCTCCTATGTATTTTTTCAGGATCGACTAATTGCATTATACTCAGAACCCCTGACTCTAGGATGGTGTCAGTCAAAAGTTCTAGCAGTTAAACCGACAAAGTAGCCCCTGTGGTCGAGTTCTCTGTGTCCTACTATTGAACCCGGCTTGTCAATTCTGGGGTCTGACTTCCGTTTTCACAGGTCATACGATTTTAGAACAACCCTTACCAGATAACGCGACAATATGAAAATTGCTTAAATTAGCGTAAACAGACAATAAGGGTTATATTCATGTTCTTATATTATGAAGTAGTGTTGGTACCGCTTGAATAATCAATGTAGATATAATAAGAGATACCGTTATTGGATTTTCAGGTTGACCACCGCCGGGGAACATAAACAGTGGTATCGGTTGGATATTCAAGATGACTCCCAATGTTAGACTAGGCCGAATTTTACTGCCGTTATAATACGAAGTTAGTTTTGTGATTTGTCGGATTAACGGCAGAATTCAGTCCTATTGCTCGTAATGTAGCAAATAAAAAATTCTAATTTCGGTCTATTTATACAAAATTCAAACATAATATTCATCTTCTTTACGTTATTATAGCTTTATACTGTGCGAAACTAACGGGAAACTATCTTTATTGAAGAAATCTCTTTTTTCGTCTTTGAAGATGCACGTGGAAAATGCTATGTTGATCATGTTTCCGTATATTGATAACGTGACCTTATTTTATGATAAACGTGCTAATTTGCATACCATAACAACCATTCAGTAGTAAGAATCCAATAATTTACATATGTATTACCCAAGATGCAACACGCCATTCAGCTTCGGGTTTCTCAATGTTTTTAATGTAGTATACGTAATCAAAAAGAGACACGAATGTCAATTAAAAAACAACGCACAGCGGGTTATTAAAAACGGCAATAACTATCATCACGTATCAATAATTATCGACTTAAAACACGAAACCGATAAAAAAAATTGTGACACTGTCGAAAGATATCAAGATCGACCACGTCTGATTGTATATGCAACTTCTTTTGGACGTCAAAATGCCGGGAGTGATTCACTCCCGCTCTGCTACATTACGGGTAATGGTACTAAATTCGTACCATCTCCAACAGAAAAAAAACGAGGGTACGATTATTCGTTCTTATGTAAGACCACTGTAGAACAATCAGTAGTACCGTTTGAGTATTCAAGATGACCACAACTGTATGACATAATCAATGGTAATTTTTGGGTATTCAATTACCACAACTGTATGACATGATCAGTCGTAATGTTTGAGTATTCAATTACCACAACTGTATGACATGATCAGTCGTAATGTTTGAGTATTCAATTACCACAACTGTATGACATGATCAGTCGTAATGTTTGAGTATTCAATTACCACAACTGTATGACATGATTAGTCGTAATGTTTGAGTATTCAATTACCACAACTGTATGACATGATCAGTCGTAATGTTTGAGTATTCAATTACCACAACTGTATGACATGATCAGTCGTAATGTTTGAGTATTCAATTGCCACAACTGTATGACATGATCAGTCGTAATGTTTGAGTATTCAATTACCACAACTGTATGACATGATCAGTCGTAATGTTAGAGTATTCAATTACCACAACTGTATGACATGATCAGTCGTAATGTTTGAGTATTCAATTACCACAACTGTATGACATAATCAATGGTAATTTTTTGGGTATTCAAAATTACCACAACTGTATGACATGATCAGTCGTAATGTTTGAGTATTCAAGACGACCACCACTGTATGACATGATCAGTGGTAATTTTTGGGTATTCAAGATGGCCAAAATTATAGGACATAATCAATGGTAATGTTTGAGTATTCAAGAAGACCACCACTGTAGGACATGATCAGTGGTAATTTTTTAGTATTCCAGATGGCCAAAATTATAGGACATGATCAGTGGTAATTTTTAAGTATTCAAGACGTCCACCATTGTAGGATCTAGAGACAACTGTTACATTCTATCTGACACATTTGTTATTCTCTGATTTTGCACATGCATATGAATAACCTGAGTTTACGTTGTTTATCGATGTTTATATGTTCACATACATTTAGTTGAAAATATCATTCGGACTATCGTCATATCCAAACAGTCGGCAATCTGGTTTCAGAAATTCCTCTACTCTGTTGAGTAAACCCCTTTCAATGCTTTTGTAATGTTCAACTAGAATTTTTCTGACTTCGGCTTTTGTTATTGGTTAATAAATAACAATTCAGAATACTCCTTTGCATTAGGAACCGTTAATATGTCTAAGATTTCAGTTAAGTTTCTTCGTAATACCTTGTTATAGTAGAGGAAATGATTTCAGCATTCGTTCATATACATATCAGTGTCACTTAAGCACGTTGTGTTTTCATTTTGGAATCGTTTGATGTGCGCCACTGTTAGCAGAAGCTGTTCCGTGAATTTCCTTTTTGTTATGAAATTTTTTGAGTTCAGCGTTTGAATTTCATTAAAAACATAGTTTGCATCATATTTAAACTTCTCCATTTTGCCGATGATTTTATAGTGTATCTCGCACTGTCTACAGTGCTTGTAAACTAGACTAAAATGGTCAATTATACGGTCCAGAGTGTGTGCTAACAACATATTCTATGAATTCAGAAAATGTGACGTCATGTATGCATTTAAGACTTTTCTCTGAAGGGTTCTTCCTGTACTCGTGAATAACGCGAGTTCCATGAGACTAAACCAGTAGAATGAATTTGGGTAAAAAACACTTGTCAATAAAACCAGAAAACAAACGAGAATATGGATCTGGCTTCATTCATGTGCACCTCCTGTTTGTTAAGCAATACAAAATAGGTGTCGCTCATAAAACTGATTGAGACAACAACTAGTAAAACTAATAAACATGTTCGGCTGGTCCGCCTATGTTGGCACTGTACCTTTCTATTAACATATTCGGCAGGTCCGTCTATGTTGGCACTATACCTTTCTATTAACATATTCGGCAAGTCCGCCTATGTCGTCGCCGGCCGTAAACTTTTCACATTTCAATCTTCTTCTCCAAAACCCCTTGGCCAATTGGAACCAAACTTAGCAGGAATTTTTATTGGGTGGTTCTTTACAAAGTTTAAGTTTTTGGTGCTGATCAAATATTAAACGTGGCTGCCAGAGCCATTAATGCGTTCTGATTGGCTGAATTTTAAAAATCTTCTTCTCATAAACTGCTTGGCAGATTGATTTGAAATTTTGCAGAAATGTACCTTAGATGGTCCTCTACAAAGTTTGAGTTTTTTGTGCCGATCCAAAATCCAAGATGGCCGCCATCGCAGGGCATAGTTTAACATAGGACCCTATGGAAAAACATACACACAACTTCTTCTTGGAAACTGTTCCACTCAATGAAGCCAAATTATGGAGGAAATGAAGGTTAGATAATTATCTTATTGTTTTGGGTTTTTCAAGCCAATTGCAAATTCAACATGGCTTCCAGGGCCATTAATGCGTTCTGATTGGCTGAAATTCAAAAATCTTTTTCTCATAAACTGCTTGGCAGATTGATTTGAAATATTGCAGAAATGTACCTCAGGTGGTCCTTTACAAAGTTTGAGTTTTTTGTGCCGATCCAAAATCCAAGATGGCGGCCATCGCAGACTTAGTTTAACATAGGACCCTATGGGAAAAACATACAAACAACTTATTCTCTGAAACTGTTCAACACAATGAAGCCAAATTATGAAGAAATGATTAATGGAAATGAAGGTTAGATAATTATCTTATTATTTGAGTTTTTTGAGCCAATTGCAAATTGAACATGGCTTCCAGGGCAACTAATGGGTTCTGATTGGCTGAAATTTAAAAATCTTCTTTTTACAAACCGCTTAGCAGATTGATTTGAAATATTGCACAAATGTACCTTAGATGGTCTTCTACAAAATTTGAGTTTTTTGTGGCGATCCAAATTCCAAGATGGCGGCCACGGTGAAACACATCTTAACATAGGTCCCTTTGGGAAAACCATACAAACATCTTTTTCTCTGAAACTCAGTTCCACACCATTTAACCAAATAATGCAGAAGTGAATCTTAGATAGTAATCTTATTATTTTAAGTATGTTTCGACCCGATAGGTAATTCAACATGGCTGCCAGAGCTGCAAATGCGTTCTGACTGCATGGCTGAGATTTCAAAATTCGTTTTCTCTCAAACCGCTTGGCAGATTTCAGGATATGTGATATCTACCAATTTTGAGTTTTTTGTTTCGACCCAAAATACAAGATTGCTGCCACCATGGAACATCACTTAACAAACTAACCTATGAAAAAACATAAAAACTGCTTCTTCTCAGAAAGTCTCCTACTGCTGATTGTAAATTCAACATGGCAACATTAATAGAAACAGCATCTTCACATAAACTCTTTAACATTTAATATCAAAATTTGCAAGAAAAGTCTTGTCTTACAAAGTTTTTTTGTAAGTCAGGTGAGCGATACATGCTCTTAAGAGCCTCTAGTATTTATAACTACTCATTCGGAACCATTCGGTTAAATGTAAGAATGTCTTCTAAAATTCTGATTGATTGTTTTAAAGAGAGTTTAACAAGTTTCAGCTATATCGTGGCTTTTATTGGTAGAGGAGGCCGGAGAGCCCGGAAACTGACAATCCTTGTTTATTAAGATTGGAGTCGAGCACACCCTTCCTATGAGACTCAGTGTTAACAGGCAAGTGATCGAAATTCTAATGATAAAATTTCATACCACGAACAATATCGGAATCCTCTCCATTTCATTGAGTTAAAATAAACAATAATTCATTAACCGGAACATTTTCTCGATTTTTGTTTATTATCTATTTTTAAGTTTAACGCAATCATGAAATACACAGCCCTATAGAATTGTTCGATGAAGAGACATCATTATGTGTAGTTACTTCCCGTTTGTAACTGACAACAGCTATCTTGCAGTGGGGTGGGAGGAGAATTAGTATATATATAGTAATACGGAAGTGCGGCCCAAAAGGGTCTTCTTTTTACCTTTCCAAAATAAATAATAAAGGTAGCTTATTTCATTGAAATATATATAATTGGGTAGTTGTAAATTATCTAAACATGTCAATACCCTAATTCATTTCTCCTATAAAATTGGGTTATGTAAACCCCAAATTATAAGTGCTTCATTAACATCATTTTATAAAACGAAATGCAGACATTCATAAAATGATAATAAATAGGTATTAATGTGTTCACAGGAATTGACCACAGATGTTAGAATTAAGTGAGATTCTCTTTAGAGGAAATAAACTATTATGGAGAAGTTCTAAAAGACCAGAAAACATATACATTATATGTCTTAAGATGTCGCTTTAATTTTTATTTGTTACTTTTGTTTAGGAAACATTTTAGAGTGACTGGACTGTGTCAATGTGGATGTACAATCTTACAATATATAGGAATAGTTCCTGGTTTTAAAATTCAATATATAATTAGAGTAGGTACCATTTTATAACGTCCAACACTATATGAAAAAGGTAGGTTTAAAATCTCTGTCCGCAGAGCTGTACCTAAAATTAACCTTACTTACCCCCACCCCGGTGGTACCTTGTATTTCACAGATAGGGGAAAATTGTGGTTATTTTTTCCTAAATAATTCATGTGGCCCGATTGTTCCGGTGCAATTAAAATACACTACAGAATTAGTTTGCACATTATAATGCACTGTACAAAAGGCTCTGCTATATATGAATTAAAAATATGGTTTATCCACAAAAGCTGCTCGAAAAAAGAAAACTGTGCACGTGGAACCTTAGTAATACATGTACACGTATATCATTGAACCATTAAATAAAATCCTTCACAACCAGAAATAAATTAAAATGTCGGAAAAACGTCCATTTGAACCCCCCACTAAAAATGCATTATTTCGAACGTAAATAAAAAAGAATCTAGCACTGGGTGGCAGTGACTGATGAACCCCACTGTGGACACAGTCATGCATTGCCAATTGGGCAAGTGCGAGAGCCGTGTGAACTCCATGTATCTTGTGATAGTCTAATGCATTGCGTATTTTTTATGGGGGGGTTCAATTTGAAGTCTTACCAAAATATCACACAATAGCATGTGCTTTCCGAAAACAAGAAAAAAGCGGGATGGTAAAAAAAAAGAAAAAGGATTAAATTTCAGAAGAAGAAATGAAATTCCTGCGAAGACAACTTTTCAAAGATTGTTTAAATAGTATGTGACGCACTTTATATCGCTATAAACATATAAAGTGCGCATATTTTGGTCTGCTTCCGCAGGTATTTGGGCCAAATTAATGTACACTGACGAATTCAATTTTGTACTATTTTCCTAGTTCTTGTTTACATAATTATCTTAGGTTTTATAACTCACTTCATTAAGACCAGTAAATATAGTTTTTCTATAGAACTGTCATCCTCACAAGTCAGGGCTTCTGTGTCCAGATGTCGTGGACACATGAGGAACCAGAAACCCTGAGGATGTAGAACTGTATTTTGAGACACTAACACTTCTCCTCGAATACAGTCTAGCTCTTTTTTAAAACTGAAACTATATGCGTGAACCAGTCACTGTGTGATACTCTTGTTAAGTCCCTTCTTTCTTTAGCCTGTCTAGTTTTTTTAAGACATAAGCTACAATTCTTGATTTCAAGTTGTCTGACTTAAAATTTCTACGTTCCTAGGGAATTTATAATTTCAACAGGTACATAATTTCTCTGCATACTCAAGTGGATTTAGGTCTTCCTCGGTATAAATGTTTGGAAATTTTATGACTAGGAAAATGCTTTAAAAGTCAGTCTTAGCTATTACAGAGGCGGCATAACCTGTGTCCAATTCCATTTTTGATAGTACATTTGGTTTTTATCTGGGACTAGTATAAGTAATTTATAGGTTCCTAGTTTTGTGAAAATTGACTTATTTTTTAGTGTCAACTGTGTTTACTCTCAGTGTTCTAATGACTACTTTACCCTCAGATTCATTTCCTTCACGTCCAGTGTAGAGGTTTTGTGTTTACTCTCAGTGTTCCAATGACTACTTTACCCTCAGTATCATTTCCTTCACGTCCAGTGTAGAGGTTTTGTGTTTACTCTCAGTGTTCCAATGACTACTTTACCCTCAGATTCATTTCCTTCACGTCCAGTGTAGAGGTTTTGTGTTTACTCTCAGTGTTCCAATGACTACTTTACCCTCAGTATCATTTCCTTCACGTCCAGTGTAGAGGTTTTGTGTTTACTCTCAGTGTTCCAATGACTACTTTACCCTCAGATTCATTTCCTTCACGTCCAGTGTAGAGGTTTTGTGTTTACTCTCAGTGTTCCAATGACTACTTTACCCTCAGATTCATTTCCTTCACGTCCAGTGTAGAGGTTTTATGTTTACTCTCAGTATTCCAATGACTACTTTACCCTCAGATTCATTTCCTTCACGTCCAGTGTAGAGGTTTTGTGTTTACTCTCAGTATTCCAATGACTACTTTACCCTCAGATTCATTTCCTTCACGTCCAGTGTGGAGGTTTTACCCTCACGTCCAGTGTAGAGGTTTTGTGTTTACTCTCAGTGTTCCAATGACTACTTTACCCTCAGATTCATTTCCTTCACGTCCAGTGTAGCGGTTTTATGTTTACTCTCAGTGTTCCAATGACTACTTTACCCTCAGATTCATTTCCTTCACGTCCAGTGTAGAGGTTTTGTGTTTACTCTCAGTATTCCAATGACTACTTTACCCTCAGATTCATTTCCTTCACGTCCAGTGTGGAGGTTTTACCCTCACGTCCAGTGTAGAGGTTTTGTGTTTACTCTCAGTGTTCCAATGACTACTTTACCCTCAGATTCATTTCCTTCACGTCCAGTGTAGCGGTTTTATGTTTACTCTCAGTATTCCAATGACTACTTTACCCTCAGATTCATTTCCTTCACGTCCAGTGTAGAGGTTTTGTGTTTACTCTCAGTATTCCAATGACTACTTTACCCTCAGATTCATTTCCTTCACGTCCAGTGTGGAGGTTTTACCCTCACGTCCAGTGTAGAGGTTTTGTGTTTACTCTCAGTGTTCCAATGACTACTTTACCCTCAGATTCATTTCCTTCACGTCCAGTGTAGCGGTTTTATGTTTACTCTCAGTGTTCCAATGACTACTTTACCCTCAGATTCATTTCCTTCACGTCCAGTGTAGAGGTTTTATGTTTACTCTCAGTGTTCCAATGACTACTTTACCCTCAGATTCATTTCCTTTACGTCCAGTGTAGAGGTTTTACCCTCACGTCCAGTGTAGAGGTTTTACCCTCAGTCCAGTGTAGAGGTTTTACCCTCAGTCCAGTGTAGAGGTTTTGTCTTTACTCTCAGTGTTCCAATGACTACTTTACCCTCAGATTCATTTCCTTCACGTCCAGTGTAGAGGTTTTGTGTTTACTCTCAGTGTTCCAATGACTACTTTACCCTCAGTATCATTTCCTTCACGTCCAGTGTAGAGGTTTTGTGTTTACTCTCAGTGTTCCAATGACTACTTTACCCTCAGATTCATTTCCTTCACGTCCAGTGTAGAGGTTTTATGTTTACTCTCAGTATTCCAATGACTACTTTACCCTCAGATTCATTTCCTTCACGTCCAGTGTGGAGGTTTTACCCTCACGTCCAGTGTAGAGGTTTTGTGTTTACTCTCAGTGTTCCAATGACTACTTTACCCTCAGATTCATTTCCTTCACGTCCAGTGTAGCGGTTTTATGTTTACTCTCAGTGTTCCAATGACTACTTTACCCTCAGATTCATTTCCTTCACGTCCAGTGTAGAGGTTTTGTGTTTACTCTCAGTGTTCCAATGACTACTTTACCCTCAGATTCATTTCCTTCACGTCCAGTGTAGCGGTTTTATGTTTACTCTCAGTGTTCCAATGACTACTTTACCCTCAGATTCATTTCCTTCACGTCCAGTGTAGAGGTTTTATGTTTACTCTCAGTGTTCCAATGACTACTTTACCCTCAGATTCATTTCCTTTACGTCCAGTGTAGAGGTTTTACCCTCACGTCCAGTGTAGAGGTTTTACCCTCAGTCCAGTGTAGAGGTTTTACCCTCACGTCCAAGTGTAGAGGTTTTACCCTCAGTCCAGTGTAGAGGTTTTGTACTCTTTAGATTTTGATTACTACCCATGTGCTTTTGTTTTGAGTTTTGCTTGTACTAAGTGTCCGTTTTGTTACATCCATGACACGTGGCCTTTTTGAATTTACAATTTTGTGATGTATGATCTTTTTTGTTCCATTGCAACGATAGAATGGTCTTAGCCTGGTTTTTTGGATCTAATTGTTTTTGTATAGCGCCTTTTGGGCGATGATTTGATATTGTGTAGTTGTTCATGATGAATTCGGAGGCGTCTTTAGCTGCAGTCTCCATTGTCGCGACGATTTTTGTATGTGTTAAAGTTTTCCTCGCCGAGTAAAAGTTTTTATAGATGAGGTTTCGTAGGCGATATACAATTTATGTCTCTCAGAGCATCATTCATCAATACGATAAATTCGCAATATTTAGATAGTTTCCTTTGTTGTTCTGTACACTAGTAGTCCGTTATACTCATCGTCTGAAACCACATCCGGTAGCCTTCTCGCTTTGCTACCTCTTGCCGACCGTAAGGCACGCTTGAAAATATTTTCTCGTTTTCATGACTATTTAATGTCCTATTTTGATTGGTCGCTTGTACTTCCGGCGAAGCGTGACAACTGATAAAAAAGACATAACATACATAGTTTTGGTTAATAAATTGTTTCATCCAAAAAAACGCCGTTCCAGTTGGCTAATTAAATTTTATGAATATTCATGAAAACAAGACAATATTTACAAGTGTGCCCACGGTCTGTAAGTGGTAGCAAAACGAGAACGCGACCAGACGTAGGTTTCCGACAATGCGGTATACTCTTCCCCTATTTTATCTCTTAATAACGACTTCCCCCAATCAGACTAAGAAGTGCCGGAACTTACTTTTCCTTGTCCAATTCGTTGGCAACCAAAATATTGCTCTAAACGCTGTTCGTATGATTGCCATGGTTCGATTACGTCATCGAATGGTTCAATTTTTTTCAATGGGACGAAATGCCGACATTATTTTATCCAGATATTGACGAAATGCTCGCGTTTCAAGTGTGATGGAGTGAACAATGATTTCCCGGAATGTCTATAATCGTTTCGTACCATAAAACAACCATTTCGTACCATATGCAAATTTCAATGGTGGATATTGAAGATGACAATTATACCACAACCGTTTTGTACTCAGTGGATTTATTATGTTTAATTAATTTAACTTCCAGTGACAGATCTAAATACCAAATACATTGCGTACTATAGAAGACATTTTCAATGTAAAATTATTTGTTGAAATATTTTTGAATCCATTCATACCAAAGTCCATTTGGAAATTTCTATTTAAAATTAATTTTTGGGATATGTTGAGACCATTTTGGAAATTTTGTTTCAGTATTTGGAATACTAGTAGCTTTCTATTCGTAGGTTTGGATCCTTTTTCATTTCTATAGAAATAGAGACATCCGCGGTTTTTTTTGTTAATTTTAATAAACTAACAACTGTTTTTATTATTACATGTGTATTAGTGAAATTTGGCTTAGACCTATTCCATGTTTGTTTGTTTGTTTGATTTTTTGGTTGAATGGTACTTTAAGCAATTTTTCAGCTATATCATGGCGTCCACTGTTTATTGGGGAGGAATAAATCTCCATAAAGAGGTCATTATTCTATTGGATGGACTGTGCAAAAGTAACCGAACGGGCGAGATATCAAAATCTTTCTTTCACTTAAAATTTCATATATGGGGCATTACACATATAATGCTAAATTACATAAAAATGAGGGAAAAGTATGGGCGTCCACGAACTTTGTGCGGGAATAAAAATGGGGAAAAAGTATGGGCGTCCACGAACTTTGTGAGGGAATAAAAATGGGGAAAAAGTATGGGCGTCCACGAACTTTGTGCGGGAATAAAAATGGGGAAAAAGTATGGGCGTCCACGGACTTTGTGCGGGAATAAAAATGGGGAAAAAGTATGGGCGCCCACGAACTTTGTGCGGGAATAAAAATGGGGAAAAAGTATGGGCGTCCACGAACTTTGTGCGGGAATAAAAATGGGGGAAAAGTATGGGCGTCCACGAACTTTGTGCGGGAATAAAAAGTGGGGAAAAGTATGGGCGTCAACGAACTGTGCGGGAATAAAAATGGGGAAAAAGTATGGGCGTCCACGAACTTTGTGAGGGAATAAAAATGGGGAAAAAGTATGGGCGTCCACGAACTTTGTGCGGGAATAAAAATGGGGAAAAAGTATGGGCGTCCACGAACTTTGTGCGGGAATAAAAATGGGGGAAAAGTATGGGCGTCCACGAACTTTGTGCGGGAATAAAAATGGGGGAAAAGTATGGGCGTCCACGAACTTTGTGCGGGAATAAAAATGGGGAAAAAGTATGGGCGTCCACGAACTTTGGACGGGAATAAAAATGGGGGAAAAGTATGGGCGTCCACGAACTTTGTGCGGGAATAAAAATGGGGAAAAAGTATTGGCGTCCACGAACTTTGGACGGGAATAAAAATGGGGAAAAAGTATGGGCGTCCACGACTTTTGTGCGGGAATAAAAATGGGGAAAAAGTATGGGCGTCCACGAACTTTGTGCGGGAATAAAAATGGGGGAAAAGTATGGGCGTCCACGAACTTTGTGCGGGAATAAAAATGGGGAAAAAGTATGGGCGTCCACGAACTTTGGACGGGAATAAAAATGGGGGAAAAGTATGGGCGTCCACGAACTTTGTGCGGGAATAAAAATGGGGAAAAAGTATGGGCGTCCACGAACTTTGGACGGGAATAAAAATGGGGAAAAGGTATGGGCGTCCACGAACTTTGTGCGGGAATAAAAATGGGGAAAAAGTATTGGCGTCCACGAACTTTGGACGGGAATAAAAATGGGGAAAAGGTATGGGCGTCCAGGAACTTTGTGCGGGAATAACAAGTGTGGACACAGAAAAACGTCTCGCCTGTATTCCGCATCAGTAACGAAAATAAATTTCGTCATAAGCATTACGTAAATAGCATTTAATATCAGCAGCGGCCTGTATACAAAATATTCGTCACCATACCCTGCATAGTTACAGGGGAACAGCCGTAACCCAAAAATTTTAACGTAGTTGCTGGACCGTGAAATTGAGGTCAAGGTCAGGTGGAACCTACCAGACAGTCATGTACTATTCATCAGCAACCTATATACCAAATATTGTCATCCTACCATGCGTAGTTACAGAGGAACTATCGTAACCCAAAAAATTTAACGTAGTCGCTGGACAGTGAAATTGAGGTCAAGGTCAGGTGACACCTACCAGACAGTCATGTACTAGTCATCAGCAACCTATACACCAAATATTTTCATCCTACCATGTTTAGTTACAGAGGAACTGTCGTAACCCAAAAACTTTAACGTAGTCGCTGGACCGTGAAATTGAGGTCAAGGTCAGGTGGAACCTACCAGACAGTCATGTACTATTCATCAGCAACCTATATACCAAATATTGTCATCCTACCATGCGTAGTTACAGCGGAACTATCGTAACCCAAAAACTTTAACGTAGTCGCTGGACCGTGAAATTGAGGTCAAGGTCAGGTGACACCTACCAGACAGTCATGTACTAGTCATCAGCAACCTATACACCAAATATTTTCATCCTACCATGTGTAGTTACAGAGGAACTGTCGTAACCCAAAAACTTTAACGTAGTCGCTGGACCGTGAAATTGAGGTCAAGGTCAGGTGACACCTACCAGACAGTCATGTACTAGTCATCAGCAACCTATACACCAAATATTGTCATCCTACCATGCGTAGTTACAGAGGAACTGTCGTAACCCAAAAACTTTAACGTAGTCGCTGGACCGTGAAATTGAGGTCAAGGTCAGGTGACACCTACCAGACAGTCATGTACTAGTCATCAGCAACCTATACACCAAATATTGTCATCCTACCATGCGTAGTTACAGAGGAACTGTCGTAACCCAAAAACTTTAACGTAGTCACTGGACCGTGAAATTGTGGTCAAGGTCAGGTGACACCTACCAGACAGTCATGTACTAGTCATCAGCAACCTATACACCAAATATTGTCATCCTACCATGCGTAGTTACAGAGGAACTGTCGTAACCCAAAAACTTTAACGTAGTCACTGGACCGTGAAATTGAGGTCAAGGTCAGGTGACAGGTGACTGACTGGCAAGTACTCATCATAAGCTACCTCTGGACCAAATTTGATGGACCTAGGGCTTGGGCTTACAAAGATATGAAGCAAGATGTCAAGTGTTTACGCCGCCGCCGCCGCCGCCGCCGGATTCCCATACATATGTCTCGCCTCCAGCGACTTTCGTCGCAGGCGAGACAAAAATGGGATAAAAGTATGGGCGTCCACGACTTTTGTGCAGGAATTTTACTTTCCAGTTTAAGGATGATTTTTCTACTTTCATTTCAATGTTGTGGTCACATTGTACCACATTACACACTTTAGGAAGTACTTCCACTGTAAAGACATTGACTGGAAAAATTTATTATTGTTTCACAGTAATCCCATACCTTTCAAAATATTCAACTGTTAAGCAATAGCTATTTTAAGCAAAATCAGAAACAAAAGAGAAAATTGGGACACTTTTTTCATCCTGTCATGTTTTGCACAGAAATTTATTCCATGAATAGGATAATGACACCCAAAGATTACATACGCAGGCGTGACTAAATTAAAAACAAGCATCCTAAATATGGGAAATAACAAGTTTGTGCTACAGTTTTAGATCTGTCTGTCCTACTGTATACCGAGTCCTTGTCATATGTCGCTGGTCTTTCATACAATAATTTCTCCTAATACTCTGGCTTCCTCCGCAATAGGAATGGACGTCACGATATGGGTGAAAAATTGCTACAAGTGGCGATAAATAATACAATTAAACCATCAAATACAATAACAACACAAACAATAATAAATGGAGACATCTGCTGATTTATTTTAATATAAACAGTTACAAACTATGTCATTGTCATAGTAACAGCAATACACCACGTGACCTTCAACAACCAATCACACAAATAGATAATAATTAGTTGTTTCGAATCTTTCTAAAATTACAAGTGTTCATCAAATTTTAGTCTAACATTAAATTTTATCTTCAGAGACAGATATAAGCCTGTACTTGATTTACACTAAGTATGGCACTGCGAAGATGGTGTTGAAGGTCACAAAAGGTCATTTGCATAAAAAGAGTTGTCTTGAGCAAAATTAACATTGCACAAATGTACTGAAAGCCTCTGGCAAGGAAACCTTAATAGGATAATTTCCAAAATTTTAGAAAAATTTTTGAATCTCACAGACAGCAGCTTGGTTGTAAAGTTTCTTCAAGTTTATAGCATGCCTGTCTGGTATTAAAACACTAATTAAACCAGGATCTGATAACAAGATGGTACACATAAAACTACTATGACTGTATGTTTTTTCTTCTAACAATGAACTTTAACCTCAATTTGTTGCCAGGGTAACCACCACACATACTACAATCACACAGTTAAATAATTTAGTCTCTGAATCAACAGAGAGTATTACTACAAACTAGTCTATCACTAAGAGTTCGTTGCCCACAGGCAGTCTCTGTAAAATGCCCTAAAATTTGTCGCAATAAAAGCTGAACTAGACTGATATAGGAATTTAGAGGGATAAATTTAAATAAGAAAACTAATTATTCATATCCAATATAAAAAAAAGTAATTGACATCTGAATTTGAAAAAAAATGGATGACATTTTAGTTAAGCACCACCTGGTGGATTTAGGTGGAGATAAGTGTAAAAGAATGAAAGATGATTTTCTGATATCGATTTGTTGGCATCTTGGAGGTCTGCCTATATACAACAAACATCTGTAGATTACTATAAATAAATTTGTATATTTACATAATATAAGTTTATAAAAAGGGAAAAAAATCAGTTGTTTTTGATTCATTGGTCATTTTAAGTACAGAATATCACAAATTACCCAATCAGAAAGTACCATTAGCTACAGTGACATGCTTGGTTTTCTTAACAGTAGAAAATCGAACAGCTATGGCTTAAAGGGGTCAATCATTGCCTTTAAAAGCATAAGTGACCTTGACATAGTATCAAAGTTTCATTTTTTTACCTAAATTACAAGAATATCCCTGTAGCTATAGAAACCAGTATTACTTCTCAAATCTAATCTAGTTAGTAAATTAATATGGGAAAAATTTCTTTGATCGATCAATTCATTCGTTAAAAAATTCTACTATTGCACTGAAGTATTACATTGTTAGTCTAAATTTAGTAAACGAAGAATAAAAGATAAAAAACAAAACAGAAAAAAAGATTGTCCTACAAGACATATTGCTGACGTTTACCCTGTTTGTAAAACAACTGTTCTGGATGTAAAATGAAAGTTTAAAAGTTGAAAATCTTTGTTCGACATGTCACATGAGTATTTAAGGTGAAATACTGTGAAATCAACTACTGTGTAATACTCTGTACCCACAGCTGACTGGGTACCAGGAGACAATATACTGCCACATGAGTACCTGGTAACAGTTATGGCTGTATTAGGGGTGAGTACTCATTAATACACAGACGTTGACAGGACCAATACTGTAGCACTTTGCATGTCATTAGAAATAATTATAGAAATTCTACTTCAAAAATAAATGAACAAAGCAATGTCTACTCTATACTTCAAACAATTCCTCTCCCATAATTTACCTTGTAACCGAATACACAACAAAAACAGGGCACCAGTTGCAACATTAAAATTATGTACCCAATCAAATCAGTGGTACGAAAAAAAAAATATCTTATTTTTTTCAGTCACCATAAGAGATGTTTTAAGATGATACTACCTAACACTATTGTATGGTTGATAGGGTAATGTTCACCAGTATTGTATGGTTGATAGGCTTATATCCACCAATATTGTCTGGTTGATAGTGGTAATATCCACAACTATTGTATACTATTGTATGGTTGATAGGGTAATATTTACCAGTATTGCAACGAGACCTTGGTATATATTGCTCTTATTTAGAAAATAATTAACCAATTACCACAACAGGAAAAATAACACATCTCAAATTGTATGGATTTCAAATATCGAGGTCCCTTAAGGGATACAATGAATACTGAATAAATACATTTAAGTACACAAAAGCTGTGACAATGGTAAACTGTATCATCTCTTGAGACAGGCAAAAATGATGTTCAAAATACAAACCATCACTCACATTAGCAAATAAATAAAAAAGCAAAAAAAAAAGTAACAAATTTCCACAAATACCGTATTGCTCCTTATACTTCATTTGAGAGTTCCATCATGTCTAAACAATTTTCAATGAAAAAAAGTATCAAAATACACATAACATTTAAATATTTACATAATTATTAAAGCTCTCCTATAAATAGCTTGTCAAGCTATTCCTTGTTTCCATTTTCCTTGAAAAATTACCACATTTCAATTTTTCTGGTATTTCATTTTCATTCTTGCAAATGAAGAAATCTTATGCATGGACAAAAATAACCCGGTTTTTATTTCCAACAAAAGTAAAGGTTATTTTTAGGAGAGCTCTAACACAAACAACACACCAACACATACACAGCACTATATATATATGGATTGCTTCCCCTTACAATGTAAACAAAACAACAATTTGTAAACAACATTTGCATAAAAAGTTTGATGTTTTTCGTCAACATGTATAAACAATTAACAATAATAGCCTTGGAAATTCGTAGAAATGGAATGTTACTGAAATAAAACTATTAAAAGCATTTTGTTTCAAAGGGAATATTTCAAAATGTACAAAAGGTGGGACCATTTCAAAATACTAAACTTGGTCCTATTACATGAACTTAAAAACTGGAAAAATCTGGAATTTTGCTGATACTGATTAATCATAAAAAAGTAATTTGGAGTCTTGTTTACCCAAGATATTACTTTGAAATAAATTCAGTCATTCTAAGAAATTTAAAAACCCACAACCAAAATTTGCTGGAGTATCCACAAACATTGTTGCATATATCAATTTGCAAAAAAAGAAAAAGAAAAATTCGTTGTCATGGTTTCGGATTCATAATTATTCAATAATCTTGAAAAGTGTATATCAAAAAATTGGTTCGTGATTTGTGCTAAGTTTGTATACTGTTTAAAACTGACAGATTTGTCATGGACACATTCCAATGAAAAATTTGATTGAAACACTTAACAAGATCTGAAGTGTATTATACAAAGAGTACATGTAATTTTACACATTCTTGGGTGATTAAAAATTTGACATTTTCTGCTTTTTTTAAAAACTTATGTTGATTCTATCCCAGATTGCACATATTTCAAATCAATTTGAACAACAAATCTCTAATTTCTGTAAGTTTAAATTTAAATATCAACACCAAATCTCTATTATCCCTAAGTTCAAAGTTCAATGCATAAAATAAATCAAGATTAAGTGCATTATTTAAAAAGGCATAATTGATAATTTGAATACAGACATGCCCTGCAGTGAAGATATGTTAAAGAAATGATTGGACGGAAAAAGAGCTAATTACAACTCTTCATGAATCATGTAATATCAACAAAACTAATAATATTAAGTATTTCCATTGAACATTTATTTTTAGGTCAATGTCACTATATTTAGACACATCTATTATATTTTTTTTTGTAAAAACTTCATTTGTGATTAAAAAACCTAAATGATTATTTATGATATACAATAGATATTCAAAGAGACAAAAAATGACAAGATATAAAAAAATACAAGACAAATCGGCTTGTGATTGGCTGTTCTTACAGAAGAACTAGGAAATTTGAAGATTTGCCAAAAACTTATTTTCAAATATACTCCAATTTATGTCAATGTTTAACATGGGAAGAAACAATCAATTTTCATTGTCATATTATCTAAGAGAGGTCAATAGTACGACAGCCAATCCCAGAGCGGTATAAACACAATCGCGAAAAATATCAACAGAAAAACCAGAAAAATGGTTTCAACAACATCATGCATATTCATATAAATAGCTAATCACTATATATATATAATATTTTATATAATTATGTATGGTACAAAAAGATCACGAAATCAATAACAACCGTTGAATTAGTTAACAAACAAAATTAAGTCCCTTGAATCAGGGAAAATGTTATTGTCTCCTTGGTTACCACGAAGATGTCCAATTATAATTTTGCAGACTGTTATTTCCATGGTGATCAAGGAGATCATAAAACTGAGGCAGGTGAGATGGGAGTTTGTCCAGGTATAAAAGGAGTTTCCTCATTTTTACCCTGAAAAAAAAAAAGAATGTTATTAACTCCCCTAAATAAGGAAAATGTCTGTCTCCTTGGCTACCACAAATATGTCTAGATACTTTTACATTCAGAGCATATTTAAAAGAATTGTTGCTACAGATAAGAATTTGCCATAGAAATGAATATGTGTATACACATGAAAACAAGAATGGTGTGCACGAACCATGCTGTAATGTTATTGCTTGTGAAACTAAAGTTTAATACACATTTGTAAATGCTGAAAAAAACAACTTTTGATACCAGCAGTTTGTTTTAATCAAATATGATTGGCAGTGCTGCATCCAATCACCTACTCATGCAGTGATCATGTGGTTTTACACTACTTGAGGGGTTCAAAAAGGGGAGACAATGTGAAACACAACATACTACAATACATGTGCTCTTAAGGCAGAAACTGAAAACACCAGAAAATGTCAGTTGAGTCAAAAAATAAAATTAAATTAAATTAAAATTAAAAAAACGTTGCACATGCTTACGAGGTCCAGATAACAAGCCCATGTCTGTACATGTTTGTTTGTATGAATTGTTATTACAGAACGGATGTTATAGAAGGGCTCCTCCTAAGCTCAAATATACTGATGCCAAAAAAATTTAATAAGTTTTTAAATAAAAAGAAAAATTAAATTTGTAAAAAAACTTGTATTGGCCCTTTTGACCAATAATATCTGGTAAACTGGGAAAGATGAAAAATTTAAGGATCTGATATATCAATAAAAACTACCTTGGAATAAATAAAAACTCCATCAATATAAAACAGTACCTAAATATTTGGGAACTTTGACCCCTGAAGACTATTTCTGCTGAAAGCTTATACACTAAGGAATACAGAAATTTAGACTATTTGGAAAAATTGTAGACAAAATTGTGAATGTTGACCCCTATAAACTATAAACTGATGAAGGAAAAACATTTTAAAACTCTGATGGCATACTTTAAAAGCATATGTTCTCAGAAATATTATGAAAAAACTGTAACTGAATTGGATGGCTAAAAAACTAAATATAACTCTTATCAAAAAAGAAAACTTCGGACCAACATAGCAATCCTTTATTTAGTTCTAGACACCATACAGGTAACACAATCAGCTGATTAAATCATATCAATAAGGACCAGGAACAAAGATAATCACAATACAAACTTAACCTAGAGTATAACGTTCCTTGGCAATAGACTCCGTACAGGGCAGAAGAAAAGAAGAAAAAATCTTATAAAAAACATGGAAAAATTAAATACTTTCAAATTTCTGCCATTATATTTGAACTTGAGTTAAAATATTTTTAAAAACATAATTATAGTGGTTCACCAAAGTCACAAATGAAAAAACTAACTTTTGATTGGTTGAAACGATTCTGCTTTATTTTCTAAGTTGATCTACAGAAAAAAGTACAACCTAACTTAAATGATAAGAATCAATTGTCAACAAAGTGTTGGAATTGATATAAAAACTACCCCATAACTACCCAATAATATTTGTCATCAGATACTGAAAGTTCCCTACTGGTAATAAATAATTTAGTCAATTGCAGAAAAATAAACAAACAAAAGTAAAGTTACTCCAGTTCATTATATAAAAGGCTATAAAATTGTGAACATGCTGCAAGGAAGCTACTGAAATATGTTGTGGTGATCTGCAGAAAAAATTGTGAAGCTACGCATTGTTATTAAGTATATATTATCCATGTCCTTTCGGTTTGAAGTTATTAGTATATCATGTGCAGAAGAAACAGGTTATAAAAAATTCTCCTTTCTCTGGTGAAGATTGGACTTTCTAGACTCCCATGTATTCCCATGAAAAACTACTAACAGCTTTGTCCTCAATGTTTCCTTTGAGAAAATTGTCTCCCCTGATTGAACTCTCCATTTTAGCTATTTTGCCAGAGGATTGCTTAATTTTCTTACTTGTATAATTGGAGTGTTACCAAGGTAACAGTTTAAAGTCCACTCACCACCTCACCCATCTTATTTTTAGCATATTCAATACGGATTCCTCCCCTATCAGATGAGAGGAGAACAAAACCTTGTAGTCTATTCAATGCTTCTGTTGCTTGTTTTACATCCTGGAAGAAAATGCAAATTAAGAATTTACTGACCCAGGTAATTAATGTATTGGACCGGGTAATTATTGTATTGGTCCAGGTCCAATTAATCTACTGGTCCAAGTAATTATTATATTGGCCCAGGTCACTTAATGTACTGATCCAGGTAATTAATGTATTGGCCCAAGTAAATAATGTAATAGCCCAGGTCCACTTAATCTACTAGTACTGGTCCAAGTAAGTATTGTATTGGCCCAGGTCACTTAATGTACTGATCCAGGTAATTAATGTATTGGCCCAAGTAAATAATGTAATAGCCCAGGTCCACTTAATCTACTAGTACTGGTCCAAGTAATTATTGTAATGGCCCAGGTCACTTAATGTACCGATCCAGGTAATTACTGTGTTGTATTGGCCAAGGTCACTTAGTGTACTGGCCCATGCAATTAGATGTATTACATCCCAGGTCAATATATTGATTTTCTTTCAATTATTATAACAAGGCTAATTTCTTTCAATCAATAACAGACTAAGGAACAACTTATGGACTTTTCTTTTCTGGTTTCTGAGCTGCATCCTTGTTATAGGCATACATCATCTATACACATTTTTGGCTGAACTTTATGGGAGAGGATTTTGAAAAAAGCAATTTAATCTGATATCAAAGGGAATGAAGAAATTTGGATTTGAAATCCTCTGGTTAAGTTATCTAGCTGGTGGATAAAAGGTGATCTAATATCAAGTCATGTGATATAATATGCAAAAAAGAGCACAATAAGGGGAGATAACAAAAAGAACTCTGCAATAAGTGTGAAAAAGGCACTGAATATTTATGGTGACAGAAATAGGCAAAACAATTATCTAATGCTTGTTAACACGCTACAGTGCAAAGGGAGGGAACTGAGCCAGACAAAATAAATATGCAGTGATGCTAAGAATATATAAGGCATCAAACAATAAAGACTGATCTGCCGTGATGAGGATATATATTTATACATGCTGGAATGACACAAAGTGTCGTCTGCTGGAATAACAGAAAGTTTCATCTGCTCAAATGACAGAAAGTGTTATCTGCTCAAATGACACATATACCATGTGTAAAATCTTCTTTTAACATATTGATAATTAATTTGACTGAATACAGCATTCAATTAAAAACAGTCAAACCCGTCTTGTTGATTGACTCTACTTAATGAAAACTTGTCAAAAAAGACACAGTATTTTTTGTCCAATGAATCTCTTTATAAAGACCACCTGTCAATAGTGACCTTAATTTCAGACTCCAATGGAAGTTCAAGTTAGGCAGGTTTGACTGTACATATATAAATTAAAAACTACAATTTGCAAAAGTTTTTATGATTTTTCATGTCTTTTTTCAATGCATATTCACATATGACAATAAGAAGAAATTATAATCGCTTATTTAGAAATGTATGTACAACAACTAATAGAAAGAGGCTCACTGATCATTAAAAGTTCCTTTTTTAGACGATTATAGCAAGTTCACAATTTTTTTCAATATCAAATTATAGTTTCCTTCGACAAATACACGCAAAATTTGATAAAAAGATGACATAAGACTTAAGAACAGTTATAATCTTACCTGGAACTCTACAAATGCCACTGGTGATCCCCCTTTATTATGCATTCTTAGCCGCGTGAAACCCTGAAAACTGTGAGATAAAAATAACATTATTAAAAATATATATATAAGACTTAAATCTTTCCAAATAAAAGATGCAATTTTTTTTATCCAACTATATCTTAAATTTTTATATCTATCAACCAATCATTTTTGAGGAAATAAGTGTGCAGTGAAGTGTGACCGTATTAACTGTCTACAGATCACTGAAGTGTGCAGTGAAATGTGACAGAAAATATCTACAGATCAAACAAATCAGCACAATTATTACAGAAATTTATATAAAAATTATGTTTTTAAAAATTCTAAAGTTGTTTGTAACTAGTTTTCTGAATTAAAAGGAGTCGTCTGCTGTCGTATGAAGTGTCAGGTGTCAACTCTGAATGAAGTTGACATTTCCATTCATGCTATCTATATATAGGTGTACAGAAATGAAACTGTATAGGAGAAAGACTATCTATACAGGGGAAGCAACTCATTCAAAACAAAAGTTCTGTCCACACAACATCAAACTGGTTTACATAAGTGTGCTTCTGCATAGAAAGTGCAGTTGAAAAGAACAATCCAAGGTGTGATGTCTACACTATAAATTAGTAGCTATCATCTGTGAAGATACCCTTCATGTACATTTATATTGTATATATTAATTTTAAGTTAATTTTAAAAAAACGTTTTCTTCAAAGATGGTAAAAAAAATTCACCCATCACTTCTGACTGACTGATATATTGGTTAAAAAACAGTTTTACTGCAATTGAAGAATTATGAAATGGTGTACCTTTTTTTTACTCAGTGTGGACAGGTGAAGAAACGACTACATCCTGAATTACTTTAACCTTCTTATCTGGGATGACTTAAAATTCAGGTCCCCCCTAGCATACAAGTTTACTTCAGTGACAAAAATGCATTCAGATGCCCCACTCCCATATCAGACCCTCTGAAGTGATGGGAAGTGTTAGAGGCCCAAGGGAGGCCCTGTGACTAACCTGTTAAACAAGTCCTTCAACTCCTGTTCAGAAGAGAACTGACCAAGATTGGCCACAAAGAGCGTGGAGCACGGTGCATTCTGCTGCATAAGTGGCGAACTGGACGTCGAGGGGGTGCTCATCGTGCTTATTGGGCTAGTTAAAATAGGCGTGGCTGCTAATGGCGGGTGTGGCAAGGCAGCAGAGACAGCCGTATGGGGTGCTACAACTGCTGGGTGATGTATCTGTTAATAAACATAGACCCGTGACTCCGGTGATCATGTGATTGTGTACAAATTCACAGTAAATATCGGTTACTCTCTATCATTTACAGCTATTTTCAAAATCCCATTCAAATTTGACTTCAAAAGGTATCATCATTAATTAAAATATACAACAACAAAAATCCAAATATGTTGTCATTGGCAAAATTAAATTTTTTTGAAAATAGCAGTTATGTCATAGCACATTATAACATTAGCAGTTCTAAGATATATTAATATATGTTCTACAAGGAAATTCAGCGCCATTTCAGTACACATTCCATGTGACAATTGTTATGTGTACACACGTAAAGTGTGTAAAATGTCACATGCAATTGTTACATTTTGCTCAAATAATATTTTTAAGTGCAAATATTAATAATTACTATGTCCAAATGTTACCAGTAAACTACTGTATGTAAGCACAGTTTGATGATTCTAATTTTAATAAAGAACATATTATCTCTGTAACATTTAGAACCTTATTCTATAAATAACTCATATCATGCAATCTGAAATATCATGCTGTTATAACATAAGCAGGCATTATACAGCTATACATCGTACAGTTAGAGTTACTGCCCTTTGATCAGAAATAAACATTAGAGTTACTGCCCTTTGATTAGAAATTAACATACAAGACAGGAAGTACAATGAAGAGACTGATTTAAATTTCCCCAGCATTTACTTTTACAGAAAGAACAAGGTCCCATTGAAACTGATAAGAAATAATTTCACTGTTTCCATGGTTACTGGGGTTAAAGCTTATAGCAGTAAATCTCTTACCATATAGTCTTATAGAGAAAAAGCTAGCAACAAGCACAAAACATGCAACACAGAAAACTGCTAATACTGCTCAAACCTGGAACAGGTTCCATAATTCACAAATTAATTTAACTACCCAATACACAAAATCATTTCACTGTACAATACACAAAATCCACATTTAACATTTTGTCTAAAGAGAGACAGCTGTTTCTGGGAAATCTTTCTTGAATTACTTCTGAAGTCTTCCGACACAATATGTTAAACATGGAGAATTGTGTTAAAAAGAGTTAAAAAATGTTAAAGTTCAAAATTGTTAACTAGCAATTATAAAATTGAAAAAATATTTCACTGAATTTCGTGTTTTCAAATTTGTCAATCTTTTTAACAGTGCCATAAGGAATCTACCTTCATGTTTGAGCAGTAATTGCAATGAGAAAATAACAGTGAAATTATTTCATACGATTTCGTGTGAATTAATTTTGATTTTATAATTTCGTAGCTTGATGATCAAAAAAATTATATAAAATTAATCAATTTTTAAAGTAACATTTGTATACAATCTTTTTGGTTTTTTTAATCTCTGAGTTACATGTATAGCAACATACATTTTTACAATTACAATTTTTATTTTATCTTGTAAGGTTAGAAAATTCCAAATCACTTTAATATCGTGATATGTATATATTATTGTCAGTTGGACAACGTAACATCACAATGTTACAATCAGCGATAAAATAGGCTACTATTTGTTTTATTTCCTCAATCTCATTATCGATCTCCCAGAGTGGCTCGATCGATAATTTAGATCTTGGAAATGAAACCACAGTAATCTATATGTATTGACGTAAATAAAAATAAATATCCATTAATGTAGAGAAGTTAATTCAGATTATGTTCTTTCATTTCTCATATAAGTTTTAACACTTGTTCTTTAAAAATAATTTTTTTTCTGGTCTCCTAAATAAACAGTGAACCAGTCTGTGATATTTGTGTAATGTGTTTTTGTCAAGTTACACAAAACATGCAGAAGAAAACAAATTAAAACCAAATTTTTGACTGAAAGTTAAAATGGTACAAAAATTCAATGAAGAGCTTTTATCTGATCTAAATTTCTGTCTGTAATAATAGAATAAAATTTAATAAAAATCACTGAATTAAAAAGATAATTTTGTCATCAAGCTACTGTGCAATTTTGTACGAGGGCATTTTTGATTTACCTGAGGAAAATGGGTGATCCATTCCTAAAAACATAACACAAAAATTTACAATGAATGAAATCACAAATTTTCTGTAATACCGTAACCAGCTGTGTATGATGCTCACTTTAGACTGGGTATTATACATCAGTGCACATTATACACACCCAACTACGGTAATAATGATTGGGATATGTATACATTTTTTGTGTTTGTGTATCATTTTTTTTAGAAACTGTCATGGATGACAAATTGTAATACCACTTCTGAATATTTTGATCTTGTATATTATAGTCATGCAAACTAGTTTTAGAAGACCATTTAGTGAAAAACAGCTCATGAGTGCTTTATCAACTTTATAGACTTTTGAAATAGATTCAATTAGGTCATCATAAATTTAGTGAAAAACAGCTCATGAGTGCTTTATCAACTTTATAGACTTTTGAAATAGATTCAATTAGGTCATCATAAAAACATCCTAGTTTCTCACTCCTGTCCACTTCATTTTTTTATTTGTAAAATTACATTTTGAAAAAAATATAACTGATCTGAATTCCAGAATTATTCTGTCTTGTAAGAATACAGTTTTGTGACAGTTGGATTTACAAGTAACTTCAGTTTTCAATAGATTTTTATATTAAAAAACAAACACATTCTTTACTGTTATTTACAGAATATGGCCCAAATCTAAAAATAAAATGTGCCCCCCTCCACTTTTAGAAAGTTGGCTGAGAATGTAGCATTTTATAAATAATGGCCATAAAGTGAAATTACTTTAAAGATTCAAAACATGGTCTTAAAAGAATTTTTGCTGACTACAGGTGAGAAGGTATTACTGTACGTTGGACTTTATGTGATGAACTGAACAGCATAGTTTCTAAGAAATATAAAGGTATATAGAACTGGTTAATATGTCTTCTATTTTACATAACACATCATTACTGTATAGATTTGTATGTCACCATTTTTCATATTTCATAATTAATAATAATCTAAGATCTTACAGAACTCGGAACATTAACATAATAAACTGTTAATTACTGACAACTGTGAACAGTGTTAATGGTTAAATTTACCTGTGGAAAGTGGTGGATCCATTCCTGTAAAGTTAAAAATAGAATAATTAAGCAGTGAGATGATGTGTGAACAGCCAATCAAAACATGTGTTTGTTTGAATCAAGCAATAAATCAGTTAATTTACTTATCAAATTTCTGATGTTTTACTGGTAGTAATAACCTGTGTGATTAAATGAGACACAAAATGCCTACCTGAAAGAAAATCTTTTCTTCATTATCAAGAAAGCGCGACTGATCATGATCATCACAAAGTTTTGTTTTACATATGAAATTAATGTCCTAGAAAAACATTCATTAAACATTATTTTTTCTTCTTTAAATAAAACAATTTTCAATCAAAAGTTTTATAGTGCAGCATTTAAAAAAAATTACTGTTAAAGTACATTTCTCTTATTTTGTGTTTGTGTGTGTATGGCTGTGTGTGTTTATAACATGCATGACCTACACCACCATCTTAGTACTATTAATATCTGTGACCATGTACTATTTATAGATATTTATATTCAAAAGAACACACCATTTAAATCTGTAAAGGGTCATCTTTAAATGTCAACATTTTTCAAAGCCTGCAAAGTGCACACTTGGGTAGAGGTTAAAAGTTTTTCCATATTTGTTGAGTTTTTTGTAATTAGGAAATTGTTCGTGTCAGTGGAGTTCAGTTTTAAATTACTATAGATATGACTGTGTATCATATCTGAATTTGAAAGTAACACTATGATAAGATGTCACCTCAGGATACAGATTTCCTCTTTCCCACAAGTATGGGTATGGTTGATGCACATTTTCCAGTAAGGGAGGGGGAGGGGGGCCCAAGGTGGTCTGAAAAGGTGCTTTTTGCACACTTTAGGAAAATGGTTGACAATCTTACATGACCCCTTACTATGTTAACTTCTTATAAATAAACAAAGATGTCTGTTTTCAAGTTTAAATTAGTTTCTCTGAACAATATCAATAAATTTGAAAACCTAGCCAAAGACATGAGAATGTCATGAAATATCAATTTGTTTTCAGTGACATAATTTTAAATGGTAAGTTCCTGGTTTAATATTTTACAAAATGTCCATAAAAACAAAAAACAGTTTAAAACTGTGTGCTGCAATGTGTAGAACAGTGTGTCATCTGCTACTCAGACAAAATAGCAAGTTCAGTGAAGTGTTGATTTAATCCTTAGTTTGGTGAAGTGTTGATTTAATCCTAAGTTTGGTGAAGTGTTGATTTAATCCTTAAGTCCATGACATGACACACTTTACACTACTGGTCTCTCTCAGTTTTATTTGCAGCACACAGTTACAATATTTCACACCACACACTTTTTCCAAATATCACATCGTGCAAAACATACAACACAGAACAGTTCTTATTTCAACCCATTATTTAAAAAAAACATTTCTTAAAACTCCTATACTTAAATATGAAATTTATTCTTAAAATTTATTTAAAAAGGAACAAACCAGAAACATTTTTTTCTTTACTTCTTTTAATAATATTGTACCATTTTTGTGCGTAATATAAACAATTTAAGTTTTCCTGTTCAAATCAAAATGATTTTCTCTTTTAAGGGTGTGATAGTTTTGTTCTTTAATTACAACAATAACATATTTTTAGTTCAGATGTATTGCACATAACAAATTCCTGCCATTGAGCTAAATGTAAAATCTGAAGAAAATTTTGCACCAGAAGTAACATTTGGCAAGTGATCTTTTTATTTTAAATCTTTCCTGAAAAAGCATACATCGAACTAAAAGTTTGTATACAAACAAATATACTGGATAACAATAGAGAATTATCTCCCTTATATCACACCAATATGTGGCTCACACAGTGATGCATCTTTGTTACCAATGGTGACATAAAAACAAAACACGATCTGACATGTTTATAGCTAAATAGTGACAACACTGCTCGTTACCTTGGTGATATATAACACAGTTTTGCACGAGTGCAATAAATGGAATTAAACTGACAACTAACCCGTACCGGAACTTGTGCTAAGGCTGGGTGCTGGATGAGTGCCGTGTGATGGATAGCAGCATTCTGAGCTAACTCTGGGTAGGCGGCTAATGGGTGTGGCGCCCATGCCTCAGGAGCACCTGGGATAAAGGCAGCACCTAACTCTTCTGTAATGTGAGGGAGAAAAGAAACACGCACACGTGAAAAATGCTAGTATGTGTAAGTAAGTCCCATACACCCATAAATAAAATCATATCCGCAACCCAGGCATTTGTGTGTATATTGTATTTTAAATGTCATCTGCAACCAATCACATCATTGTTAATTATAAAAAAGTATACAAATTCTTTATTTGTTCTTGAAAAGTTCTCAATATGTGTTCTTAATATAAAGCCTAAAAGAAGATTAAGTGTCATGTGATTGACTGCAGAGAATGATTGGCTCATAGAATGGGGTGATAATCTAAATTTATAAATATGAAATGCAGTGATTTTGAAAAAAAAAAATTTATAAAAAAAATTCTATTCATATTGTCTAAAGCTTTAATTGCATGCTAAAGTGATTTTTACAAGAAATTGTGCTGGATTAGAAATTATTTGAACAAATATTAACTTGTATCCATGGCAACAAGAAAGGCCTCTTACATCATCCCCATTCTTAAGCAAGTATTTATGTTCAATTGTATCGCCCTGGAAAGTAAAAAATAAACATGGATAAAACTCAATATGTTTGCTTATAATACATCACCATTGTTTACATGCTGGAAAACAAATTAAATATTGAAAAACCCGGAATAATTCAGGGTATTATAACCACCGTAAGACTCCATTATTCCGCACGAGCTGCTTCACGAAGTGACAAAATTTACGTCTAATTTCGTTGATTGATGGAAAATGATTTATCTTCTGTATTTATTTAAATATTTTGGATTGATGACAGATTCCTAAAAGGGTTACCTTTAACAAAGACCCGTATTTTAGTCAATCTATTGTTTAAATTTCTTTCATAATTTAATATTATTTGAAATAAACATACAATATGAACTATGTAAAAATTCTTGATTCAGCTTATTTTCCAGCAAATAATAGGTAATATTTTTAAATTCAAGGTTTCATCTGCCATTTCTTTTACCCATAATCCTCTGCTGTCTGTCACCAGATTAAAAGTGTTGTGTATGCAGTGATCACCCAGCCAGTCTTTATTTTCAGTAGGCAAAATGTCCTCATTTACTTGAATATAATAAGGACTATAACTAACAAAATTGTCTATCATGATTCAAGGAGTACTATTGCCTACATTACTAAAGATCTGGCAAGAAATGGCAGACATCAGGTAACCGTGGTGACAGATTGTCCACCGTACATGTTAGTTTATACCATTTCTGCATGGTAACATTCCATAACATGTTGATTTTGGTGGAAAATCCATATCACCTGGTTTCAGAGGTCTCAAATATCTCCCTCAAAATACTTGACAACCTCCAAGTATTATTAAAACACTAAAAAACATAATCAACTTCATCAATCATGCACATTCTTGCAGTATTACATGTAGTTAGATAAAATTATATATTTTAAAATTTTCTTCTCTTGTATCTAATATGAACTGCTTTTTTTACAACTGCCGTACTTAAAAAGTAATAACAATTTAAAATAGATCTACATTGAATATCTGTCAACTGTTAAATATTTCCAACATGTTATACAGAAGCTATTTGTACGTATTTTAAATGCACCCATGAAGCCCTTTCACTGCACACAATCTTACCAACGGTTAAAGCCCTCCCGGTCAGTGATTCGGACATTGATCCTGCACCTCAAATGTAAATATCAATTAATTTTTAATCTAACAAAGTTGGAATAATTGCAAGATGACCAGGCAATCTTATTAAAATGAAATCTTTCACTTGTCCCCCACCATTTTGGGTATTTTTTTTCATGCTATTGAAGACGTAACAACATCCCATTACAGATCATCTCAGATATACCTTTTGATATAAATATTATCCAATGAAAAATTAGGGCATCTTCAAAAATTTAACCAATCAAACATTTTCAGTTATCTTAACTTCGTTTTGTTTTTTCCTTCTGAAATGTGTTTAAATACTTTTTTATAGCCCTTTAATTAAATTCAGTTTTCTAAATAATTTTAACTGTTTTACATTTGAAGCCCACTGCTGTACGTTTGATGGCCTCACAAGTGGCACTAAGTTCAATACTTACGCCCAGTCAGAGGATGTATAAACGTCGGGAGAGTTGCCGCCGGCTGTGGACTCTGTTGTTTTGGCTTTGTAACCTTAGTATTACTTTTTGCAAACTCTAAACGTAGTGTCTGTGGTAGGTCAGGGTCAAATCTGACACCCTGTAACATGAATGTGATGAATCAATGTCCAGAGAACAGTATGACAGCTGTATTCAGCACACAATGACAATTAATTTATTACCAGTGGGAAGACTATTTTGAATGTCAGTAAAATGCAGGGAATTAAGTTTTTTTATAACATTGTGCAAGTGTTAACCCTGACATCATGTTATGTAATTGGTTTTAGGGTGAGTTGTGTTATTTGTGTATTTAGGTCTGGTCCCTCATGCTGTAATTTGCTAAATCTAATCTAGGGGTTCTGCACAAGGAGAACGTTCCGGACATTTATAGAGTAAAATAGAACAGTGTTCAGGACATGCCTTTCCTGTGTCGCTTTTGGAGGAAGTGCAGCCAGAACAGAAACAATTTTAGAAATTAGACTGAAACATCAGTTAAACTTTAATGCTATAATTCTATCATACAACACAAAATGTACTGGGAAACTATATGAGACTACGATGCTGAGGTTTGCCGTAGGAACATGGTTTGCCTCCCTTACCTGTAAATCTTGCTTGGCTACTTCTGCTGCTGCTCTGGAACTGAACGTAACAAAGCCTACCGGCTGTAAAAATACAAGTCAACTATTAGCTAACGAAGCCTTCTGGAGGTAAAAATACAAGTCAATTATTAGCTACATCATAACGAATATAAAGTAACTATTAGCTCCATGTATTGTCAGTTAATGAGCAACATTAGTCATCACACAACTAAACAAGTATTTAGTATTACGGAAAATTGAACTTTCAAAACTCTTGATAGAGTTTCCTCACCTTTATGATAACTTAAACTAAATTTTATTTTAAAAGAAAAAAATCAGAAACATATGTAAATTAACCAGTATGTAACGCCGTTCTGAATTGTCAGTAGGAATGTATTATAGATATCCTTATTTCCAATTATCATCAACCAAAGCACGTCTTGAAATAACATTTTATATATAAAATTTGGCATCCAATTACAGAGATCAAAGGTAACAGATTTATTCAGCTGTTATGGGAGATTACTGCTGCATAACAATATTTTTGGCAGATTAATTCTCATTAAATTGGTTCAGATATTACTTCAGCTTTATTATGGTGACCAATTTTTTAGGTGAGACAGATTTCACCAAGGCCAGACCAGATTTCACCAAAACTGGACAACTGGCTGAATCCCTCCACATTCCAAGATATATGCATCCTGCCTTGTATTCAAAGAATGCTGGACAATAATTTACAATTAACTGAAATATTGAACCATCCAATCAATTATCAGCCCATTATAACAATGAAAAATACCAAGTCAAATGAAGTAAAAGAAGGTTGAGTTGCCCAGCTTTGTAGGGTAAGTTAGCTTTTCAAACATGACTTTTTCTAAAGATGAACTATCTACTGTCTAATTCCTCTCCCTTCATAATTGATGTAGGATCAATAAAGCAAATGAGACATGGTTTTTGAACAATTCAAAGTCTTTTTTAAATCTAAACTAATGTAACTTGAGAAAATTCTCCTGATGATTTTCCAATTCCCTCCAAGTTTGTTTAGTACATTGTATTAGTCTTTTAATGGGAATCTGCATTTCAATCCATCAAATTAAGAGCTTAGTGACCACTGCATTAAGGCATTTTCCATAATGGATCCTAGTCACTTCTCCTCTGACTCCAATCTATGGAGAAGGAAACAATACATCTGTTGATTGGTTGGTTAAATGGAGCTTTATGCGAACTGTGCAATTTTTCAGCTTGATGGGATCTTAGTTTGTTTTAGGGGAGAAAGCTGGGGAACCCCACCTCCAGTAGGAAAACTAACAATCCTTTTCAATAAGATTGGAGTCCAGCACACCATGGACACACTGGAACTAAACCCTGCAACCTCAGTGTTGAGAGGCAAATGACGAACAGTAGACGACTAACCATATTTAACCACTAGGCTACCGCAGGCCCTACATCTACTCTGTACTTACTGAGGTATTTTTTCCATTTTTGTTCGTGACCTTTAATAACGAACCTTCGTAACCCTGGAAAAATATAACGTGAAAACATACAAGCAACGAGTGCTGTGAGCTTAAATTACGTGAAGTTAATGGCAAGGCTATTGGATGAAATTATCTCCCTTCATCTGTATCTGTCTGCCCCATTTGAAAATACCCAATTAGAAAGCTAGACTACAAAAAAGACTACTTTTTGAAATGTTCCAATTTTCTTGTGGCAGAATTAGTTGCCAGAGTCATTTCCATGATAACGTAAAAGCATTAGATAGTTACAGCAGATTACAGATGAAGCAGCCTGTGTTTCTAAAACTGTCATATTTTCGGTTCTTCTAGGGATAATTGATGGTAGCCATTGCATGTCCATTACAGAAATCTTATTTCTGTGGACAGTTATTTAGTACACCGAAATCTGACAATCCTAGAAACAAATGATGTTATGTAAATATGTGAATTTAAATTGATAATGTGATGTGCTTGGCTGAAATTGTTAGTCCGCCATTCTACAAAAAAATTATACATGCCATTGTTAAAACAGTGAAAAAAATATGACCAAATACAATTCAGTGAATTAACAGTGTTAATTTCGGCCTTGTTATTTACGCTGCAGTGAGACACTATTGGTGATGGTGAAATATAACATCGGACACAAACTTTCACCATGTGTTGCCATGGCGACCAACTTACACTATTATTTTTGCCAGGTTTACCCATCACCTTTAGTAAAGCATTTTCATAACCCTGAAATCAGTAAAATGTTTGCCATTTTTCAATATATAATATAAAAGTCAAACTAAAGTGCTCATCCTCTATCACCCATTTGTATAAAGCTCCTAGTTTCTCTGTTAATTTTTTCCGATTCTTTACAAAATATTTAAAATTACTAGAGTCCACTACACAATTTTTGTTACGATTTCAATGAATCATTCTCCAAAACTTATTAACATCAAAATCGGGAGCTTTTTTTAAATCTTCAACCAACAGCAATCCCACACCTGCCATTGAATTGTTAAAAGAAAGAAGTTGATTATTAATAGTACATTGAAAATAAAACAGTTTCATTATTCAATATTAATAAGAAATAATGCAACAGTTCTGGATAAAATGTGTGCATCTGATAAAACAAGTGTGGACACAGAAAAACGTCTCGCCTGAATTCCGCATCAGTAACGAAAATAAATTTCGTCATAAGCATTACGTAAATAGCATTAATTATGAGCAGAGGCCTGTATACCAATTATTGTCACCATACTATGCATAGTTACAGAGGAACTGTCCTAATACAAAAACTTTAACGAAGTCGCTGAACCGTTAAATTGAGGTCAAGGTCAGGTGACACCTACCAGACAATCATTTACTATTCATCAGCAACCTATATACCAAATATTGTCATCCTACCATGCTTGGTTACAGGGGAACAGCAGTAACCTAAAAACTTTAACGTAGTCACTGGACCGTGAAATTGAGGTCAAGGTCAAATGGCACCTACCAGACAGTCATGTACTATTCATCAGCAACCTATATACCAAATATTGTCATCCTACCATGTGTAGTTACAGAGGAACTGTCGTAACCCAAAAACTTTAACGTAGTCGCTGGACCGTGAAATTGAGGTCAAGGTCAGGTGACACCTACCAGACAGTCATGTACTAGTCATCAGCAACCTATACACCAAATATTGTCATCCTACCATGTGTAGTTACAGAGGAACTGTCATAACCCAAAAACTTTAACGTAGTCGCTGGACCGTGAAATTGAGGTCAAGGTCAGGTGACACCTACCAGACAGTCATGTACTAGTCATCAGCAACCTATACACCAAATATTGTCATCCTACCATGCGTAGTTACAGAGGAACTGTCGTAACCCAAAAACTTTAACGTAGTCGCTGGACCGTGAAATTGAGGTCAAGGTCAGGTGACACCTACCAGACAGTCATGTACTAGTCATCAGCAACCTATACACCAAATATTGTCATCCTACCATGCGTAGTTACAGAGGAACTGTCGTAACCCAAAAACTTTAACGTAGTCGCTGGACCGTGAAATTGAGGTCAAGGTCAGGTGACACCTACCAGACAGTCATGTACTAGTCATCAGCAACCTATACACCAAATATTGTCATCCTACCATGCGTAGTTACAGAGGAACTGTCGTAACCCAAAAACTTTAACGTAGTCGCTGGACCGTGAAATTGAGGTCAAGGTCAGGTGACAGGTGACTGACTGGCAAGTACTCATCATAAGCTACCTCTGGACCAAATTTGATGGACCTAGGGCTTGGGCTTACAAAGATATGAAGCAAGATGTCAAGTGTTTACGCCGCCGCCGCCGCCGCCGCCGCCGCCGCCGGATTCCCATACATATGTCTCGCCTCCAGCGACTTTCGTCGCAGGCGAGACAAAAACTTGAAGCACAAAATTCAAATTTACAATCAATTGTTCTCAACTGCTAATTCAGGATATCAAAAAAGAAAGGAAATTGTTAACTGTTCACACATTTTATCCAGAAGCTTAAAATAACCAATCTAAGGGGACTTAAAGCAAAAGATTCAAGGTCAGGGTAAGGTCACTATGGAGGATTTAAGCTATTAGGATAAAAGAAAGATTTTATGTTGCAAACAATTAAGATTAAAAATAAAGCTTTTACTCAGCAGAATTAAGATCAGAGATTAGCTTATAACTTTTCGCTTCTGTCATCACATTTAAATAAAGGCATGAAAACTGTTCTAATATTAGCCAATTTTTCTCACCTTATCCAGTTATTTTCCTGTCAATTATTTATCAGACAATAACTTGAAAGGATTATTTTGTACCAAAGAAGGATGTGCTAATTGTCACAGAATCAAGTTGGTGAATTATTGTTTCCTTTAATGTTCAGCAACTAAAATGTGGTCTAATAAATACTATCTGATGCCTCAGTCCGGTTAGCCATCCACATACTTTGTTTCTCATCAGGGCCATTTACTAGCAGCAATGAATAATTTCTAAATTTATCTTAAATTACCTTGTATGCTCTGAATAGGAGATATAATTCTCTGGGTTTTGCATCCATAGGCAGACCACTCACAAACAGTGTTCTAACCTGGAAATAAAACAATTAGTTTAATATGAGGTGTATAAAATAGTCAACAACTGTTGTAGAAAGGGCATATATTAAAATTCATTTTTATTTCATTCTTACTGTGTTATTAGAACAGTGATAGTTCATTGGGGGCCTGGGGTAAAACATCTGGTCAACCAAGGTATAATCAGTTTATTTTTATGCCCCAATTATTTCTTAAACTCATACTAGAATTAAACAAATTGATCCGTGTCAATCAGAGGCTTAAGCAACACAGGATCATTGCATAAAAAACAAGAAATTCTAACACAAAGGGAACCAAATAGAATCTTGTTTTAATATTAGACATCATGTTGGTTTTGTACATTGTTTGTTGTTGACATTTCTGCCTGTCAGTGATGTTAGTGTATTGGATCACAGTTCACCTACCACATAATATGACTTTTCCAAGCCAGTAATTTATGCACAGAATATTTGTTCTTGCTGTTATTTTTTTCCCAGAAATTTGTTGTTACTGATTAATTGATCTGCGAGGTTTGTCTTTGGCTTATCTCCCCTTTACACAACAATTACTAATGAAGACTGTATTGTAATCTACTTATAACAGATCCAATAATTAAACCTGATATGCCTAGAGGTTAACTTTATTTCTTTCCTGACATTTACCGATACTATTTAGAGGAATAATTCCATGGAGTATATTAACCATAGATTCCAATTGAACCCTAAAGGGTTACACTATTTACAATCCACAGTAGATATGATGGCACTCGGGGCACACCATAAGGAGAACAATAATTACAGACAGCAGACATTTATACTCTGTCTATTTACAGTCCACAGTAGATATGATGGCACTCGGGGCACACCATAAGGAGAACAATAATTACAGACAGCAGACATTTATATTCTGTCTATTTACAGTCCACAGTAGATATGATGGCACTCTAGGCACACCATAAAGGAAGACAATGATGACAGACGGCATATATATGGTATAATGGAAACTATGACCAGAAGTGTCCTATGGTTTCCTGTTTGCCATCTCAAAATATTTTATTATTTTTTACTGTCATTTGTAACTGTATGGTTTCCTGTTTGCCATCTCAAACTATTTTATTCATTTTTACTGTCATTTGTAACTGTATATTCTGATATAATTAAACGTGTATGTATTGATAATTAGGATTATTTACATGTAACTACAGACATTAACTATCTATTACATGTACAACTAAAATTATAAAGTATCTTCTTGTGATGTGTGCATGTTAGTTCTTGTTATTGCAAATCACATGGCATTTTTTGCAAAAGAGTCACAAAAATGTCTTAATTTATGGTAATATAAAGACACAGAAATAGGACATTTGTAAGGTCACACTAATTACCTATCAATAACACATGAATGACAATGGACCTTTTTTATTGATTGTATAACAACAGAAACATATATCATATATTGACTGGCACATAAATTAAGTAATTATCAAAGAACATCAGCCTATAAATCAGGCCTATGACCTCTATCACTGGAACTTCTATCATGTTCCATCAATGTCTCCAGAAATACATTAAGTCATTAAAATATGTGTTCATGTTTTTTTGTGTTCCTTAAAATACACTTTGCTATGGATGGATAATGACTAAAACACTTTCTAATAGTTGTAAGATTGTTGGCCAAAGAGTTACTTGTAACTGGCACACTGACCAATCAGATCACTTGTAACTGGCACACTGGCGAATAAAATCACTTGTAACTGGCAGACTTAAGTATTAATAACTATTTAACATGGTTTTAGGTTGGGAATAAGTTATAAATTTGTCACTCATCATATGAACCTAAACTAGCATTGATATTAATTTCTCAGGTGTTACAAAACTTTTGATTTGTTTCTTATGTTTTCAATGTTGTTTTTTAAAATTTTTTTCCCAATTGGTTAATTAACCAGCTGATGTTAATTATCCAATCAAAAGAGCCTAAACAAATTATATGGCATTTTTAAAGGAGCTGCTTTTCTCCTCAAAACTCAACAGCGTTATCAAAAACAAAACTTAGTTAAGTGTCTAAAATATATTACCTTGTATATATCATTCATTTCTGTAGTTTATTACACAAATAAAATTTAATAATACATTTCCAAATTGAAATGAATTTTGTGGCTTAAAATCCATTTCATCAAATGAAATCTACTAATTATTCAATACACATAAAACATTGTTTATAACAAAACCTCTTTTTTAAATAAACATAAAATTACATTTAAAGTTTAATTGTTTAAAGCAGAATTAGCATACAGCAAAATTCATTTCTGACATAAAATATGATAAGATTTGATTTGATAAATTGGCATTTTTTCAGATACAAGGCTGACATTAGGTTTTAAGAACTTCTAATTACAATATAGTATGTGTAAGCCTCTTTGAACAACAATTGACCCTCTTATAGAATCAATACCAGTTTATAAAGCTACACTCGTCAAGGCTGACGTTACAATAACATCCATACACTACTGAAGTCATGGAGGATGGTTTCATTTATTGAAATTGTCAATAAATTATCACAGAATTCATATCAAATGTTATGATTTCTACACATTTGAAAAGAATATTAATTACACAATTTTAGACTTGCTTTTTCGAGTCTGTTATTGACAGCCGAGCCATTAGGGACACTTGTATTTCTATTAAAACCACTCTGTGCTGATCTCTGTGATATAACAAGTAAGTTCTCTAGGGAACCAGTTTGTTTTGATGTTCTTGTTCCTGTTTTGTCTTTCACCCTTACAAAACTGCTAGATCAATATATATGCATGACCAGAGAGGATCTACTTGGGGCATATCATCATTTTCTTAACAATGCATAAGTTCCAACTGTTAAATCTATTATTTTTGTCATATACATGTAGCATTGGCTACAACAAAGTCAGGTTAGATAACTGGTTTTTGCTAAGTCACTAGTTTTTAGCTTCATACAAGTCTGCATAGTACAAGGAAAACAGACTTGGTAGTATGTATATAATTCAGGAAAATTTCTGAACTCGTTATGATTATAGAGTATAACTAACTGTTCAGAAATTTGAAATATATTACTAATATTAATTTAATGATAAAACTTATCAATTTTAATGTCAAAAACAGACATCAAGGACCTACTTTGTATGTCAATTTCAACAGCAAAAGAATATGTCATGTGACCAACCAAGTTATATCATATAAACTACCGTATATGTGGTTTTTTTTCGCTGTGATTTAATTTTCGCTATATTCGCGGTAAAAGTTGGAACGCGAAAATAAAAACGTGTGAAATATTAAGACAAATGACAGAGTTATTCATTATGCTTATGGACCGCGAAAATTGCATTACGCCAAAATAAACTCGCACAGTTTTTTATTAAAAATGCTAAATTTTCCTCACGCTAAAAAAACCACTTATACGGTAGGTTGCTGCATTTGAAATAGCCAATCAAATTTCAGCTTATATTTTTAACAAATTACTTATAAATAACTAAATGAAATATCAATACACTTTGATACATTTTTACTGGCCAAAGTAAACCAGTTACATCTTAAGTTATTCAATTTTCCTAGTCAGCCATGATGTCCCACGGGAATGCATGTTTCACTGGATTGGGCCAGAGCAAATTATGCATGTTTGGTTAGAACTTATGACATAACATAGTACATGTATGTTTGGGTGACAAGGCCAGAACTACCAGGTGTTACACTACACAAATACATGCTTGTGTGACGCGACCAGAACCTCCTACACTGCAGAAATTAACACTAATATCAATTATACTAAATGCAATGCAGAATTCATAAAAAAGAAATCTCCAGACAACTGTACAGAAATATGCTTTCAGATTTCCATGGACTGAGTCAGTATGTTATTGCAGTAATAATTACATTTTATAGGTTTTTGAAAAGAAATATGAGGTTTATATCTGATCAGCTGATGTAAAGAAATACAAGGTATACACACAAGCTTGTAAATAACAGAAAATCATAAACTGTTCCTAAATACAATAAACACAATAGTAAATAAACCTGATGGCCAATAACACCAAATTCAAACAGACCTCACAGGCAGTACAACTTTCATGGTATTGCCCATGAGTACAATAGTGTAACTATCTATCTTGCTACAGACATGGATATTAATATACACCACATGATAATGTGTGGTCCCTCATTAAAACTTGACTCTACCAGAAATACAAGAAATACAAGATAATCATATATATATCAAGATATCTGAGACAGTTTCTTAGTTTTAACTCCATCATCATGATATTAAACCAGACATCAAGAGAAAATGTATCAATATTTACCTGTATACCTTCCATGTCACATCTCTCCTCATAATGATGGTAATTCCATAGTATATACACAGACTAATTAATAATTATTGATTCAGGAGAGCTCAATTTCTACCATGTTTGTGACATCATTGGAAGATAGCAGGAACTGAAGGGCAGCTATTGGTAGCTCTATGGTATGGACAGCGGAATAAAGCAGCTATTGGTAGCTCTATGGTATGGACAGCAGAATAAAATGGTTGCACACGCGAAATATCAACCATTAATTAGCACTGAAAGTGTCGTTAGGAGCAGGATCAATGAGCCATATTGATTAATTATATATAAATCTTGATACATAGGAAACATGAGATATTGATGAAGCAGTATTGATACAATTGGAAGACCCCAGTATTATTGAAAGCTATGAGACAGAAACACTATGACCTCGACCATTCAACCATCAAGTCATCCTGTTTATTTTACACTCTAATCAATAAACTGTAAATAATTCAAGGAACTCAACCATAAACAACTTCAAATTAAATTATTTATTGAAAAAAAATTTTTTATCATATAACAACACAAATTTTAATCAGCTCCTAGCATTGAATTATTGAACTGTCTCTTATTTCTAAAAAAAATGCAGTTTAAAAAACTCAATTTTATTCATCTCTTCCTTCCACAATTTTATCTGTGAATTAAACTGACTCTATTTTATGTAGGATCAATTTTCTGTCCACCAGTATATCTCAGATCAATATCTATATAAATCTTCTGTTTCTCTTGTCAGAATGAGGGACTTGAGCAAACTCAAGAATTATTGATAAGAATTGTTTTCTCTGATTTCTGATTGATTGTCAACTTCAAAATAAAATTTTAGTTAACATGATAAAAACATTACATTTCTTGTCAGATGAAGATTGCAAAGTTTTCTACATAAATGAGATACCATTCTAAGCTTTTTTTTTAATAAAAAAGAACAGAATATAGACATTTTAATATTTAACAAAATTTTCTTTTCCCACAAATTCTATTGACTTTTTTCCATTACTTGAATCAATACCCGATACATGTTTAAGATTTCACACTACGCTCACACTACACAACTCAGTGAATTTAATGATTCAGAAAATTACATCAATGAATTCATGTTGTTAATTTCTTCTCATTTTTCAAGGTAATATCCCAGATTTTAATTATGATCAATATCCTGAATTTCTCACCAGCCTTCTTCCATTACATACCGATATGCCTCGAAAGATGTTCGTTTCATCTATTAGATATATACATTTCATCTTGAAATTTATAAGAAATCAATCCTCTCTTACTGAAAAGGCCTGCATCATTAATTGCATTGAAACATCTGTCTTATTTTGTAAATAATAACAGAACAGAAATATAACACCAATATTATAGACAAGAATTGATTCATAAAAACATGATTTATTTAAATAAATGACTTCCATGAATGAAGTATTAAGTAGATAATTATCTGCCAGCTGTCAGTGGTGTTTAACAAGGATTCTGTGCATTTTATGACAGTTTAAAAGCTTAACAAGGCCAAAACAGCTGTAATACAGGGATTTAACACTAGTCTTTTTCAATGTATGTTTTCTAGGTCATCTATATGTATCACTGCAGACTGTTCCAGGCTTATACTTCTTTTTAGGGTAGTCTGATCATGTGACTAAATATTTTTGGTATATCATACAAATTTGACAGATTTGTTGACAGACAATGATGGACAGGTGTCTGTTTATATGCAATGAACATAACTGTTTATACTATAGATTGACATCTGCATTTCCTCTTTTAAACTTGGGAGCCAATCTTTTTTAGATTATAATTGCTTCCACTAAAGGGATTTTAAGAAAATTAAACTAAGTCTTTTTGTACATTTATTTTAACCTACAGGATGCCGACCCAAACATACTTTGACCTCTTTTTCCCTTACATAAATAATACAAAATTACAATTTAAGTTTATGGAAATCCACTTTAAACACAATTTTACATAAAGGTCCCTTTTTCCTATATTTGTTAGCTATAGATTATTATCATCTATTTTCCTCCATTAAATCTATATTAGTTTCCACATATACAGTATTAGAGGATCTCAAGCATGTATATAATTTAAATTCAGAAGTCATGTGAAACACTTTATTTTTAATAAAATCATAGGTACATTAAATTTCTATAAGAAAATGTAAAGCGATGTGATTGCACCAGTAGTTTTATAGTACGAGAACTAGCTATAATTATGTTATGTTCTTTATGTATTGATTTATTCCGTTAATGTACAAATTACATTTTTGGGGTTATGTGTTATAATATTTTGCATTTTAAAGAGACAGAGACATATATATACATATAAGTCTTCAAACATGCGTTGACATTTAAAAAGTTGCCTTAAACAACACCTGCCAATGGTCAGGGAGGCTGAAAGTGGCATCAAAACGAGATCTAACAAACAACACCTGCCAATGGTCAGGGTGGCTGAAAGTGGCATCAAAACCAGATCTAACAAACAACACCTGCCAATGGTCAGGGTGGCTGAAAGTGGCATCAAACCATGATCTCACAAATAATACCTGATTAGTTGATTAAATAAGTGTCCAATAATGATCAATACAATTCATACAACTTTAAAAATTTTTAATTAAATAATTAAATGGTTTTTGTTAATTCCATGCTTGGCTGAGTTCACAATTTTGTTACAGAAAAACTTGAAACATTCCTTAACAGTTCAACTGAAGTCAGTACTACAGCATGTCATGAACATAATTTTTTAGTGTAATTGGGAATTCTGTTTTATATATTCCATAACACATAAAACATGTCCACCAAGTAATATCAGTAATGTAATAAAACATATTTTTGATCTTGTTCCCTTATTCTCTTAACATTAAGTAATGTAATGAAACATTTTTTTGATCTTGTTCCCTTGTTCTCCACTTTCTACAGTTATCTTTACAGCTCTCCTTCATCAAGTATTAATTTCCACAAGATACAAGCCATTAATACTCTCCCCAAACACCACCAGATCTACAACCTACGACCTATTTACTATTCTCTGTAAATTATTTAACACAATTCCAATTAGAAATATTGATTTTCTTAGAAGTGAACATGACAAGATCCCATTAAGTCTCCATTCCATGATATACTTCCCTTCACATCACGCTCGCCATGCAAAACTATACTTATCTGTACAGAACTAAATTCATCTGGAATTATTGAAAGCACGTCGAGGCTTTTGTTTTCCAGTTTGGAAGCAAATCAATATATACACCAGACTATCTTCTACAGAACTAAAATACCTGCATTTAAATTTATTTAGTTTTAATACAATTAAAAAAAACTAATTTAAAATGAACACCCATTCTCAATGCAAAGCATTCGCGGGTATCCTACATCAACCACAATCACCTCTGCCATACCATTGGTTGGCTTATTTGCCAAGATAGATATTTCTCATGACATTTAAGCCTCATGTACAAATGCAGTAATTTATCAGTAAACTATATCAACGGTGTATAAATAGTCTATATAAAAATAAATAAGATCTTATGTATTTTTCTTTTTACAAACAACAGTTTTTATTAACAACCATCATAGTAGAGGACAAATGTAGTCCTGCAGTAAATGGAGGATGACATGTGTTAGAGATTATATCTGGGAACCAATAAGGTTTTCTGTGCCAGGTGAACACTATCAATAAACCTGTGCAGATATGGGAGATAACTCCTATAAATCCTGTTCAGATATGGGAGATAACTCCTATAAATCCTGTTCAGATATGGGGGATAACTCCTATAAATCTTTTTTAGACAGAGGCCGCCTTTAAATCCTGTTTTGACATGAGATATAATTCATGAAAGAGGCCACCTATAAAGAAAATTTCACGAATAAGACAGACTTAAAAATTATAATTTCATTTAACATCAGTTTGTTCTTGTAACCTATCACATACTGGTAGAATGGGAAACCAGTCCAAGCAGGTCAGGGAACCAGTAACATTATATCTTTAGCAGTGCCTATGGGAGTCAGGCTTAAGTATAAGCTGGCAGATTGAGCTGTAGTCTCTGTCAGTATTTTATATCTCAAACAGCTAATTAAATCAGCCATTATTGACCATTAATCTGTACAAAACATGAATAATGAATGACAAGGAAATTACCGTCCTATCCCAGAGCCAGCACTCATTACTTATTTAACAAACTATCCAATATTTTCCATTTTCGCTCCATGAAGGCAGTATTTATTGCCATGCCTAATACTAAGCTGCTATGACAGATGTGAAGACAAAAATGACAAAACCTGTGATTTTTACACTTGTTTAATTGATTTACTAAAATAATAGCGCCATCTATCTGTCTAAAATTAAGTTATAGACTCTTTGGCCAATAAACTTTTGGAAAATTGTAATCAATCCATTAAACTTAACTTTCTTCAATTGTTTTCTTCAGCAGTTAAGTTTCAGATATATGAAGAAAGAATCAAATAAATTGCAGGGTTCTTCAAATATGCTAGGGACCGATAATTAATTAGACTTTATTCTGAGAAATACGAAAGTTTCTTGGTTAAATACACAACTAAGTGCACTGCTATATCTGTCATTAAGCCACCTACATAAAACCTTCGTGAGAACTCTTCGATCATTGGAATCTTAAACTCTATAAGGGCAATACACCTCTATAGGGACAAATACTGTGGGCAATACACCTCTATAGGGACAAATACTGTGGGCAATACACCTCTATAGGGACAAATACTGTGGGCAATACACAAATACTGTGAGCAATACACCTCTATAGGGACAAATACAGTGGGCAATACTACTCTATAGGGACAAATACTGTGGGCAATACACCTCTATAGGGACAAATACTGTGGGCAATACACAAATACTGTGAGCAATACACCTCTATAGGGACAAATACTGTGGGCAATACACAAATACGGTGAGCAATACACCTCTATAGGGACAAATACTGTGGGCAATACTACTCTATAGGGACAAATACTGTGGGCAATACACCTCAATAGGGACAAATACTGTGGGCAATACACAAATACTGTGAGCAATACACCTCTATAGGGACAAATACTGTGGGCAATACACCTCTATAGGGACAAATACTGTGGGCAATACACCTCTATAGGGACAAATACTGTGGGCAATACACCTCTATAGGGACAAGTACTGAGGGCACTACATCTCTATAGCGACAAATACTGAGGGCTCTACCATATGATTCTCCAAAGTAAGTTGATACTACTTTTTCAATATCTGTACGTATTTATACAATTACAGCTAAAGTCTGTTTATTAGACATTTTCTTGAATCACAAATCACTGTACATCATTTGTTCATCATACACATCAAATGTAATTCATTATAACTGCACTTAAGTTGTTGTAAACAAAAAATTATTTTACGATCATTGATACATGTCATTTAATGAACACTAACATAGCAGTAAAGTGGCCCAGAATTTTAACATTATGATGAAAGAAAACTTCCCAGTCCACAATATCCTACAGAGATTAAAATGAAATACTTAATGGAAAACATTCCTAACCAATATGTAACAATAGTACAGACTTTAATCTAATCTGTCTTAATTAGTGAGTAATATTTATCAAAATGGCCTCCTGACTTCATTAATTCCGTATCAAAGCAATGTTTTAATGCATGTCCAATTGTACAGGAATCTGGTGATTTCCCCAAGTCCAATTTTACAAAGACATAATACATTCTCATTGATGTTTTACAGGATGAAGAAAAAACAAGAATAATTTGTTCCCAGAGGAGCAGATGTATTATATCATAGGAAGGTTTAGTCACTGCTGTCCTACGCAGCTCCATTGTCAGCCGATTAAGATACAGAACGAGTGTGTTAGTGTTCAGTAACCTTTGGTGGATTGTTAGATTTTTTATTATTTCAAATTAGAGTGTACATTCAAAAGTGGAAACTAAAAAAGACTAATTGATCCCAAATAGTTATAAGTTATCAAAATAACTGACACATAAAGTACAAATTAGTATAACTGTCACTAGGTTAACATCCAATCAAACCCTGTCAGACACAGATCTGCAGTAGACCAAATATAGACAGGCTCATGGTGGTAAATATACTTTCCTTTTGGAGCCTCATTATTTCTGTTATGGAACATTTTACTTTCCTTTTGAAGCCTCATTATTTCTGTTATGGAACATGTTTGCAAAATGTTGAGTTTGTTTGTATCACAATTTACAGAAGCAGAAATTGTCTATTTCTTGAAGGAAATCGATTCTAAAACACAGAACTGAAACAATTATATGTATTCAATCTAAAATTCTGTGCTTTTCAATAATTTACATTTTATGGTACATGAAGCTTTCAATTCTGACTATATGAGAATACCGTGGAGAGTTTGGTGTTAATAACAAACAAATTTATTACAAATAAAAATAAGAATTTCATCAATGTAAAATGTGCTCTGTTTGTAATCCTATCATGTCAACTGATTATACTAATTAATGCTATCAAAGTTTGACATTGGTTGGTCACAATCAGTAATCAAAGCTTCTATAATTAAAACAAAACTTGACTATAAGCAGTTTGGGTAATAAATACATCTAGATGTTTCATGTCTCTGGATGGAAAACAATCTGGACAATTTGTTATGGGACAAAGACATTTTCGATTGCAGAACTAAAATTTGTGTACCCAATGGTTGTTTTAAAGAACAAAGACAAAAATAACTTGCTGTTCCTATTGTCACCCACCAATGGTTCCTAAGAATTGAACCAATCATCACAGAGGTTACATGGCAACTACTGGTCTATGGAGTTATTTATGCCTTCTTTATTTACGAAATATTTCAAAAGTTTACAAAGATTTTGAGTAAAACGTGCTGTTCAAAAATTTGAAATATGTCTTATAATTAAATTTTAACAATAATACTTGACAATTTTAATGATAAAAAAACAGGAATGATGTCATGGAACTATAAGAATTTAGCGTCATGACAGGTCATGTGACCAAGCAGAATAGGCCATGTGACCAAGACAGAATAGGTCATGTATTTCCAAGACAGAATAGGTCATGTGACCAAGACAGAACAAGTCATATGACCAAGACAGAATAGGTCATGTGACCAAGACAGAATAAGTCATGTGACCAAGACAGAACAGGTCATGTTACCAAGACAGAAAGGTCATGTGATCAAGACAAATTATTTCATACAACCTATTTTGTTCCATTTGAATCAGCTTCCAAGGCTAATTAAATTATATGTTGTACAACCCAGAAATGTAACAACATAGGTTAGTAGTATTATTTACTTAACTGAAACGAGGAATTTGTTTTCAAGCAACAAATAAAATGAAATAAATTTTTAAATCTTATTAGCAAGAAATACCTCAACTTTGTAACCAAAATGAAGTCATCAAACATGACCAAGGTTATAAAAGTGTATATGTCAGATGGACATTCTCAGGACTTACCAGTTTTCCCCGATTTTATTGTTCTTGTCCTGATTTAACTGTATGCTCACTGGAAGTTGTGCAAACATTCAATCAATCATTACTTTGATGCATGAAGAAAAGATTTTTTTTTCAAAACAATAATTCTACTGAAGTTTGACCTTTTTTATCAGGTTCCACAAATGTTGTCTAGTGAGCATGTTTAGCAGTTACAAAATAAATTTATTATTAAATTACCATAGAAACAACAATTTGTATGCTTTTATCAATTTTTACTTAAAATTTTAAAAGGGAAACAACTCTGGATCATTAAGGACTTTGTAACAGGTTTCTGGATTTTAGAGTATCAATTACATTCCTGCTTTTGATATGAGAATTAAACTATTTTAAACCTTACAGATTTTTTTTTATATTTGAACTTTTATAAATCTACCGTGACCAGCATCAAACGTTTCCAAGATAAACATTCCACAGTCAGTGCTGTATCAGTATATACCATTTGCGATGAACCCTACAGACCTTGCCTAACTTCACCTCTGTTAATGTTTCTTCCCGTCAAGGTTTACCTCCCTGGGTCATACACTGTTGCTTCTATCATGCATTTATATATTATAGTTAATATGTAATTACAGTGCATTGATAAAATTGAAGAAAAAACCTGTATAGTTTCCCTCTATAATCTTCCTTGTGCCAATTAAATGCAGTAAATTTTGAAGAAAAAAAACATCGAACAAATTTTCAATAAAAAGTAAATTATGTTTTTCCATTTTCTGTAAATAGTTACTGGTTTATCTGCTCTTACTTGGAATATTTATGAGCAAGTACAAACTAATCATCCAGCATCAGAGAGCTAAAACAAGAGTTACTTAGGACTTTAAACACCTATTTTGTTGCAGGACTTTGAGCACACATATTATTACAATACAAACACTAAAACTTAATTATTCCATATTTCGATTAATTTTTTTGTAAAATTAAATTTTCTATGATGAAACCTAGACCTAGGAGTAATAAATAAAAATTATGTTTTTATGTGGAGATTAAGGTTTTAATGAAGAAATTAAAAGTTTTCATGAAGAGTTCTATATCAGAGAGTCCTAAATGCTTAAATGTCTAAAAATAAAAAGCAATGTCAGCGATTTCAGAATAATTCTCTACAAATGATAAAACTTGGCACAACCTCCACACAAACCCCCAGACCCCCCTCCAGACAGAAGTGTTTTATCAGTCAACAGTACATATGATCATTACACAAACCCACTTCTGCAAGTGTCTCAATTACCATAAAAATCATCTGCACATGGAAATTTACAACTTTTAATGACCTTCAGTTGCCAAACTCTTGAAAAGGTCGTGTCCTTGAAATTCATCACAACCTTAATGAGGATCTGGTTTGAGGTGATCTTAAGGAGGGAATTTTTGATATAAAAATTATTACATTTTTATTATCATTTATAGTTTAGTTTCATATTAAGAAAAAAATTGAAGGCTAACAGAAATTAAAAAAAAGAACTTTAGCATAAAACTTATTTCATAAAACTAAAAAGGTTATCTAATAAAAATAAAACATATCCTGAATGTTTACACATGAAAAAAGAAAATTATCTTAAAAATGTGTATTTGTGTGACACGGATGGCTAAATTTATATCAAAATTTAAAAAAAAAAACATGACTGATTAATGTATCAGTATAATTTGTTTTATGTGAAAACTATACCATTTAAAATTTCCTGAAGGGGATGTTTAAATCTGATAGTCGGAATTGGTCAATGTCTGACCAATTACCTGCCAGCTAATTTACCTATTTATTATGATTGTATAACATATAATTGGACTGAAATAAATCTCAGATTTACACCTGTAATTATATAAATGTATGTATAAGGAGATGTATATAATGTGCTTATTATATAATCTTCCAGTCTTTCCCAAAATATCCCCAACAACAGGACCTAGCAGGGAAATTTCAGTTCCTTCTGGCAAAACTTTTAAGACTAAACTGTTAAATCTGAATAAAATTGCATTACATTGTGTAGTCTGTCAGATGTTTATGTGGTATTCCATCATGGCCCTCGAAGATGAAGTGATATTAACCAGAAAATATTTAATAAGTATAGATGATAATCAGTAATATTATGTTTCCCCCATGCAGGGGCAATATATCACTGATATAGTGTGATATACTGAGGAATCGGATAATTTCTGGAAATTTTAGTCAAATTCTTTATTTATTAAGAAATTTAAATCCTTTACAAAATGTGAGAAATATCATTTATTTCTCTTGGAAAAATAATAACTAATTTAATTTGTAGTTAACTACATGTTTAGTTTAGATATGTTCAATACATGGGTTTTACTGAGATTTTTTAGTTAGATTTTATTACAAATTGTTATTACAAATTGTAGTTAGAGATTTTATAACAAATTTTAGTTTTGGGAAGATTTAATTACAAATTGTTTTCTCCTAAAGAAAACTTACATTGCTTTTGTAGCAGAGGCTATCACAGAACACAGTCATGTTTCCTAACAAGATAATTACACTCAATTAAAAGTCTCCCTCATATCAATACAAACTTCATGGGAGAGTGAAAATTAAGTACACCCTATCAGAAACACTTGCTTCAAGCACTTTACTTTCTAAATACTTGAAGTTAAGTGTACCAATAATATATGAACTCCCACATACAGCGAGACTTGCCACAAATTCCACTGAATTTGTTTGTTCTATCAGAGAGTTGTATCTAATATCAACCATCACAAGTGTACATTTGTACACAGTCATATGAATAGTATAGAAACCAAGCAAAAATAAAACAAAGGGACTTTCAGCAAGTCTAAAAGACAACAGTCATCCAAAAAAGTCTTTTCACAAGGATTTGCCCAGTTTTCTTACCGAAGGTCGGGGGTTTTCTCTGGGTACTCCGGCTTCCTACCCAAATAAAAAATGGATTCCATGTCATATAGCTGAAACATTGCTTAAAGTGGCATTAAACACCATTCAAACAAACAAAAAAGTCTTCTAATCAAGAAAACTGTAAAACTACATGTTATCAGTTCGTCTGTCAGTCTTGACATTATAAACACCAGTATATATCATATCTGTATCCAACATTGCCTACATTTTAAAATGTATTTCAATAACAATTGAATAAATTTAATGTACTGTTAGGAACACAGGTAAGATGTAACCTGATACACCATCAATGCATAAATTAAATGTATTGGATGTTTACACACTTTCAATCTGGATCAACAGGTCACTCTAACGGATGGAATACATACCCTGAGTTGTAGAATATCGTATGGATCCGGATGACCATTTATTGATGAAGTCGACATTTTTATCTTTGTTTCTTTCATGAATCACAGTAATTTTCTGTCGTGATCACTTATCCCATTTTACTGTATATAACATAGACTAGTTCACAATATCAAGTCTTTAGAACAGATGAACATCAACTGAAGGATGACTAGGTTTCTTCCCCAGTCGCATGCAACAATGCACAAAGTCCCATTTCAATCTTTTAATACTTACTTTCACGATAAATTTGTAATTATCTGTGTTCGCCATACATGGCTGAGTTTACTGTCATCGTCATGGATACAAATGTTTGTCATCGCAGAAAGAAGTCACGGGTGATGAGTCAAGCACATCTAAGATATAGCTTGGGAATATACAGTAAATTAACGACCCACGACAACAGGACTAAACATGGTTGGTGTACCCTGATGAATACTTTCACTTTTATTTAAAAATGAGCATTAAAAATTTATAATGGTCATTAAAAATGGCTACTGTTTAAAGTTTACTACACATTTTATTACTATTGGTACTTCCTTGTTAAATTTATATTTTCATGTAATCAATTATGTATATCTCCATTAATTTTTTTGTCATTAAATTTTTTTTTCATCCTCTTAGGTAGTTTAAATGACCTTATATTCAAGTTAACTCAATAATTTGATAAATGATAAGTCGACATTGCCATGGTAAGGTAAATCAGCTCTTATTTCTTGCTGTTATAAAGACTAGAACTTGAAAGAATTTTTTGTTCAGATCTCCATGGCAACCCCAAGGTGTATCAACTCTTCTTTATCATCTTTTAAAACTGACATTAAAGAAATGACCTTTATAAAATAAAAATAATATTATACATTATTATATACAATTGTATATTATATACCAATGTAGATTTGACTTTTTTTGCCAATCTACAGTGGACAACTCTACTGGCCAGTGTCCACTCTACTTGACAAATCTGCAATCGGCAACTGACCAGTGTCCAATCTACTTACTTGACAAATCTGCAATTTTACAACTGACCAGGGTCCACTCTACTTGACAAATCGGCAATGGACAACTGACCAGTGTCCAATCTACTTGACAAATCTGCAATGGACAACTGACCACGGTCCACTCTACTTGACATATCTGCAATGGACAACTGACCAGGGTCCACTCTACTTGACAAATCTGCAATGGACAACTGACCAGTGTCCAATCTACTTACTTGACAAGTCTGCAATGGACAACTGACCAGTGTCCACTCTACTTGACAAATCGGCAATGGACAACTGACCAGTGTCCAATCTACTTGACAAATCTGCAACGGACAACTGACCAGTGTCCAATCTACTTGACAAATCTGCAATTGACAACTGACCTGTGTCCACTCTACTTGACATACAACTGACCATTGTGCAATCTACTTGACCTCTTGCAGAGTTACTCTGCCCCTAGAAAATCCTATATCTAAAGATTGAAGATGACCATTTATAGATAAGTATAAAGGATGAAAAGATACCGTTATTACCAAGGTAATTCAGTACAGCTGATATCTGTATTGCATTATGGGAATTAACTTAAAATTATATTAAATTTCAAGGCCTCCTGTAAATCTGAATTATGTGTAAATGACCTGTAAAATCAATTAAAAATGTTAATCCTTAAGAAATACTTTCAGACACTTATTTTGGTGTGTGTATTTTGAAATGTGGCAAGTTTGAAGAAAATTTATTTCAGTGGTTAGAGCTGCCATATCTGATTTCAGGCACACAAAAAATAATTGATTGATTGAAATGAACATCTAGCAGGTTAAATTTCTGCTATATTTAGAAAATAAGAAAAATAACACAGCTTATATATACAAGGGACAAGATAAATATAAATATAAAAAAATATTACTTGAAAACTAATCAAGACAGGAAGGTCAATACTGAGCACATGAAAAACCCTTATTTGTACTTAACTGGTACACAGGTCTTAACTACGACTGCTTATGTCAAACATAGCTGTTATACACAAGGCAATAACCAATATTTTGACTAAGCTAGAGAACTAATAGAGAACTAATGATGAATTAATGATGAATTAATGACTTACAGTAATTTATGTCTTGATATTAATAAAAGTACCAATACAATACAAAATACCTGAGGACACCAAAATGTCGTATTGACCTAGACTTGGATCCATATTGCCCTAAGTTTGGATTCAAATTGGAATAGTTAATATGGCATATTGGATTGGTTGGTCAATATAGGTATGACTGTGCAGTTTAATTTGGTTAGCTATACAACTTTACAATAATACTTTATTAATAATGATAAACCCTTAGTGATCCCGGCCCCCACTTATCAACTCTTCTTCTGCAGGAACCCCACATGGACCCCATTTATTAACTCTTGATAAACCCCATTTATCAACTCTTGCAGGATCAGACACTTTCAACCAGCCCTGACAGAACAATAGTTCACCTAACAAGATTACTCGAGCTTAATTCACTCAAGAAATGAAGCCTGATCAAACATGAACACTTGGTACAAGTTCATCCAGTATAATCTATTTACGAAAATAAGAAATATTAGCTGGCTTAATTTATTTTTATTAAGTCTAGTACACTGCCTCTTTTTGGTTGATTCGTACCTTTAATAGCTATTGATTTTTCGAGACAAACAAGTTTGTCATAAATTGATAGATAAGTATACAGAGTATGTAAGCAAATGTTTATATATCACCATTACGTCAACATGAGCAACGGAAACAAAACATGACAAGAGCAATCTTCCTTTTACTCAAACCTTTTTTTTAATTGCAATGCCACAACAAAGCATCATGGGAGAAATTCAATGATGCTTATTGTTCACCTTTGTTAAAAAAAAAATGAGTTTACTTATCCCAATATTAAGGCATGAATAATATCTTGATGTGAAACGATCGAGATGATAGATTTTCACCCAATTATTGATTAAAAATATTTCATATGAAAGACATTTGCTTCTTCTATTCAACTGCAACAACAAATTGAAAAGTTGAATAAAATACAGACTTTAATATTTAAAGAAAATCCTATAAAGTCATTTAAATGCAATCTAGTTTATCAATTTCTTTTCACAGGTATGAAAGGATTATATCCCCTTACCTGCAGGTAAAATAATTAAAACTCGGAATGTGTCGTAGGTTTATTAAAATTATTATGTCACCAATGTAAGAAGGTTTAGGTATGACTAATTACCTAACAGTGAGGAAGTACATGACAATATTCTCATACCACAATTTTCTGACCTGTCAAGAAATCTATAATATTTATAATTCTTGCATTCTGGTGAGAAAAATGCACAATGATTAAGTGGAGGAGGAGTGCCTGGGGTGGGGACACTTACATAATGATTAAGTGGAGGAGGGGGTGGGGACACTTACACAATGATTAAGTGGAGGAGAGGGTGGGGACACTTAAACAAAAATTAAGTGGAGGAGGGGGTGGGGACACTTACACAATGATTAAGTGGAGGAGGTGGTGGGGACAATTACACAAAAATTAAAAGGAGGAGGGGGTGGGGACACTTACACAATGATTAAGTGGAGGAGGTGGTGGGGACACTTACACAATGATTAAGTGGAGGAGGGGGTGGGGACACCTACACAATGATTAAGTTTATTATAATTCAAATTAAAAAATAATATCCTCAGAGCTAAATTCTAATATAATGTCTCTGGGTCAAATTTTTTACTATTAGAAACAACTAGTTACAAAAGTATTAAAAATAAGATTTGTTTACAGAATTACCTCCCTTGCTGATCTATTGCATCTTTAAAGAACTTGTTTTAGCTACAACTTTGTAATAAATGAAAAGGACACTGTAGTATGAGACCTAATATTTTATTTTTTTATCAACGGTAAGGGTAAATAATAAAATTAATTTTCTTCAAAACATGATATCTATTTTAAGAAAAACTGCTGGATGGTATTCTGAACCCTTCACTTCAATATAATTTCTTCAACTGCAAAAAAAATTGCAATAAACTTCAAAAAATTTTTCACAGTGTATAAAATAATGCTTGAATTATCTCTGCTGGCAACTAAATATGAACAATTAGCTAATCTTCTGCTTGTACAAAGTACTGCTTGAAAACACATAAAACAGATCAGCTCTGTTGGTGACTGTTTATATTACATAATGTCCAAGCCAGTATGTTGTCCTAATATTTGTCCTTTAATGCTATTTGGTGTTCTGTCTGTAATAACTGTCAGGTTTGTGTTAGGATTGTGTCCCCTGTTTGAGAGGTTTGTGTTTGGGTTATCTCCCTTGCTTGTGATGTTTGTGTTTGGGTTATCTCCCCTTCTTGTGATGTTCGTGTTTGGGTTATCTCCTATATATTTATTATACTTAAATAAATTTAATCTCAATATAAATGTTTGTTACATATACATGTACAAACTATTTACACCTGACATGAATATTTAGGTTACTAAGCTAGGCCATAAATCCATAATACCAGTCCACCTTTAAAACCACCAGACGAAATTAATGACTCAACGTTTATTTCATTTATTTTCATAAGAATTAAAAGCTTTTATTCAAGATCAACACATAACACTCTTTTAGTATTTAAAACCAAATTTTCATGCACAGACTAGAGCCCTGGACAAACATTGAAAATAAAAGGAATTCCAAGTCAAACAAAGAACGACACCTATCTACCTTAAAGATCGATTTTGTAAACATTGATCTGCCGCAGATATTGTAGGAAAACAAATAGATAGATCAGAAGAAGCATTTAAAAAGTAAGAAAGGCGATCAAAAGAGCTAAAAAGATAAGATTATTAAATACTACATTGTAGGTTATAAAGGAAAGTCACCCAAGCAGTTAATGTCTGGTAATTTAAACAAAAAACTGCACTTAAACAATAGCCATATCAAATGGTTCCTAATGTCTTATGTACAATGATAGTGTATAATCCAAGGACTGGTCTACAGAATGGTACAATGGTATAGTATAATCAGAGGACTGGTCTACAGAATGGTACAGTGGTATATCAGAGGACTGGTCTACAGAATGGTACAATGGTATAGTATAATCAGAGGACTGGTCCACAGAATGGTACAGTGGTATAGTATAATCAGAGAACTGGTCTACAGAATGGTACAAGTAAAAGTATAAACTTAGAACTGGTCTATGGAAAAGATTAAGCACTCAAAGAGAAATAAATATCCAGTCATAATAATTTTAATGTAACTTAATAAAAGAAAAATAAAATAAAGTTTATAGAAAATATTTTATAGAAAACATAATTTGTTGTAATTTTAAATCGACATTTGCTATGGGACCATACTAGGGGTTTCCCAGTGCTCAACCTACAGAGCAGCCAAGCATGTCCCCAGGTGACGGATAGGGGAGACCCTCTAGTTGCAGGTCGTTGGGTCATAAAATGGAAAGCCTGATCGCATTCCACAGTGGGTAACATGTTTGAAAAGTACCACTGCATGCTCCTTGCATGATAAAGAACCCTATTGTAGATTTTGACAAAAAGTAGGCTCATCGTAGCCACTACAAAAGCCTTAATTTTCTGCCCCTACCCAATACTCCATGATTTTCTAGTGGGAGTCAAAATTTTGTTCCCTATGTCCCAACCCTTTTTTTGATTCATTTTTATTTAAATTGTTCTCTTTCTGAATATAGCTAAAATAATAATAGGCTGGAAGTAAAACAAACATTCTTTCCATCAATCAATCAATCAATCGACAGTTGCATAGTATTAAACACTAGTGAGGGTTAAGGGTAAAATTGACAATAAATTATGATTTCTATAAATAAATTCCAGTCAAGATGGTAATTTTCTGTAAGATGTAAAAAAAATTGCATCTGATCTGAATTTACAATAGATGTCAAAAATGTTTGAATATGTAAGGAACATATCTTCAATACAAACAGACTATTTCAATTTATGCAGTATTCAATGTAAGGCACATATCTTCAATACAAACTATTTCAATTTATTCAGTATTCAATTAGTTTGCACAAGTTTTTTGTGTTAATGTCCTTGGAAATACAAGAAAAACTTAAAGGTTTCTGTCAAAACATAACCAGCGATTCAGGATCTCATATTAGAACAGTTAATATACAAGTTTTAGATGCATTGCCCCCGTCCATCTTTTAGTTACACCACATGAGCTTAAACAAGACTATAGTGCTAGTCATATGATGCTTGTTCAAGCCCACAGATAATGTCCAGGCCATCTTTTAGTTAAGCCACATGAGCTTAAACAAGACTAATGTTCTAGTCATCCGATTACTCCTTGTTTAAGCCAACAAACAATGTCCAGTCCACGTTTTAGTTAAGCCACATGAGCTTAAGAAAGACTAAAGTGCTAGTTATCCAATTACTCCTTGTTCAAGCCTACAAACAATGTCCAGTCCACGTTTTAGTTAAGCCACATGAGCTTAAGCAAGACTAAAGTGCTAGTCATCCGATTACCACTAATGGCTGCATTAATAATGTTTCAATTAGTTCTATTATCCCTGAGCCAATCTATTGATTTTTAAATTCCTTCAGAAAGTAAATCTATTTAATGCAGGTTTTATCAATGAGTTCTTTAAATTAACAAAGAATCTTTGCAGATAAAGAAATATATTAACTGGATTTTTTGTTGGGTTCCTTTTTGGACAAAATATTTGAAATCATTGCACGCATGAGAGAAAAGAAATTCAATGCAACATTGAAAATGTTTACAATGAGCAGGGTACATAAATGGCGAGAACTATAAGCTTGGTACTTGCTGCTAAAATATCTTAATGGTTTCCAAAACCAAAAAAAAACTGGTTTCTAATACCTACACAAAAACTGGTTTCCAAAACCGAAACAAAAGCTGGTTTCCAAAACTTACAGAATTAGTAAGAAATTTTCGTACCGATAAATAAATATCCATAAATAAATTTAAACAAAAACAATCGTTATAAACAAAATTAAGATATAGTCTGCAGGTATGATGTACTAAGACTTGAACCAAAAAATATTCCTGAAAATATCCACAAAATATATTCCTGAAAATATCCACAAAAAATATTATTTCTTCCCCTTAAATTTCCTTATAAACATGTTCAATAATTATAAATATCCCTTCAAGTACCTACAAAATTTTTTCCCTTTAAAGATCCTTACAAATATATTCAATAAATACATATTTTTATATTTATTTATGACATAACATTGTCTATAATTATATTGATGTCGTGTTTAAACACCCTCCCTACCAACAGGTTTTCTCTGCAAAATGTCCGACAAAATATTGAAAACATAATCACATGGATTCTTTCGTAAGAATAGAATTTGTATTTACATCTTTAACGTATCTCGGCTGAGATTAAACAGAAATTGACAACTACTGTTGACCTATTATAGAACTAGATTGATTTCTATTTAGACTTCAAAAATGGATGATAATTTGTTTGCTTGTTTAAATCCTCGACTTTTGTTGAAAAGCTATTCAGTTTTTTATGTACGAAAATGACGAGCAAAAATGGAAATAAACAATGGGTCAAATAGATTTCAAATAATTCTATAAACCGATTTCAAATGGGTTTCAGTGTTAATGGTAATCACTCAACCCGAATAAGTTTTTCTAGCTATACAAAAACATCTTCTGAAAAGTAGAAATAATATGTGTTTAACGCAAACAAAGTTTTCCCCTCGAATAACATTATGTATTGTTTGACACAGTTTTTATACATATTAGTGTCATTTTGTGATCTTATATACTTCCATTTGTGCTTCTTATGTTTATTGTTATTGTTAATCCTCTTTACTTATATTTGTATTTCTCTTGCTGTTATTTACTGTTCTAAAACTTTTATTGATAACTGGTTTTATAATAATTCATGTGTCAACAACTATGGCTAAATAGTCTCAATGTATTAAGCAATTTTGAAATTTACAAAGATATTGGAAGGCATAAAAAAACATAAAACACTAAATTTATTTAAGTTAAAATTTAGTTGTTACATTTTTCACAATTTTGAAAACATTAAAAAAAAATATGACCCATTCTCTAATTTTTTAAGAGGATCTAAAGAGAAAAACAGAGCATTTTTACACCTTAAGAAATTACAGTGTAAAGTAAAGTTGCCTATTTTTAAGATACTGGTAAGTACAATGTATTACTATAGCCTGAACTCCCTTTCACCCACCCCTTAAATGAAACACATTTTTTTATTTTACAACAAGACCAAAAAATGCAAACTCAGCATTAATTACACCTGAATACATGATATTAACATGCATGTAACAATAATACAGTGAGAAATGATGACACCATTATGTCTTCATAACACAACCCCACCAAATAAATAAAAGATATGACAAAAATATTCATCTGATATTACAGGTACACACTTCTACCTGTCGACAAAGTAATTTGACCGTTAGCACTATGTACTGTAGACTGTCATCAGTTACCTGTGGGCGGTTTATTCATGTTGACTTTATGCAAAATTAAATAACTGCTCCCTTTTATGTGTTTTTTGTCATTTGTTTTACTTTGTAGTTGTACAATAAAATAAAACAATAAACGATAAAAAGACAGATAAACTACAGAGAAAGGATTCTCAACAGAGATGAGTAATTGATTTTAACAATATAAAGTATCTGTACCTATACATCATGTTTGTACCAGAAGATCCTACCTCTCATTATGACATATTTGTAAATTTAAAATTTGATTTTGCCAGAATCAAATTAGAACAAAATAGTCTGAAAACAAGCAAAAATATCACTGACATTGTTCAAGTTATTCCCAGTTTTCCGAGTAAAATATAACCACCAAGAAAAAATGGTGAGGCAAAAAACAGAATGGGGTATTAAATGGTGTGCTATGATTTGTACTGTATTCTAATATGACGTGCTTCAAAGGCTTTGAGACCACAACTGTGGTAAAAAAATGATTTATCTATGAGCAACACGCGCTTGAAGGGCGTGTTTTAAATGGCTGTTCCAATTACAAAACTGTAACTCCCACCGGAAAGCTATTGCATATGACGTATAAATCTTATAAATAGCGACACGCGCTATAATTATCCGTTGCAATATATTGTGTGTTACATTGACGGAACAGCCAGTTTATGGCGGAAATGATGTTTTCTATAGGTACGAAAATATTATAAATGTACTTTAATTGTCTTATTAGAATAGAAATAATTCTATATAAATGTGTTGTGCTAGTCATTTTAAGCAAGACCTGCTTCTGATAGTATACAACATTATCCTCAATTTGTTGTTTGGTGTTTCTTTTTTTTGTTGTTTACTTATAAAACAAACCATTTATATATTGAACTACATGTATATACTAGATTTTTGAACAGCACAATAATCTGTGTGTGTGACCCTTTTATGCAATATCTACTTCATACAGATAGAAATGGCCATATAACTTCAATATTATCCCAAATTTGTTCCGTATTGTTTTTTTTTCCTTTTCTTAAAAAACATAAACAATTTGGGTTTTTTTTCATTTTCTTATTAAACATAAACACTTTACATATTCAAAAAACCTGTACATATACCATTGTATCCAACACAATGTCCACATAATAACACAGGACCATTACCAAATAACCCCCCACAATCAAATCTCTGGTCCATATCCAGTATCTACCTTAATTATAGCCTCTCTTTGGAAATCCATTGGTTCCATATTTTTAAGTGTGGTCAACTGACCAATTAGAAGATAGGTCATGCAGAAAATGACTGGTCATCATCCCTGGAGATCAGGTGTTAACCCTGAGAAACGACCATAAAAAGTATTGTATGGGAATTCTATGTGTGATAACATGACAATGGAAAATGAGGCATCTTAGGAAAATTTGTCGATCATAAAATAAAAACCAATTCAGTGCCCCCTGGGAAGATTATTGTAGAAGATATAGTTTTCCCTTATAAAAAAACTACATTAATGATAAAAATAATGATACATGTAAAAGCATTATTATTATTATTATTATTATTATTATTATTATTATTATTATTCAATCAATGCATAACAGATAGAGACCTCCTGTTGCTGTTTATAATAACCTGTTATTCTCCTAACCTATGGCATAAGTATAAATATTCATTTCTTTAACAATGAATTATTAAAGACTTATATTAATTGCTCATTAAAAAGTCTGATCTTTGAATGTAAAACTGACAAGTACCATTACAGTTTTAATAATGAAAAAAATCCCATCTATCCCAATTGAAAAATTAATGGTAATTTTTTTTTTAACTTATGACGTATGTAAAATGCTTGTTAATTGAATTGGCATTCATCTTTTGAATATCATTTTTTTTTGGGAATGAATACTATACAAAGATGATTTGCTTTCATCATGTATGACTGCACAGACCGATTAAAATATTTTCAAAAGTATTGTGAATATTGCTATTTTCCTTTTCTAACATTAATTGATCATTATAACAAACAAATCAAATCTTATCAAAAGTTTTAAATACTTTCATGCAGAAACAAGTTTCTGGCAGAAGTTCCCAATAGATCACTTTCTATAGAAGAACAGGTCTTCAAAACATAAAGTACAACAGATAAAAGTTTTAGGGTCTTTAGAACATGGTGCACCACAGATAAATCTTTTCAAAGCTTCAAAATCAAATGTTTTCTTATCAACCTACACAAGAATAGTACATCTGGGAAGATTGTGAAGTTTAAATAAATAGCAACATTTTCAAACTGCAGTGTTTGATAACAATTTTGTAAATAAAACAAACTGCATCATGTAACTCTCTTGACAGCTTCATTCATTTAAATCTACGTGTACATGTGTTGCTTTTACTTCCCACTTATTGTAAAAGTACATGTAATATAGAGCTAATTCCCTATTGATGCAAGACAGTTGAAAAATAATGTCGGACAATGTTTAACCAATGACTTATAATTTGTATGCGTTGGTGGACATCTTAAAAGATATCCTTATTGAACTTTATTAATTTTAAATGTCCCTGAGAAAATCGAATCTCATGTTTGCCAAAAAGGTGGTCAAGCAAATAGAAAAAGAATTAAAATTTACCCAATTTTCACATTATTTTTCACCCTTAGTTTATCAGGAGAAAAATCCCACAAAAGTTAAAACATTTAAAATATCTGTTAAATTTTCAAATTTTCACATAAAACAAATAAATGCAATTCAGGACATTTAATCCTATAATCAACTGCTATACATTCTTACCTCCCCTTTCAAGGACAACTTCCAAACTGCTATACACTCTTACCTCTCTTTACACCACTTCCCTTTTCACCTTTTAATACCAATTAATAGTGACTTACCTACAAATATAAAAAATACATTTAAACGAGATAATTACTATATAGTTATTCCCCAGATACAAAGGGCCATAACTTAATAAAAATCAAGATTTTCTCAACATTCCAACGATATGTGCAATTAGGTTTAGTTAGTATAGATGCTGTGATGTTTAGTCAAATTCAGATAATGGTAGATGAGTTATAGTGCTAACACATCAACTGAATAACAGACAGACATGACTAACTTCAATATCTCATGCCAGGTGTCCGTGAAGGGATCCAACATCCATGGAGCAAAACAATGGCAAGAATGTAGGCGATTGGTGGGTTTCCAAAAAATGTTATCCAAATATCAAGGAGGATTTTTGTCCACGATAAATGAATCAAATTATTTTGAACCCACCAATCGCCTACATTGTTGTCTGTATTTGCCTCCACTTATCGTGGATCCCCCCCCCTGATGTTGGATCTGGATGCCAGGTTTGTATCAGGGCAGGGGTATAATAAATCATTATACTATTACATGTATGCGTTTATAAAAAAAGTTTTGAATGTTTAACAAACAAATAACTGTAACTGTCATGAAATCATTTGCATTTTGATCTGAGAATTTCAACTTTGACAACTGAACATTAACAATATCTTATGGATCAAAATCAGTGATCATTCCAGGTTCAGATGGAATGTGATACTACCAGTACAGTAAATACCCACAATGCACTTGTGAACAGGACATATATATCGACTAAATGAATAGATATTTTCTTCATTTCCTGAAACTGTAGAGTTGTGGTAGTAGAATTACATTTTTAATTTAAAAAATTGATTAACATACAACTGAAAAATATAATGCAAATTTTGATGATTAATTAAAAAATATTTGGTTGTTTAAATAAGTGTAATTTTTCACATTCTTTAATTTTTTTAATTTGCAAGAAACTAAAAAACTTGCAGAAAGAAAAATTATATATCAATCGACTATGCAATAAAATTCCGCTGAGGAAGGCCGTTCGGAAAATTTAACAGAGTTTTTATATTTATTCTTTAAGACACTATAATTTCTCATGTGCTATATATATATATATATATATATATATATATATATATATATAACATCCAACATATATATTCTTTTCATATTCATGCAAATTAACATGAGTGTGTCAAAAGTTGTTACAAAAGATATCAAATCAAGACAATACTTATGGCCAACAGATTACTACTTACAAATCCAATCTAAAACTATTAGGAAATTCTTTTTAGAGATGTATATTGCATGACAACAAATAACCCAACTAAATAAAGAACCCAAATGCAAGACATAAATCACAAAAAATCACAAACAAACATCTGGGGACAGCAATCAGAGCAGTTCATACCATGAATAAAATAAAACAAAAAATGACACACCAAGCTGTATATAAAATGTGACAAAAAATGCCAACAATTAGATACACAACTGTTGACAGACAGTTCACTGTGACAAAATGTGACCATGGGGGACTATCATCAGAGCAGACAAAAACAATGCAGAATCTGAAACTGAATTAACATCCTAGCAGAACATGATCCGAGAAATGATTTAATTTCATGAGAAGTTAGCCTGGGATTCATGACAAAGCATTGTGTCGGATATTAATTGACAATATTTGGTGTTAAAGGCCCACCTCAACATCAGAAACTGTCCTGGGAGAATTGAAGTTAAATTGATAGAATGATAAATAATTTTGTATCAATTTAGATTTCTCAGTGTTTCATAAGACTGGGGTCTTGGTGACCGAGTGGTTCAAGTAGTTAGGTCAAGTTCATGGAATACTGAAATGACAGTACCTTTGATACCAACAGGTAGTGTCTGAAAGGAGAATCCCTGACAACAACAAATAAAATGAACTCTACTTGAAAATTTATTCAATTTTGCCTTTTTTTGCAGGTCCAACAGTGCCTCTATAGTGTGATCAGCAGCAAGTAAACAATTGCCAGGACAGATTTATAATAAATCAGTTTTTTCATTGAAATAACACAGGTACATAACATTTATATACTATATTTCAATTCATCGCCTAGTACATGGCCGTCACACTGCTCAATCAAAATGTCAACTTGTTACATAATTAAACCTAATTTTAATTTCATTTTTTTTAAATTTAATTTTGATGAATCACCTGTTGAAAATGTAATATTAAATCAGTTTTCATTGTAATGCTTTACACTGTTGAAGAATTTTAATGAAAGTTGATGTTTTGTACCACCTGGGGTTATAGAAATTATACTTTATTTTTATGAACTCATTAACTGTGTACTTGTATATATAAAACTATATTATTCAGTTCGATTTTGTCATTTCATTTTGTGACATTTGTTTGTTCATTATATTATGTCTCAAAACTATGTTTTTTCACAATAGAAACTTCGAGCAATATCTATTAATAGCAAATATTACCCGTCATTTATATCTATATTTAATTTTTTTCTGTATTTCTATTTAATTGTTTATCTGTTTAAGCATGCAGCTGTCATGTCCTAAGGAACCCCCTCTCTTTCTATTTAAATGAGGCACAAAGAAAACCAAACAAAATCTGGTTTTTATGTACATGGTTTAATCTCCTTTCAAAACAAAGAAAAATATTTTTATTACATGTATTAACATTCATAACAGAAAAACTATTAATTAATTTCATTGAATTTATTAATACTGCTTTGAAAATTCAAAGTTCAATCGTCTGCTGTGATTAAATCTACACTTTATCAATACAAGTTTATATCAATAAATTGCAATTTAAATATGACATCAGATTAATTTTATCACATTCGATTAAATACTTGCTTGTACATATCAGGGTAACGTTATGACAAGCTTATGAAAAGCTTTGTTATGAATTCAGTATAAAATCAGTCCCCCATTATCGCTGGTCGACTCGTTACACACAAACCCCTATTTACCGCTAAACTTTCTCATACAATTCCTGAACAAAGGTGAGCCCATGTTTAACAATACCATATTATTCTTGTGCAGTATATCAGATTCAGTTCAAAAATCTACCCATTTTGTTTTCATAGATAAAACGATTTTTTCAGTTATACTGTAAATTGAAATGAGAATTTTTAACAAAGTTTGAATGGTCTCTGTCGATAAAACTGTCTTTAAAGAACTTCTCATGAAAAACACTTTCAAATCCAGATTTAAACGATTTACAAAAAGTCCTGGGAAGCAAACTTTATAACAATAGACAACTTTCCCCGAATTTACAAAACTAAAGAATTGTAACTAATCGACAAAACATTTTCTACGTTTCTAGTGCTTAAACCCTGCCTAATCACAAACAAACTCACTCAACGATAGACCATAAGAGCCCTGAAATAACACTTGAAACAATCCTTCACTTTCCAATAGTGAAACAAACGAGACTACTCGAGTCTAGATCTAACATCGATTTAAAAAATCAATTACCGCTATACCAGGCTGATATACCTACATATCATATAGACAATTATGTCCCTGTTTAACGTTAATCATTGATGTTAAATAGGTAATGTTCTATTCAAACATTGATCCACGACTATTACAGACCTGAAAGCTTATAGATTTAAAGGAGTAGTGATACATTAATGGTCTCGGATCCATACCTGACTTACAAAACATTTTGCTGTATTTTTTCAAGGCTATGACTCTAAAGGGAATATTTCAATTAATGCCCCATATTTATTGTTCTTCATCAATGAAGACGTGTTTGTCTTGTAATAATAGAATTAATATCACATATGAGTATATACATTGGAAGCAAATAATTCACTACTGTATTATCCATTATTGTTACAATTATTTAGCTCCTTCGTGTGTGTTTTTTTCTCAGCAAAGATAAACGTTTGACAAATGAGCTACAAATATTGTATCTAGCTTGCATTATTGCTAAAATCAGCACATACATGTACTATTTCAAATACATCATAATTGGTTTAAGTAAGCTTAAATTATTAAATTATTTTTTAAAAAACATTATACAGAATTACCTCCCCTGTTTGTCTACACACATATTCCCCCATACTATTATTTCCATTCCAAACGTATTTATCACATTAGAACATTTCCCGTATAATTGTCTTATTTCCTTTAAAGGAAATTGACATAATAACAGTATGGACTGAGGGAAAACCACTGTTAATTAATGTCACGGAGGTTAACGATTTCATCAATTTCACAAAGAATAGACATTTGTCACTTTCAAGATCGATGTCCAAATTATCTGTGCACTTTAGGCTATAAAACAATGGAAAAATAATTTCTATAAATCTAAACCTATCCTTGTACATTTGTATCATGAAGGATATAGTAGCAGAAAGTTGAAATTTATACATGTGTTGTCTTATAAATTTAGAAACTATTCCCACACAAGCCAGTTATAGGAAGATATTTCAAGAGCAGAAATAATCATTTGATGTAGAGGATGAAGAGCACTTTATTTTAGAATGTTCAATGAATAACAAAATAAGGAATGATTTAAGGATATCAAAATAATGTTCTAATAATGCAGTTTTTTGCTGATACCGATGTTTATTTTTAAACATATTTGACTGTAAATCACTCCTGATTGGGTCATCCAATAACTGGGCATCCGGAGTTTGTATTTGTTTTCAGAGCAACTTGTAATATAAAGACTCTTCATCTAGTAATATTATTTAGTTCCAGGAAAATGTCTTCTAAACCATGGCTTACAGGTTTTCTGTGATAAAAAGTAATTAAGGAAATGGGTTAAAGACATCGTGACCGGACTTATTTACATTAGGCAGTGACTGGACTTATTTACATAAGGCAGTGACCCAGCTTATTTACATAAGGCAGTGTATTTAGTAAGTAAATCTGCAAAGTACAACTAACCCTTGGATTTTTGTTTATCAATTTTATCTTTAAAATGCAAGCTAATTTTTACTATTACTCCTCTATCTAGTTAATTAGGAATACTCTTTATAATTGTTTGATCCTGTAACCAGATTAATTACAATGTCAAGATAATCATAGACCTATTGTTTTAATAATCCCTCACAAAGTTAATTAACTAAACTAACAGCATGAATCACAAACAGATGATTGAAACTAACATGAAAATAATATTTGTTTTGATTCAGTGCCCTGTTTATTAAGGATAATTACCTACATCATTAATAATTAGATCAATGTATTGGTTGTATCTCAGATGTTTACTATGAAACATACATTGCTTTTTGCATGCCAAATTACCTGGCTAAATGACATATCTATCCCTCAATACAGGTAATTAATGGTACTTAAAACAGATTATTGTCTTAAACCGGCCATTTATATATGGACATTGTAACAACCAACATTGCATGTGTATTTGTTCATTTATTATTTTTGTTTACTCAAGATAAAACATCAATATTAATTATGAAGCATGCAACTTTTCTGTAATACATACAGGTACATTCTAGCTGGGGTAGATTTTAGGCTGAATTTTACTGCCCTATAATTTGAAGTTAGTTTTGTGATTTGTCAGATTAACCTCACAAAAAAACGTGATGGTACCATTATTGGTTCTAAGGTAGATTTCTGCTTTTTCACTTGTCCACAATAGGGTTCCAAGCATACTTAACTCTAAAAATGACCTCTAAATATTTTACAAATAGCCAAGAAACTGACCGAACAATAAGAGCAGAAAGTCAAGGGACAGTAACAAATCCAGATATAAACAGACATATACAACTCATAACAAAAACTAAAAACACAAAAACAGAAAGTGAGCAGCTGGAACCCAATAAAAACCATGGATACAGTCAGGTAAAGTATACTGACAGCATTTAATAAAATTCTGACCGCCCATTAGTGCCGCAGCATGAACCAAGCCACTTTTATTCTAGCTGTCGGATTTTTGTATACTAGTATTACTACCAGTTCCGGAAAATTGGACCAACTGCTCTCCATACTTTTTTACACTATGGAAATAAATATGTGTTAAATGTAACCAATCAAATTTAAGAATTACCAATACATGTATGCAATAAGTAAAAATAAGTAAACACATCTTCCAAGTTTATGTTTAATATTAACTTATCTTGAATACTGTTCAACAACCATTAAAAGACTCAACCATGCAATCAAAACATTTTTACTAAAATCCTAAGAAATGATTTATGACTATGACCCTGATATACTGTCCCTATAAATGTAATACAAATGATCCACTCCAACACCATTTGGTCCTGTCTGTTTTGTTTACAGTATAAATATATTGGTGTTTTGTAAACAAATATTAAGATAAGTATTCCATAAATATTGACCATTTTATTTGCCCAATGTCCACACCAGTGTATTGCTGTAAAGTATCTTGTTAACATTATCACTGCATTTATCAACATTGAACCATAAATTGTCAAGTAGTTTAAGCAGGCGTAAGTTTTAGTGGAATTTAATGTAATGTTTGGGAGGCTTTATTGTTACATTAGATGTTACTGTATTGTAGTTGTTCAGTGAAATATTATTTATTATTTATGTCAAGGAGGCTTTATTGTGATGTTAGTGGTACTATACTTTAGTTATCAAGGAGGCTTTATTGTGATGTTAGTGGTACTATACTTTAGTTATTAAGGAGGCTTTATTGTGATATTAGTGGTACTATACTTTAGTTATTAAGGAGGCTTTATTGTGATGTTAGTGGTACTATACTTTAGTTATTAAGGAGGCTTTATTGTGATGTTAGTGGTACTATACTTTAGTTATTAAGGAGGCTTTATTGTGATGTTAGTGGTACTATACTTTAGTTATTAAGGAGGCTTTATTGTGATGTTAGTGGTACTATACTTTAGTTATTAAGGAGGCTTTATTGTGATGTTAGTGGTACTATACTTTAGTTATTAAGGAGGCTTTATTGTGATGTTAGTGGTACTATACTTTAGTTATTAAGGAGGCTTTATTGTGATATTAGTGGTACTATACTTTAGTTATTCAGTGATATCTTTATTATGTTCAATGATGGTATGAATTAACTGTAATATCACATGTATAATATTCACTAGTGTCCAACAAATTTGTGTTATTATTTAAGAGATAAGGGTTTCCTCTTTTCAGGGTGTTGATTAAATGGTATGAAATAGTTAACATGGAACCCACCACCCACCCTGCACTTAGAACTCTTTTTTTTATGCAGTCTTTACACAACACTATCTAAGTGAGGACATGTGTTATTGGCTTGACCCTTATTAGTGAAATGCAATAAGATAATGTACTAACAATAACAGACAGTAAAATACATTTGGGACTATTTCTTAACTGAAGTAAGGGATGTCTGGAAACATTAACAATATTTATAAAAAACACAGAACATATACCCTGTAATCATATATACAAAGTACTTCTTGAAACTGATCCTAGGCAATCCTCAGAACAATAAAACATCCAAATGACCCAGAATGTTCATCAGAGAAACAACTAAGTTTCTGAAAACAATAAAAACATCCAGAATACCCGGAATGTTCATTGAAAAAACAATTCAGTTTCTGAGAACATTATTAAATAAAAGGATCATGCTGTATTTTGATAAAGAAGTCAATGTTTTACAAACATCTTAAACAGAAATTTATTAAATCCAGGATATAAACTTTAAATACACGTCTGTCTCATTTACCTATTAATCCTCGGTTGTTCTGTTATTTTTGACAACCAAAGTATGTATTCTCTTAAACCACTATATAGGGACTATTGAAGGAAAAGCTCTTTCCTTAATTAGATTGCATATTAAGTTGTCAATTTTTGATAAAGTTTTAATTTGTTTACATTTTATTGCTTCCACACCTTTTGGACAACAATAAACAAAAGAAATCCACCCCTATATCAGAAATATGTGTCTAATCTACCGGTTGATGCAGTTGCAGGGTTTTCCGGAGTTGTGGGGAAATTATCAAAGGATTTACTGTGAACTTTCCTGTATCCTGTATAGTGACAGACAAAAAATTGTGTTTTCTGGTATAGTGTTTGACACGCACAAAAAAAGAACATTTGAAAAAATTTAATATAAACTCGATTTATAAATTTTCCTGGAATATAATTACAAAACACTGTACATCTATGTTTAAAGTCTTTAATAAAACTTTGTCATAACCATTTCCAATATGTTGTCCTCTTTCTGTGTGACAGTTGGTTAGTTTATTTGTAGGTGGTTTAATGCCAATTTCAGCAATGTTTCAGCTATATCATGGTGTACAGCTTTTATTATGGAAGGAAGCCCGAGTACCTTGTGAAAGACCAAACCTATGGTAGAAAAATTGGCAATTCTCGTCAATTAAGATTGGAGTGGAGTAAACACCCTGCCTGCAGTGAGACTCTGCACAACCTTGGTTTGACAGACCACGTAATCAATAATAAATGAGGAACAACCTTAACCATTTGTCCACCAAGGCCCTGCTAGTTAGAATTCCAAAAATAATATAATAGTGTAACCCCCCAAAACTAGGAAAATATTCATTACCAGTAAAAGTATTATAGGAAAGAAATTGAATACAATATGGAGCATCAATTTGTTCAAGTTTTTATACTGACAGCATGTTGCTACCTTAATTGTTAGTTTAATATTGCATACAGACAGATGTTGGTATCTTCATCTTTTCTACAACTGTAAATTAAGTTACAAGATACAAGGTCAAAGAAATGTTTGAAAGAATGTGCGTCACATATAGTTATCAAAGAACATGATTACAAACACATCTAAAATCTACTGCTCAAGAAATTCAATCAGAAGCCTGGAATTTCGATTCGATCATTCTCGTCTTGTGATAAAACTGTGGTTCTACATTTTTTCGTCATTTATGTAGGTGTCAACATGAAGGTTTCCAAAAGACAAAACTATATATATTTTACTAAATAATAAAACTAGCCACAATGTTTGTGGCCACAAAGCCAAATGCATTATTGTGGTCGCATGGGTTGTGGCCACTGTGTGGCAATTAATTATTTGTTTGGATGGTGTTTAATGCCGCTAATTTAGCATTTTTCAGCTTTAGTCTGGACTTCAGTTTTTAGTTCTTTTCTGTTAAAAGTTTAAAATATCATTGGACATTGACAATTCTGTTAATTGAATATAAAGTAGTTATTGCAAATATCCTTAATTGTTGACAACAATTCACAGTTAAATAATTAATGATAAGCTACAAGTCTTCCAGTTATATCAATAATGTGTTGTAATCCATTCTTCTCTCAAACCTTACAGTCACAAGTCCATTAGAAAATTATTAGTGGAATGTAACGACATTATCAGACTTAACCTACAAAATCAATCTACTCTAAGATTACAAGTGAAAGAAATATGTCTTAATTACAAGGCAATTTGGTAACATTATATTGGAAAGAAAAAACAAAGAACCATTCAGTGGGGAAAATTAAAACAAAATGAGGGGGATTTCAATTTTCTACTATTTTATTTAAACTTTATATACATAAATGTATCATTTGTTTTTTTTTATGGTTCTAATTCCATTTAATACCACTTAAGAAATCATTTTGTTATATGAGTGTGCCCAGTTTTTGTTTGGTAAGGAGTCTGGACAAACTGGTGACACAAAAAAAATAGTACATTTAACACATGAAAATGAAATGACAAGAAAAAAAGCCTGTATGCTATAAAATATTATAATAATAACTTAAGAATTTAAATTTAATCCAGTACCAATGATTGTTGCTATACTTGTATAACCCAAAATTCAAAGTTTTATGCTGATTGGTAGCGATTGAGAAAATACACAAAATTACTTCGTCTTCTCTAGAATTTTAATAATTTTTCTATCAAAGGATGTTTAAACATATTTAAGTGGAAAAACAAAAAATTGTCAACGTTAATGCAATGTCCTCTTAACTGTGCAAAAATTTAACACATAAAATATTGTTTGTCCATATGAAATAGGCCACAAAACAATTGGTTGCCGAGGAGAACTACACATAAATAGTACACATTTAATCACTGATTTATGACATTTTTCTTTGTCATGCAGCGATGAGAATTCCATTATTGACATTATCACTGCACTGCACATTTTGGTAATGGTATCAGTGGTTTAAAAAAATTTCGGGGATAAGAATACTATTGGCAGTTCATTTTGCTTGAATGGAATTCACAGTTTGGTATTGCATCTCGTGCAGGACACTCCAAGCACAACACTGGATGCAATACCAAAGCTGAGAATTCCCATTCTGGCAAAACAAATTAATTATAATATATCCTGGCTGCTAACAGAGGGGTTATGGTGCAATCATTATCTGTTGTATAATAAAGGTTACATAGAATCCGGTACACTTGTCCCACGTGACTTGTCCACGTTTGATTCACATATTGTGGAATCAGATATAATTTTCTGTTAAGTCATTTTATCACATTTTCACGCCTGAAATTGACTCGACTGAGGAAATAGACCGGTCTCTTACATAGAGGCAGGCACTGTTTATTGGTCCGGAGCATTTCGAGTGCAGCTCAATCGGTTCCCAAATTAAAACTTTCGATAAAGATATTTGAACAATATATATATGGCAAGTGTTTGTTTTCATAAACAGATTATATACAAAATTAATATTATTTACAAAGAATTAACTGTGAAGTCGCTTCGTGTTGATTCTTTATGCACGTGTTACATATTGACCATACGAGTTACGATAAAGTGCTCATCAACTGTTTGAAATAATTTGTTGCCAAAGTCAGAAATTATAATGACATGACCACTACAATAAATCAATCATTTTATCGTCTGTCAGATCATATAAGTATTACATTTTTATACCGTAAGGTGTTAAGTTAATTATAATCGTATGTCCGCAGGCACGCTGACACATGTAAATTGTGGTCTGTGTACAGGAATTGTGTTTACTTAACACCTCATTGTTTGTTAATAAACGGCAATGTGGTTTGTTGTCTGTTCGTTAGTCACCACGATGTCTACTGTGGCCAATACTGGACGACAAAAAAATTTAATTTTACAAAAAATTAAAAATAAAATAAAAATCGCTTCCAACCCGGTACAACTATTTTTAAAATGCTTCCCTTCTTTTTGTGACCTAAAGATACCAGATGATAAAATCTTTATCTACATCTGGAAAAGGTGTTTCTTTGATTCCATGCCAGATTGCCGAATCCCAAATAGCCGACTCCCAATTTGCCGAGTCCATTTTCCGATTCCCAAAAATGCCGAAAAAAAAACCAAATTTATGCTAAAATATTGTTCATTTGAGAAATTAATTACAACTTATCAAAAAAAAATTTTAATTGTTCGGCAATATAACAATTAAAATTTGTTACAGATAGTTAAAACTAAAAAGATAAATTTTGTGTAACTGAAAACACTCTTTTCGCAACACAAGCTGATGTTCTGAGTTCAACGAGCAACTGGACATGCTGGAGTAAAATTATTTGTCAAAGAGCTGCCGATGATAATCCGACGATTCCAATGAGAGAGGTGTACAACACTTATTCGACGCTGACACAGCACCAACTTTAGATGATATATTAGTTGCTTTGTTATTAATCTAGTGCTTGATATTTTTTTTATTATTTAAATAATTACTTATACGAAACAATACAAAGATCTTCATGAAACTAATTCCATGAAATCGATATATTAACAAACAACTTCTCCGACAAAACATTACTTTTTTCTAAAATCATTAATAACATATAGTTTAACTTTTTTTCATTGTCGGCAATTTGGGAATCGGCTAACTTGACTCGGCAATTTGGAAATCGGCAATCTGGGATGTTACCGTTTCTTTTTCAGGAGGAAAATTTCTTTGTAATGTTTACGTACTTCAACATTTTATTATTGTTCGTTTTCTATTCTGCACCATTTTTTGAGGAGTTCATTTTTATTTGTCCATAAAACAACATATTCTGTTTAATATAAAAATTAAAATCCCCACCAACCCAAATTGTGTTGCAAATTTATACGCACAATGGTTGGAGTAAAAGATTATCATTTAAATAGGAAATAAAGTGCGTCTAGAAGAATAATATCTAATTTTTGCGTAACAGAGGATTCTGAATCGCTCCGATAAGTTTCATACATTGAGCTAAAGCTTTGTTTAAATTTTCGCTTACAAAAAGAAAATAGTTTAATTCTCGCAAAAATGCTTGCCACAGTGCGTTCCGGGTTGAGCCAAAGCCAAAGCTATTCTAATGTAGAACGAATAATCGTACCCTCGGATTTTTTTTGTTAATCCAGCAAATAACAAAACTAACATCGGATTATAACGGCAGTAAAATTCGACCTATTTCTAATACAGCAACAACTCGCTTATATAAGCGCTAGTTGTAAAATACTGTGCACGAAAACGCGTCGACTGCAAATGTTATGCAGCTCATTTTTTTATATTATTGGTTCGTTCTCCGTATTAGTTTTATATCGGTTTTTTTTGTAGCTTTGGCAGGTATAGATGCAGCTTTTCTCACCGTTACTATTTTCGAGTGTTGTATTACTTTTAAAACGTTAACTCGCATTGAAAGCTTGTTTTGAAGCCTTTAAGGAATCGGACACGAGTAAATTTAATTTATTTGTATCTGTTTGGTCCGTTTAATTGTCATATAAAATGCATGCAGCCTGCACAAGAAACATTCTGAAAACTGACAACTTCGAACAGGCTCTAACAATGATTTGTTTTTCAATGAATAATTGTTCGAAAGTAAACGAAAAAAACACACAATCATTCTACAGAACACCGAAAATTTCACACCACGATTCACTCAAATAAATTTGAAATGTTTGAAAGGTATCCAGTGTCACCTTTCCCAATAACGGTCCGGTAGACTCCTTTTACACAAAGACTCTACTTATTTTAAACCCAATATTATTTTTTGTAAAGAACAAAATCGGATTTGTGCTTAAGAATTAATATGAAGTTTTATAATACACACAGAATGTAGATAAAATCCAACACGACAAGTTCCTTTCCGTTATTACTAGTACGGAAACAATTAAATTTTTATTTAAACTTTTAAAGACCATTGTGTATTGTTTGGTCATGAAAAATTAAATCGCCTATAAAATAGAAATGATCGATTGTATTCGAATATCTACCTGCAGACCAGTCTATTTTCTAACTTTTCGATTAGAACACGATTAAATTTACTTAAATTTAAGTAACAAATATTACAGAAAAGCATGTGCCAGCTTTTAAGGGATGAAACAAACGATTTTTCCTTGTTTGCTTAGGAAGTTCGACTTGTTGCTGTCCCCCGCGGATAATAGTCCATTTGCAGGGGCGCTAGCCCAAAATGATGTGACTTGTAACATACGGGCAACTACATGATGCCCTGTTTTATACCTATATGACATAGCTCACTGCAGAATTATGCAATAAGTTGTTTGTGTGCAGCATTTATTATCGATTATTACACAAGTTACTTATGGAATGTTCAATATACATAGTAAATAAAAACTCCATGGTCCTTCTTTCTGTATGTAAACTGTTTGCGGTGAGAACACTAGACAACATTTTCGACGCTGTCGTCTGCTATGTATTTCTCAGAGGATGGCGAATCCCTTAAAATCTCTTCGTAGAAAATTATCTTCCTATTTTGTATTTTATTTTAAGCTATAGACAATACAAATACCATCTTCTCCCCGAGACCTAAAAGCGTCGTCAAAACTCGGCGATCAATAAAGATACACATATTAAACTATGACTTAGCAACTTTGGTCCTCAACAGACCAAAGAAAACTCTCGCATGAACCATGTGTGAAAAATAACTTGTATTTCGCGTTTTTTTTTACATTTATTAAAATGGACCGTGTAGAAACGCTTAACGCCCAGCAAAAAAAATATTTAGCAATTTAGAACGTTACGGTGTGTGAACGAAAGACCTTGTACTGAGGGGGGTGGGGTATATCAATTTCATCAACGTTAATAACATTTTACTGCTGGTAAACCCTTGGCAAAATACTCATATAATCAAATAACTTCATTACTCGATTCTATCCCACGTAACATGATCCGGGTTCAGATCGACGCTGAATATATGCAAGGAAAAAAGAGATTGGGGGTATAATAAATGAAATAAATTCGAGCGTTTAAACGGAGAAATTGATTTGATCACTAATTACACAAAAAGTAACATGTTTTATTTCATATGAACATCCTTCAATATGATACGTGTATATGGCTTAAACAGATGTGCCATGGCGGCAAATTGATGCAATAAACTGCCTCCAAACACTGGCCAAACAAGTCTATAAAACCGATACTTTCTTATGGGAGTATATACATATTAATAATATAGGGAGATGTCAGGTATAATTATAAACGATGGGAAATCAATTCGGTAGTATCAAAACTTCACAATTTACTCGAGTAGTCTATGTCACTGGTCACATCTATAATATCGGTCAATTTTCAGATGTCTCCTTTTGCCGATTAAAACATAATGTGAAATGACGTAATGTCGATTTATCTCATTCAAATAAAAATGTAGAAATGACCAGGATTTTCACAAGTACCATTAAAGACCAAGCAGAAATCTCGATGTTAATTGATAATGTCCCATTTTTATAGTTTTAATTCCTATAACTGTAAATTTATGTTATCAAAATTATGGTCATGGCATGAAGACTGTCAATACAGTTAAAAGTTTTTGATTATGTGCTGAAAACTAAACTCTTCTGTTGCATGGACAGTCATTTTCGAATGTAATCTCGACGTTATTCACAGGTCACCGTTAGCAATACATTGGACAACGAGGCACGTGACCTATCTCAAGCATGTCGTCCATGTTCAGAATCACTTCCTACCAAATGAAAATGTCAGAGAATGAAATCTAATAATAAACAAAGCACTGTACATGACATATAACCAAAGACCCGCCACATTCTTTTGGGAAATGGAATCAATATCTTGTCCAATGCGAGAGCCGGTGATCGAAAACTTGATTCTTGCGGGAATCGTCACTCAAAAGTGAAGCATGAGAAACCTTGGGAATCCATGAATGTGTTAATTTGGCTTTACAAATAACGGCAAGTTTGATATTTTCCAGACCACTTTTATTTTTCTTTCACGTCAGAGGACCCTGGTGCGGGGTTTCTCTTACTTCCATGAGTTATACGTGATGAATATAGCAAAATTTGTTGGTTTCAATACGTGATCTATGTGACGATCGAACTAATGCTTCAGAATTTGACAGCTGCTTTTAAAAGTGTTAAAGTTCTACTGATTTCAAATATCGTTATGGAATTAAACTTCTGTGGGTTGTAACGCCATTTGCAACAAAAATTATCAAACGACTAGAATTAAGATCGAAGCCTGGAGAGAACGCTTTACTGTACTAGACGTGTTACATGAAATAAAATATTTATTCATAAAGCATAGCATAGACAAAATGGGTTATTAAGAACTTTTAAGTATAAAGTGTTCATTCAATGGTATAATCTTCGCTGTATGTTCCAATGTATTAAGTAATATATAGATGTGGACTCCCGCTGATCCCGTGTCGATAAAATAATCCCCACTGATTATCCCCAGTCTGTTTAAACAGAGATCAACAAATTGAACTTCTCCCCGTGACTTTGACCCTTCAGTTATCTTTCTTTATCACTTATTTGAACGTAAGATTTACAGTGACGATACAGCTATTTCTACGTTCATTATGTTTTAGAAGATATTTAAGCTACAGACAGGGTGGTTTTTGTAATGTCGGATACTGGTTCTCCATGTACAATAGTAATAGTAATTTTGCAAATAATCTAAAGAATATTACCTCTAATTAGAATACGTCATACAGTTACACGTTAAGCTGATATATAATGTAATTACTGTAGAGGTGTTGTTGGCTGAATTAAACACAGTCACATGGCCCCTTTCTGTCCACAGTCTGTTCATAAGCAACTGTCGGTCAGTATGCGCGTCATTTGTTTTGTTTTGTGGTGCTTTGTTCATGTTCTAACCTCGATATTAACTGTAATCGGTCACAAAATTCTGTCTGTGGGCAAAGTCTGGTCACAATGTACGGTCTGTCTGTGGGCAAAGTCTGGTCACAATGTACTGTCTGCCTGGGCAAAGTCTGGTCACAATGTACTGTCTGTGGGCAAAGTCTGGTCACAATGTACTGTCTGTCTGTGGGCAAAGTCTGGTCACAATGTACTGTCTGCCTGGGCAAAGTCTGGTCACAATGTACTGTCTGCCTGTCAAAGTCTGGTCACAATGTACTGTCTGTGGGCAAAGTCTGGTCACAATGTATTATCTGTGGGCAAAGTCTGGTCACAATGTACTGTCTGTCTGTCAAAGTCTGGTCACAATGTACTGTCTGTCTGTGGGCAAAGTCTGGTCACAATGTACTGTCTGTGGGCAAAGTCTGGTCACAATGTACTGTCTGTGGGCAAAGTCTGGTCACAATGTACTGTCTGCCTGTCAAAGTCTGGTCACAATGTACTGTCTGCCTGTCAAAGTTTGGTCATAAGCTCTTATGACAGACAAGAGCTTATGACTAGACTTTGACGACAGTCTGTTTACAAGCTCTTGTCTGTCGGCAAAGTTTGGTCAGCAAGTCTGACCATTACTCCTGTCTGTCGGCACAGTCTGATCAAAAGTTCTTGTCGGTCTACATGCTCCTGTCTGTCGGCATGCCTGTCAGTTTCTGTATTTAGCTATGCTTTACGTATTATGTTCGTTAAAACTGTTCACTTTAATTAACTAATTGATTAAGATTGTAAAGGAAAATTTTGGAAAATATCAAAACACAGCACATTTTTAAAAGGTTTTATGACATGTGTTCAGTTTCGCACACAGTATTGTCGTCCATTCTCAGTTTTAGCGTTTGGTACGAATTTGACCGTCTTTTACTGAATATATTACATTGTTGTTATGTTAAGGAGCTACGCGTGCACAAATTGCAAGCTCGGACGTACCAATAATCCGCATCATTCTAGCTAGAAGACATTTATTCTACTCCGATATCTGTTCCCAAGAAACTGTAGTTTCACTTAGATCAGACGATGCTATTTTCTAAATAACAAAGATACGTCTTGGAATATTTTCTCACTTTGCCAGTAAAAAAAACTGCACAACAGTGTTAAATATATAATGAAGACCTATTACATCTGGGCCATTAAGAGGCGTAAGAAATACAATGAAACATTTGTTGTTAACATGGTAAAGGGGACACGAGTTCGTTACGAAAATAGAGGCTACGAAAATACAGACCAAATAGCAATTAAAAAAAATAAAACAGCATGAATAACTAACGTTAACAGTCCTGCTGAAATGATTTGTGTGAAATATGAATATGAAATTCATAAACTGAGACAATATTTACCTACTCGTATAACCACAGGCGCGATAAACATTTATTTTCCTACTTTAACTATTAGTATGTATTCAACAAGAATGAAAGGCGACAATAACAATGTAAAGGTCCAATCGATCTCCAATTACGTAGTACATCTATAGTTAATAACTGGAATTGATTAAATTTAGCTTAGAGAAAACTTTCATGTGTAAATAGTTAACGACTCCCTTGGGTTCCAGTACAAATTGTTCTATATTTGATTATATCATTTCACGTTTCTCAAAGGATAAAAAAGAATGGCATTATTCTTTGTAATCCATCAAATATATCCCTTTAATACTGGTAATTTGACTTAGATATACCGCGGCAGTCTGTCTACATTGTCTGTGGATGTACTGCAGGGTTAGAAAATGTAATATTGAATTAAATTTCTAGTTTTATCAAGAGTCTGTAAGTAACGGTATGCGGGAAATTGTAGATAAATTCGACGTGCATTACCTCGATCGTGCAACTATATTTAAGGAATTAAGACGCTTTGGGAATTTTAGTACCATTGAATAGAACTGTTTCATTTATTTTCTGGTAAATATTTTTTAAATTGTAAAATAAAACAAATTTTTACGAAATATAGCGGAAACGAAGGGGGCGTATCCGCGTGCCAATTATTGAAAACACATAATTATGTTGAAGAGTTACACCTGCTGCAGGTAAATAGTCAATTAAATATGAAATATAAAATTAACCAACCTCTTCCTCTGGTGATGTGTTAACTGAATCCATACTCTGTGAAAGCTGTATAGTGGTCTCCGTATTTAATGAAGAGTTCGGAACCTCTGAAGTTTGCCTCATATTTAGCAGCATTTGGTCAAAGAGAAAGTAACGTCACACGAATATTAAATAAACAAATACTGTGTAAAGTAAATAAATTAATACTGGTCCAATAAACACACAGGTTCTCTACAAAATATGTATTCCTCCGTTTATTTGACAACTTGTATTGTTGATTAACACCGTGATTTTATCTTGAGCCGATAATGTTTGAATAATCATAAAACGTGCTGGAAAAATCACTTTCAGTGTTGAGTTGTGCTCGTGCTATGAAAGACTCAGGGAATCGCAGTGAAAAAATCGCCGTCACCTACATAGAGAGTTGCACGTGCTATACTTTTCCCCTTCCGAGTTCAACTACATTCTTATTTCAAACACTTGTGCTTTCAACGTGGTTATTTTGTTATTTAAATGCACGCGAATTCACTGTGTACAATAGTCACGTGGTTTCCCACAATGCAATCATCTATTGGAAAATGACCTGTAACCCCGCCCATTGTTCTTAACCAAGTTTGCATAAAACTTATTTATTTTTCAAACAAAAAATCGATTATAGATCGAAATCGGATCATTTACGGCTAATGCTTTTATTTTCTCTAACTAAGATTAAATTTGACAATACAAAATGTACGGACTTGAGTCATTTCCAACGGTTTTATGAGGTTTTATTTCAATTTGTAAATGTCTTTATCCACCGATTGTATTGAAATTCAATGATTTGGAACGTATTGAAAGAAAATTCTATTTCACCTAGTTCTGTATTTAACAAACAATGGGCCTATTAATAAAAGAGTGTTAAAAACTTCTTTTCAATATGTTTTGACTGGGGTACTCTAACGGGACCTATTATATACATGTCCATACGCATTTTTAATTATTTAACAGTTTTCAATATTAACAAAACTGTAAATATATAAGTACAGATATGAATTATAATTTTCTATTAAACAAATTAAATGCGTTCTTATACTGATCGAATAAACATTTAAATGTAGATTGTTTGTACCACTCAATGCAGAACATTTTAGAATATCAGATATTTCGATGTAAAGAGAAAAGACAACTGCATTTTATTATTTTTTTCAATTATTGTTTTATAAGAATGAAGTCTGTAAATCACAGACATAGGAAAATAACTAACTTGAGACGCATTGAATTTCTGTTTTGAGTATTAAGTTTTAAGGGCAATCATACGCACCTGACAACAAATAAATATAGTCAATATATAACACGAAAGCGTACTCATATTATACATGTACAGATATGCCCGGGCGCTCATGTTATACAGGTACAGATTGCCCGGGCGCTCATGTTATACATGTACAGATGTGCCCGGGCGCTCAAGTTTTACAGGTGCAGATGTGCCCGGGCGCTCAAGTTATGCAGGTACAGATGTGCCCGGCGCTCTTGTTATACAACTACAGATGTGCCCGGGCGCTCATGTTATACAGGTACAATTGTGCACGGGCGCTCATGATATTCAAGTACAGATATGCCCGGATAAAATTTATAAATTCCATCCGTGACGAAACGTTTATTTGCTGGAATCTGATGTAAAAACAATTTCATGAAAAAGCAACTTTAAATTGTTCTGATGTGAAAACAACGTCATGGCAAAAATATTTTGCAGAATTATTACAAAGGTAGCAAAGCGTCATTGCGTTTTTGGACTGAACACGAACGAATTAACTGGATGAACTGAACCAAAAGTTAACAAAAAATAGCAACAATAATCATGGTCGGATCACGGAATTTAAGGGAATTTGAGTGTGTGTGTGTGAGGGGGGGGGGGATGGATTGCAAATGTTAATTAAAATTCAACACAATTATAATTCTCCTGATATTAGCTTGAGCATCAAACTATGCTTACTGAAAGCAAGTAGACGCGAACTCCTGAATATCCATCTTTTGCATCAATAAAACGACATCCGTTGAGGCCACCCTATCCCGAACCTCCCCCTGTCCCTTCCCCCGCCTTCGCATCTCATGTCCCGGGGGTGTAGATCTCAGTTCTGTCAAGAATTAAAAGATTGATCGGTTGGCCGATGCATAATGCCCAACGAGTATAAGAACAGGTCAAGTCTCAATGGCTGATTGAAAAAGTCAATGGCTTGACATTTGTTGTATTTAGCTTAACAGTTAATAGTTGTATTTGGATAGGACTTTTGGTGTATTTAGTGTATTTCGTTAAAGGGTTTGGTGTATTTGGTTATAACGTTAAATAAACAATTCTCACGTAATCAATCAATATTACATGGAAATTATGCCTTTGGAATAGTTATTATTGGACTTTTTCGTACACTATAATTTTCTCCACTTTTTACTATTTACTTTTCGGTCTAACAATGAATGATAGCAATGTTATTTTGCAGTTTTGTTGTGCTGTATCAAATTCCCAGTCAAAATTATTATTTTATCTTGTAATAATATTGTTTTGTAACTGAAGTATACCGCGTCCTGTGTCGTGGATCGTAAGGGACTCATTTCAGCACGAGTCAGAAATTTTGTTCAACAGTTTTATTTTCCACAGTCTATTTTTGTTTCATAAGGAGAAAGTTGTGAACAACAAAGATTGGTTTCCATGGAAGAGGATTCAAAATTTCTAAAAGTTACAATTTTCAGTTATAAACAAGTTCTGAGTTGTAATAATTTCTCACACACTGACAAATTAAGAATTCGTATCACATAGATGGTGACCATAACTGCGTTACAATGTGGATCGTTTTTTTATTTTGTGGTACATTTGTGAATTATTTCCTCGAATCCCTCTCTACATATAAATAGGAGTAGATATTATGGCTCCCTGGCGATACTGATACATAGTAATATATATGATTTTATGTGCCAATTTCTCACGAATTACAGGATTCAATTGTTATAATCAAATTACGCTCCGTTTTATTTTGGCTAGAAATCGAATTATACTCTTTATCTCATTTGCCTCCAGAACATATGTTCCCTCGGTGGCCGGTTGTGTTTTCTATATAATTGCCTTTTTACGTGGTAAATCGACACCTAATTTCGTGTAAGGCGTTCGTTTTTAATCAAAATGATTAATCAAATTAATGCCAATATCTTTTGGTTTACAGCAATTCTGTAAATTATTTACAAACTTCAGTCAATTCACAAAAACAAATCAATAAAATAATTTATGAATAATTTATTTGACGAACTGTGAGAAAGTTGTCTTATTGTCAGTAAATGGTCAGCTGGTTCTTTGATCGCGAAATCTCTATTTTTGACCATATTTTTTTAATTGAACAATAATTATTTAGTGAATTAAATTTTGAGCTTGTTTAACTATTAAATTAAAACCATATGTCGCCCTTTTGTCTGTAATTGGTGATTTTATTTCTAAAAGATTGCATTTTTTGTTTAGAAATAACTGGTGGGACATCTACTTTGACCGTTGTACATTTGAATAAAAATGCAATTAATAAATGTAAATATAGAGCACCAACTACGAGTAAAACTATGTTAATGTAGAAATAATGGTAACTAGAAAAACATATGCTACTTTATTTAAAACAAATCTAAGTAAGATTCTAATATATTTTTGTGAACATTTCATTATTTAAGAAAATTGCACAATCTCAAACGGTATAATTATTTTAACTGTATTTTCTGGTACTTGCTGTCTGAATATATATGTTATGTTCGAGATTGTCCACATATATACATGTACTATCATAGGTTGTCCACATATAAATGTACTCCACATATACATGCACTATCAGAGGTTGTCCACATGTAAATGTAATATCAGAGGTTGTCCACATGTACATGTACTATCAGAGATTGTCAACATATACATGTACTATCAGAGGTTGTCCACATGTACATGTACTATCAGAGATTGTCCACATATACATGTACTATCAGAGGTTGTCCACATATAAATGTACTATCAGAGGTTGTCCATATATACATGTACTATCAGAGATTGTCCACATATACATGTACTATCAGAGGTTGTCCACATATACATGTACTATCAGAGGTTGTCCACATATACATGCACTATCAGAGGTTGTCCACATATACATGTACTATCAGAGATTGTCCACATATACATGCACTATCAGAGGTTGTCCACATATACATGTACTATCAGAGGTTGTCCACATATTTAAGGCCATGATTTCTAGTTGGGAGGGCAAATCTTGCACATGCATAGCATGCAAACACTAATATTTTTAAATTTTTAACCTTAATCTTAGATTGGTGCAGTATAGTTGAACCATATTGTTGTTTATGTATTTGCTATTGCTGTTGTGTCCGTTTCTCTCTTTTATTTGATTTTTTCTTTTACTTTAGTGCTTGCCATGTGTCTTTGTATGTCTTTTGCTCTCTTTTTATTTGATTTTTTCTTTTACTTTAGTGCTAGCCATGTGTCTTTGTATGTATTATACATTACCATATGTATTTGTCTTGTGCTTGTTGCCAGTTTTTATCCTATGTATGTATTGCTTGTTTTATGTAAACTGTATTCTATGTATGCATTGCACTTATGTCGGTTCAAAAGCTCTCAAGAGCTTATGTTTTTGTTATCTGATTTGCCGACTTTAAATAAAGTTTATTGTATTGTATTGTACATATACATGCACTATCAGAGGTTGTCCACATATACATGCACTATCAGAGGTTGTCCACATATACATGTACTATCAGAGGTTGTCCACATATACATGCACTATCAGAGGTTGTCCACATAAACATGTACTATCAGAGGTTGTCCACATATACATGTACTATCAGAGGTTGTCCACATAAACATGTACTATCAGAGGTTGTTCACATATACATGTACTATCAGAGGTTGTCCACATATACATGTACTATCAGAGGTTGTTCACATATACATGTACTATCAGAGGTTGTCCACATATACATGTACTATCAGAGGTTGTCCACATATACATGTACTATCAGAGGTTGTCCACATATACATGTACTATCAGAGGTTGTCCACATATACATGTACTATCAGAGGTTGTCCACATAAACATATACTATCAGAGGTTATAAAACATGTACTATCAGAGGTTGTTCACATATGCATGTACTATCAGAGGTTGTCCACATAAACATGTACTATCAGAGGTTGTCCACATATATATGTACTATCAGAGGTTGTCCGCATATACATGTACTATCAGAGGTTGTTCACATAAACATGTACTATCAGAGGTTGTTCACATATACATGCACTATCAGAGGTTGTCCACATAAACATGTACTATCAGAGGTTGTCCACATAAACATGTACTATCAGAGGTTGTCCACATATACATGTACTATCAGAGGTTGTCCACATATATATGTACTATCAGAGGTTGTCCGCATATACATGTACTATCAGAGGCTGTCCACATATACATGTACTATCAGAGGTTGTCCACATAAACATGTACTATCAGAGGTTGTCCACATAAACATGCACTATCAGAGGTTGTTCTCATATACATGCACTATCAGAGGTTGTCCACATAAACATGTACTATCAGAGGTTGTCGACATATAAATGTAGTATCAGAGGTTGTCCACATATACATGTACCATCAGACCTGTACCTACGTTATAAGAGGTAGTCCTGACCTGTACATATGTTATAAGAGGTTGTCCAGACCTGTACATACGTTATAAGAGGTAGTCCTGACCTGTACATACGTTATAAGAGGTTGTCCTGACCTGTACATACGTTATAAGAGGTTGTCCAGACCTGTACATACGTTATAAGAGGTTGTCCTGACCTGTACATACGTTATAAGAGGTTGTCTAGACCAGTACATACGTTATAAGAGGTTGTCCAGACCTGTACATACGTTATAAGAGGTTGTCCTGACCTGTACATACGTTTAAGAGGTTGTCCAAACCTGTACATACGTTATAAGGGTCCAGACCTGTACATACGTTATAAGAGGTTGTCCTGACCTATACATACGTTATAAGAGGTTGTCCAAACCTGTACATACGTTATAAAAAGTTGTCCTGACATGTACATACGTTATAAGAGGTTGTACAGACCTGTACATACGTTATTAGAGGTTGTCCTGACCTGTACATACGTTATAAGAAGTTGTCCTGACCTGTACATACGTTATAAGAGGTTGTCCTGACATATACATACGTTATAAGAGGTTTCCTGACCTGTAAATACGTTTAAGAGAGGTTGAAACGGTACACTGGCTTTCTCTTACAAAAACTAGATGCCAATGTAGCTAGCTTGGCATTTGCCAAACTTTTTGAACAAAATAAAATTAATATTATTTATGTCGTGTGAAATATAAATTTCGACCATTATTTTAACGCATGTTTACGCATGATTTTCATAACATTTCCATATATGCGTCGTGCATATTATTCAAGTTCTGCGCTTTTCTCGACTCACGTGTATGATTTTATTGTAATGCGAATTGATACCGATGCAAATGAAGATAAAAGGCTTTGTCACAAATTTCTAAATCAAACGAAACACATTTTTGGTTTTATCCAGGTACTACGGCTTCCTTCTCTAATAAAAACTTGACGCCACGATATAGCTAAAAAATTGCTGAAAGTCGAACTAAAAACCAAAACACATTTTTTTACAAACCTTGTATATACTAGAAATATAGTAAAATAGGGCTCTATGCGAATTAGAACATGGTCAAATTATATTTGTCAATATTTTATACCGAGCGATAGCGAGGTATAAAATGAAGATAAATATAAGGTCTGACCATGTTCAAATTCGCATAGAGCCCAATTGCAATAATCTATTTCGATTCTTATATGTCTAACAGTTTTTTTAAATTTCGAAGCGGCTCTAAGGACGCTTTCAATGGTTACACTGTTTTTTGAAACTAATAAGATATATCCCCAAACAGTATGTTAAAGCAAATAAAATTGACATAAACCTATATTCTCGTCATTTTCTTGAATATACGTACCTTTTAAACAAAAATATTGAAAAATCTTAACGAAATAGCATTGTTCCCGTTTGATATTTTCAGTTGAGCGTAATTAATTCTAATTGTGACGTCATATTAATTCGAATGTAGAATTGTTAAAAAAAATAATGTATCGGGAGTATGTTAAATCATAAAAATCTCAGAATTCAGACTAAAAATAACTGCATTATTAACAATAACGATAATTATGGATAACAAATAACAAACTGCATTTTTAAGTCAGTTTTTATATTTACACAAAACACACTTTACGCAGGTGCGAACTAAATTTAATGGAATTTTAAAACGGCTTTGTTTACATAGCTAAAGCAGAACGTCATATTAGAATTACATACCTAAAGCAGGACGTAATATTAGAAAAGTATATAAACTATATTAAAACCACGAATTGAACTTTTAAAATATAAAAAAGAATCTTTTAAACTCAAGCATTGTTAAACATAGATTTTACATTGTCAAACAGTTTTATACGCTAAGCAAACAACATGTGCAATAACGTTGTATAAGGTACAGCCTGCTTGCATTGACGATTTCTTCAGCTGTGTCTATATATCAACATTAAGTTCTATAGTTTGTTCATGTATACGTACTACGTTTTTGTGTTACTAAGCCGATTTAAAGTTAATTATTAAACTGTACTATAGAGGGTCATTGAGGAGGAGAATGAATCCTAACTTGTTTTGTTTCAGCAATGTGTTAATTATGTCATGGCGTCTTTATTTGTAAGGGGACGAAACCGAAGTTCCCCGTAAAAACCCAGACCTTCCTCAGATAAACGCAGTAAAGTAATCTTTAAACAACATGAACGTTTACCCGACACCATGGATATTAAAGACAATTAAAAAATATACCTAAACTTTGTGTTTTTGTGTATAAATTTTGTTTAACGACACTTTCAGCAGTTTTTCCAGCTGTATCACGGCGCAAGAAGACGAAGTGCCCTTTGAAAACCCTTGACCTTGGGCAGGACCTTTGAAAACCCTTGACCTTGGGCAGGAAAAATTCATATATCCTGGTTAATTATTGTTTAAGTAGATCACACTCTGCTACTAACCCACAACCTCAGTGTTGACAGACGCAGGATTAATAGTAGACTAAAGATGTACCCGGGTACTTTTAAAATTTTATAACCCCCTGTGTCCAGCGCGGCACAATCACTCATCACTTGAGAAATCCCCGCCACTGTTTTATGGGAGATTGAAAACATATAAGAACTGGACTTCTTATGTGACACTATCGTCCTCACTGTGTGTATCAGCGCTTATAATCCTGATTATATGTTGCGCATTTTTAAGAAATTTGAACAGGCGCTGGCGTCACAAATAATTCTTGGCTGAGATGTTTTTATTCTCAATTTCATACAATCAAATTTTTTCTATTTCCTTTTTTGTCACGTTACTTGAGAAAATTCGTGAGCTGGTCAAAATATTTTAACCCAAAATGTTATTAAAGATACCAAGGTTATATAATTTACTAAGCCAGACGCGAGTTTCGTCAGAAGAATTTATGGTGCTGGTTCCAGAAGAGAAAATGCCGTTCATAATTTGGTAATTGTTATCATTACAATACGGAGACGTTTTAAAAAGTACACGTAGAGCTTTGCTATTAACACAAAAGTCATTGACTAGAAATTTGACGATTCACCGAACAAATTGTTCTACAACCGAGCTTTATCTGTCGTCTAATGACAAACCTTACGTTTCAACGCTCCCTTTTGTTCTTATTTTACGCGTGTCTTTAAAAATTTAACAACCTTGGACAATGATATCCTAAACGCCGTGAAATTAAAACAATTTAATTTAAAAACAAACAAAGTGTAGGACATGGTATCTACATCTCAGCAAAAAACAAAGAAAACCAAAAGCAAGTAGAATGTCAGATAAGATAGCTCTTCTTAAACAAGCGTGACGCCAAAATGGAGATTTCTTGATTACAGAAGTTGAAAGTCGTGTAAAGATTCTTGTATTCTTGATAACGTGTTCTATGACCCAAGAAAACGTAGTCTACTTCACTAAAATGTACGACTAAAACCGGCATGCTCTCTACAGGGTGTTTTATTTCAGGACAACAGGCGCAGAGATAATCGGTATATAGTGGTCATTCTGTTTTTTAACTAGAAAACTGTTGCGGATATCAATTTGCCTCTTGACGTATATAGATCGGTATGCTATGAAGAGCCAAATATTTTCTTAACGGGGTTGTAGGGACTAGGATCTCCTGTCAGACAGAATTTTTCTCAGTGAAATAAGGACATGCCTTTTCGGATATAGAGAAATAATGAATTTTGAAGCAGTTTTAAACAGATATGAAACAATATCCCCCACCCCCACCCCCGGTACCCACGATGAAGTTAAGCTATACTTGCTTGGCTTACTATTTTTTGCTTCCACGCATATTTCTTGGTCGTATCACAGCCTTATTCAAAGTGATACAGAGGGAGGGATTTTGTGTAAATTGCGATGAAAGTTTTAGAGTAAAAATATTAGTTCTTTCACAGTTTATACTTTTCATTTTACTAAAGGTGCGGCATTGCTTCATTTGCAAACGATTGAACAATAACGTCGAAAACAAAGCAGTATCTTTGGCGATCCATTGATCCGTGTAGTGATACTGAAAACAATCGTATCAATAATTAATAACAGTTCGACTTAATTAATATTTCTTTACAACATTCAGAATCAACTATAGTCCTTATATACATATTTAATGGTGTATCGTGTACCGGGAATACAAGACTGGGCATTAATTGTCCTCCGTTTTATCTTTATTACGGCTGTGTATCAATTATTTAGACAACCTATGGAAGTTCTTTGGATAATTATTCAACTGAGCACGAACTAATCGAAATGTATTGCTTTAAAACACGATAAAAGAGAAGAAAGGGTCGATCATCTGTATAACCTGTACTGAAAGTCGGACTGGCAAAGGGCAGTAACTCCTACCTAACTCTGAGTTCTTGCGGACTCTTTTTTTTTCTGACGATAATTCTGTTATTGGACACGGATATCATGATTCAATCCAAATGTTTCAAACTTAATGGTTTTCTATTCCCAAGGTGTAGGCGGCCAAACAAATGTTATTAGATCTTCAACATATTTTTGTTTAAATTGAGTTCCACAGATGAGTCTAAAACGAAAAGCTCGTCTGGCTTAGTTTAAAATATTGTCGCTCCAGTACCCCATATTGACAAAAGCTTTTTCCTGCTTTGACCGTCTAATGTTTTGATCAGTGCACAAAATAGGTAACTATCGCTTGATTATTTTAGAATTGTTTGCTTAACAACTGCACGTTAAGCTTTGTTGTGATTACTCTGCATCTAAGCTAACTTTACCATCAAAGGTCATACAAAATAAAAGAATGTATCGTTGTTGTAAATACAGTTTTAAAGAAAACAGTCGGTAATTTCAATAAATTTCTCAATGCGAAGAATGTTAATGAAACACAGAATCATTGGAAATATAATTATTAATATTACATATGGTTTATGATTCTTACATTTTCATTTGATTATTTAGTCACGTGGTCCCCCAAAATATTCTGTGTATATATTCTATTTCTAAAGCATATTTAAGGCTTGTTATTATTTTTAAAGCATATTTAAGGCATGTTACTATTTATAAAGCATATTTAAGGCTTGTTTCTAAAAATAGATCCGGATATGTTACTATTTATAAAGCATATTTAAGGCTTGTTTCTAAAAATAGATCCGGATATACTCTTCTGACTCATTATTCTAAATTTAAATAAATAGAGAAAAATTCATATGTAATATAACAATTAAGGACTTTTTACTCTGTCAATACGTAGTTATATGGACCTGTAGAAAAATATTTTCCTCCACGGTCCATATAACTACGTATTGCCCTCGTAAAAAGTCCTTATTTGATAATTTTTGCACATCCCCATTGACACAATAGTCCAGTCACTGCCAAACTGATCAAGTGATGTTAAAGGAACATTTTGTTTGAAAAATCACTGTGGTTTACATAGGCTTAACATGCTTAAGATGTGAATTGAGGCATGTATATATTTAGATAATTTACAACTATACCCAATGGTATATTTTTCAATAAAAAAGCTACCCTTTCATATATTTTAGAGAGGTCAAAAAGTAACCCATTCGGGCCTCACATCCATATTACCCTATATATACCACCCACCCCACCCCGTGATACAAAAACAGTAAGACGGTGGTATAATAAGGTACAAGTAGTAATAAACCCTTCAAGTAATTGTACTCGATTCACGCATTCGTACAGAAAGACGATAGCATCAAGTCGGTCAAAAGCTCATTAGAGCTTGTGTTGCTTTGTTGTCTTACAATGCCGACGTAAAATAAAGCTTATTATTATTATTATTATTATTATTATTATTATTATTATTATTATTATTATTATTATTATTATTATTATTATTATTATTATTATTATTATTATTATTATTATTATTATTATTATTATTATTATTATTAAGTAGGTCCCGCTACTCTGTATATCAACATCACCTGGATCCAGTTTACGCCATTAACGAGTGATGTGTCTTTATACAGAACCAATAATGACATAGAAAGTACATATAATTTTAGCATTTTTACATTGGATGTATACTGGCAAATAGTTAAGTGTTTAATGTAGAAATCATGTTCTGTAAAAAATAAAAGAAAGAAATCAAATGAAAACAATATACAAAAATATTATGTTATATTATTATTGTTATTGTCATCATTATATTGAGTATAATAACGTGATAACACAAATTCAATTGTCTTTAATTTTAATTCAATTATTAGTCAATAATATCGTTTGGCTAGACATATTACCATTATCTGACACCCTGTAAATTGTTGGTTACACATTTCAGGTGCAAATTAATCAGTTGATGGTAATACAATTAAAGGTCAATACAATCTAACAATAACAAGATAATTACATTTTTTATTTAACCGCATCGAACAAAAATGTCAGTCTCCCCGTGTTAGTGGAACATTTTCCACGTAATGCCGATCCCTCCGCGATTGCTTACAGGAGTAAAGTTTGTGACGAGTGTGATTGGTATGCTCACTATTTAACTTTACAGATTGTACGATGATAGACTTAGCGGTGCTACAGTATAGCGCATCAGTAAAGTGTACAAAATAAGGAACCTTAGTATACAAGAAAAACAAAAAAATGTCTTACCAACAAGTGCCGATAGCCAAGGGGCAACTACCATGCAGATTAAGACAAATTCAATACACAAAAGACAAACGAGGGAGTTCACTATACACTGCTCTAGTTAGATATTATTTACTTTACACCCAAGTCTGCTTACAGTCCATAGTTCTGTAGTTATTTACTTTACACCCAAGTCTGCTTACAGTCCATAGTTCTATAGTCATTTACTTTACACCCAAGTCTGCTTACAGTCCATAGTTCTGTAGTTATTTACTTTACACCCAAGTCTGCTTACAGTCCATAGTTCTGTAGTTATTTACTTTACACCCAAGTCTGCTTACAGTCCATAGTTCTGTAGTCATTTACTTTACAACCAAGTCTGCTTACAGTCCATAGTTCTGTAGTTATTTACTTTACACCCAAGTCTGCTTACAGTCCATAGTTCTGTAGTTATTTACTTTACACCCAAGTCTGCTTACAGTCTATAGCTCTGTAGTTATTTACTTTACACCCAAGTCTGCTTACAGTCCATAGTTCTGTAGTTATTTACTTTACACCCAAGTCTGCTTACAGTCCATAGTTCTGTAGTTATTTACTTTACACCCAAGTCTGCTTACTGTCCATAGTTCTGTAGTTATTTACTTTACACCCAAGTCTGCTTACAGTCCATATAGTTCTGTAGTTATTTACTTTACACCCAAGTCTGCTTACAGTCCATAGTTCTGTAGTTATTTACTTTACACCCAAGTCTGCTTACAGTCCATAGTTCTGTAGTTATTTACTTTACACCCAAGTCTGCTCACAGTCCATAGTTCTGTAGTTATTTACTTTACACCCAAGTCTGCTTACAGTCCATAGTTCTGTATTTATTTACTTTACACCCAAGTCTGCTTACAGTCCATAGTTCTGTAGTTATTTACTTTATACCCAAGTCTGCTTACAGTCCATAGTTCTGTAGTTATTTACTTTACACCAAAGTCTGCTTACAGTCCATAGTTCTGTAGTTATTTACATTACACCCAAGTCCGCCTACAGTCCATAGTTCTGTAGTTATTTACTTTACACCCAAGTCTGCTTACAGTCCATAGTTCTGTAGTTATTTACTTTACACCCAAGTCTGCTTACAGTCCATAGTTCTGTAGTCATTTACTTTACACCCAAGTCTGCTTACAGTCCATAGTTCTGTAGTTATTTACTTTACACCCAAGTCTGCTTACAGTCCATAGTTCTGTGGTTATTTACTTTATACCCAAGTCTGCTTACAGTCCATAGTTCTGTAGTTATTTACTTTACACCCAAGTCTGCTTACAGTCCATAGTTTCTGTAGTTATTTACTTTACACCCAAGTCTTTTTACAGTCCATAGTTCTGTAGTTATTCACTTTACACCCAAGTCCGCTTACAGTCCATAGTTCTGTAGTTATTTACTTTACACCCAAGTCTGCTTACAGTCCATAGTTCTGTAGTTATTACTTGCAAATTCCTTTTTATACCTCCTCTTGAAAAGTTGACCGTCTCGCACGTCCTTTAGACTTTGGGCACCGATCTCTTATCCGCAACTCCTCCTTCACCACTGAATTGAAAGAAAAACAAATTGAATATACAGAGGAGTGTTTGGGAAATAATAAGTCAAGGTTGGACAAAGCCATGGATAAACAAACGAGGTGACAACCACAAAACAGACATATATCATAACAAAAAAATTGAGTAACACGAATCACTAGGAATGAGTCCAGGCTGCACCGGAAGGGTAAGCCACTCCTGAGTAACACGAACCACTGGGGATGAGTGCAGGGTGCACCGGAAGGGTAAGCCACTCCTGAGTAACACGAACCACTGGGAATGAGTCCAGGGTGCACCGGAAGGGTAAGCCACTCCTGAGTAACACGAACCACTGGGAATGAGTCCAGGGTGCACCGGAAGGGTAAGCCACTCCTGAGTAACACGAACCACTGGGGATGAGTCCAGGCTGCACCGGAAGTGTATGCCACTCCTGAACCACTGGGAATGAGTCCAGGGTGCACCGGAAGGGTAAGCCACTCCTGAACCACTGGGAATGAGTCCAGGGTGCACCGGAAGGGTAAGCCACTCCTGGTCTACGCCATGCACAGGTTGAAATCTGGTAATGTCATACAGGGGTAATCATAATATAGTAAAAGGAGAAAAACTGAACAAAGCAATGGTCGTTTGCTACACAGATAGATGTATTTCGAATCAGTCATCCAAGTCAGGATATCCATCGTACAGTTTTCTAAGTGATGAGTTCAATCTTGCCATTGTGAACCTCTGGCTAATTAACATTTCTGGCAGCAGACACCATTGTATCAAGAAAATCTGGATAGGAAATACGGTCTCTTTAGTACCTGATCAGTTGGGAGATTCCATTGTTATATTCACACAAAAATAGAAAATTAACAATAGGGAAATTAAAATCATTCCGTTTGTCAACCGAAAGTTAACAGAATTAACGTTCACAGAATCATGGTCACATAGTGCCATTGTGCACCCGTTATGTTACATTTCGATCGGAATGAATGTTGATTGAGGTTTCCAATAGCAACACATAGACTTTGGGGGTACCCATCTCTTTTCCGCAACTTAACATACACCACTGAATGAAATTTGACGAAAATCTCACAGAATCTTTGTCACATTGTGCAGTTTGGCAGGTATAATGTTTGGGGTTTCCAATAGGAAACATGGACTTTGATGTATTGGCCTCAGAATCGAGAGGTAACTTTCCATATCCCAATGTAAGATCATGTGTTATTACAGTTTTGAAACAGATTTAATCAGATTCTATGTTTAGTAACTTTCAGCCTGATTTCAAAATAAATGAGGAATCTTCCCTCATTACCTTACTTTGATTTCAAACCAATGTTCTTGAGTTACTATCTGGAAACTACTTGACTGAAATAATTTCTGTTCATTTTTAGTACTGTAACTATGATGGAATATACTTCCTATTACTTTATATCGTGGGGTATAATTATATAAAAGTTGCTATATCTATGGCAAATTGTGTGCGACTCGTTAGCCTTGACAGTCAGACTGACAATAAGCTAGAAAAGATCTCGTGACTAGCCGATGTTGACCCATCGACTGCCTTGAGTGTTGTCCGTCCCGTTCTCCATTCTCAAATCCCTGATTTCTTATTCAAAAATTTAACTTTCTGTAATGCATAAAAGTATGTTAGAAATATCCTGGATTTTACTTGACAGAATTGAGGTGCAATGTTAATTTCATCGAGGCAGTTAGAGAATTTCTGAGTTTAACTATATACCACTATATCCAGAAATATACATACAAATGCTTATTGGTTTCACAACTGAGAAGAGTTCTACAGACAAGATTAAAACTGACAACTAGAGGCTCACGGGAGTAAGATTAAAACTGACAACTAGAGGCTCACGGGAGTAAGATTAAAACTGACAACTAGAGGCTCACGGGAGTAAGATTAAAACCGACAACTAGAGGCTCACATGAGTATGCAATCTTTCCTCTGAAAGACAATCAACATCAACTTATCGTCCAAACACGGGGATGTCATATAAAAAATTTGTCATCAATACTATCGGGGCGAGTGGTTAAGATAGTTCGTCTACTGTTGATTCCGTGGTCTGTCAACACTGAGTTAAGATTTCCAGTCTCACTGCGGGTAGGGTGTACTCGACTTCAATCTTAATTCACAAGAATATCCAGTTTTCCTACTTATTGTCGAATGTCGGGGGTTCTCTCCGGCTTCCGCACACAATAAAAACCTGACGCCCTGACCCTGATGCAGCTGAAAGTTGCTTTAAACACAAAAAAAAAAACACATCAAGACCATCAAAGGAAAGGTAAAAATTATAAATGTTTGTATCTTCATGGTGATATAATTAAACTATGCACAAAATTCAATATTTTGACTATTTTTAAAGTTTTAAAAACACTTTCTGAAAAATTATCTGTTGACTGTCAACTGATCCTGATTGCTTTTAACAGATACTGGTATCTTGATCGCAAAAGATTACAGCATTTCATTGGTCAGTCATGACATGTGTTATACAGCTCTTGTTTGACCTTAAACAAAGTCAACAGCTGTTGTTTGACCTTGACCAATTTCAACAGCTTTTGTTTGACCTTGAACAAATTCAACAGCTGTTGTTTGACCTTGAACAAAGTCAACAGATGTTGTTTGACCTTGAACAAAGTCAACAGCTGTTGTTTGACCTTGAACATGTCAACAGCTGTTGTTTGACCTTGAACAAAGTCAACAGATGTTGTTTGACCTTGAACAAGCCAACAGATGTTGTTTTGACCTTGAACAAAGTCAACAGCTGTTGTTTTTGACCTTGAACAATGTCAACAGCTGTTGTTTGAACTTGAACAAAGTCAACAGCTGTTGTTTGACCTTGAACAAAGTCAACAGATATTTGACTTTGAACAAAGTCAACAGCTGTTGTTTGACCTTAAACAAAGTCAACAGCTGTTGTTTGATCTTGAACAATGTCAACAGCTGTTCTATGACCTCAAAATCAACAGCTGTTGTTTGACCTTGAACAATGTCAACAGCTGTTGTTTGATCTTGAACAAAGTCAACAGATGTTGTTTGAACACATTTCCATTTCTCCAAGCACCATAGATAACCCAAATTATTGTTTTCTAGATAATAGTCAAAACAAACAAAAAATTCATGTTAGGTCTTTAACTCCTTTTAACAGTGTACAGTGACAAATGAGTAAAAAATATTTCAAACCAAAAAATTTACGACCAAAAGATACCAGAACCAGTGGTTGAATTAACACAATTTTCTGCCTTTTTCATGCAAGAAAAAAAATGTAAAAATATCTTTGGTCTGTGTTTTTTTGGCTTCAGAAGACTTTAACACCTTTCTCACCCTTGTTAAAGTCATTAGAAATAAATTTAATAATCCAAAGACCAAATGGCAACTTCTATTTCAGTCTTCTTTTATGAAATCTAAAAATAGTATGGAGAAGAACAAACCTTCAAATGTATCAGAGGGAACATCTCATAACAAGGAATCAATGATATTTAATGATTCATTGAAATTAAAAAATGCACACATTTTGAGTTATTGTTCAGAAACATCTTTTTTGTAGAAATTTAAATTAAAGTCAATAGGCTTCTGATCCACCTAATATGAAACTATATCCCAAAGTTTCATTGAAATTAAATGCAATCCTTTTGAGTCAATGCCTGGAAACATTTTTTTGTAAAACGTTTGTTGTGGATTGTGACCTTTACCTTGAGAAATTCCTGCAGCATAAATAGGCTTTGTACCCACCTGATATCGTATGTTGTAATATCCCTTACTTTCATTGCAATCCGATGCAAGATTTATCATGATTGGACCGATGGACATGAGGACCACTTTATACCCCTGACTCTTGTCCAGCGGGGGTATTATAATATCAGTTACCTACGTTATTACCCGGGTGTATGGAAATTGTACCACCTGAAAGTACTTGTACCACCTGAAAGTACTTCTGTTCAGCCTGAGGCGAAGCCGAAGGCTGTCCAGAAGTACTTTCAGGTGGTACAATTTCCATACACCCGGGTTATAACGTAGGTAACGGATTTATCCCAGGCTTACAAGTTTAAAAGGCATGAAAAAAATAGGTTCTTTTGTCGTCAGAAATGTGCAACATCATCACAGTTGCTTACAATTTGTTTATACTTTTTTCATGCGGAAAATGCCTATTTTACCAGGTCGAGGATGGTACCTAATGGTACGTTAGATACCAACCTCAGACTTAACGGGTTTTATTAGTTTTAATTATGTTTTCCATTGTTTTTTATACTTTAGGTATTTTGGCGGCTCAAGTCACGTTATCATAACGTCAAGAGACAATGACGTCAAGTTCCGATTTCATTCATATTTATGTGTCTGTGTGAACGTAGGGCATCTGCAGTGTTTGAAATGAAGTAAAAATACAAATATAAAAACAAAAATATTCCTTTGTGGAATAACATACACTGATTACTCGAGAACACACATTAGCAACGCACAAACAATACACCCTGAGACGTAAGCAACGAAGCCGGGGGCATGGGATTTGTACCGACGGGTAACCAACCAATCAAAAGTCCGCATTAGTTACAAGCCGGGGATAATGAATCCGACCCCCTGGTTAAAATAAAAAGAAATACAGAATTAATAGAAAAAAAGAACAAAGAAATTCTTTGGTTAAGAACATAAAATAAATTTCTTTATTTATAAATTAAAATAGGTCTTGTTCCATACAATGATCATACAATCATTTTAGAAATCAATTTGTTGTCAGTGCATGGCCAGAATAACATTGAAACAGTCCAAATAATTTATACTCACAACCAATAAGAAATCTATTGATTGATTGATAATGTTTGTTAACATCCATCCTCACAAGTCAGGGTTTCTGTGTCCACAAAACCCTGACAAACTTAGCAAGGAAATTCCCGGGCTAGAAGTCACTATTTTGATTGGCTACATCATACCTTAATGTAGCCAATCAAAAGCTCGCTTTCATTAACGACTTGGTAAGGGAATATCCTGATATCGATTGTAAATAAACCAAACGAATGTGTTGCATAGACCATGTGAAAATCAGTGTATTTTGTACAGTAGTGTTTAACGGCGTTATTTATTAGTTGCGTTACAATTTCTTCCAACTCAAGAATAAGTAAGAATGACTACTCCTAAACACTTGCTTCTTTTAAGCAATTTCATTGGTTAATATTTTGAAAGATTATGGTGTACGAAAATCTTCTAGCCCAGGAATTTCCTAGCAAAGTTTGTCAGGGTTTCATGGACACATGTGGACACAGAAACCCTGACTTGTGATAATGTTTGTTAACATCCAGCTCATGTATTTCAGCTATATTCAGGAGAATGACAAGTTAACAAACAATAAATCAAAGGGAAATAGGTATGGAACACAGGAAACAAAATTTTGATTGCCAGTGAAAAATTGGAGTATTGGGTAGGGATGGAGAATTAAGCGTTTTGTAGTGGTGACAGTGAGCCTACTGATTTTCAAAATTTACAAAAGTTTGTATCATGCGTAGATTGTGGCACTCTCCAAACTTGACACCCACTATGGTATGCCACCAGGCTTTCCATATTATGACCGGACAACCCCCAACAAGAGATTCTTCTTATCTGCCACACAGGGACATGCTGGACAACCCCCAACAAGAGATTCTTCCTTATCTGCCACACAGGGACATGCTGGACAATCCCCAACAAGAGATTCTTCCTTATCTGCCATACAGGGACATGCTGGACAACCACCAACAAGAGATTCTTCCTTATCTGCCACACAGGGACATGCTGGACAACCCCCAACAAGAGATTCTTCCTTATCTGCCATGCAGGGACATGCTGGACAACCCCCAACAAGAGATTCTTCCTTATCTGCCACACAGGGACATGCTGGACAATCCCCAACAAGAGATTCTTCCTTATCTGCCATGTAGGGACATGCTGGACAATCCCCAACAAGAGATTCTTCCTTATCTGCCACACAGGGACATGCTGGACAATCCCCAACAAGAGATTCTTCCTTATCTGCCATGTAGGGACATGCTGGACAACCCCCAACAAGAGATTCTTCCTTATCTGCCATGTAGGGACATGCTGGACAATCCCCAACAAGAGATTCTTCCTTATCTGCCACACAGGGACATGCTGGACAATCCCCAACAAGAGATTCTTCCTTATCTGCCACACAGGGACATGCTGGACAACCCCCAACAAGAGATTCTTCCTTATCTGCCACACAGGGACATGCTGGACAACCCCCAACAAGAGATTCTTCCTTATCTGCCACACAGGGACATGCTGGACAACCCCCAACAAGAGATTCTTCCTTATCTGCCATATAGGGACATGCTGGACAATCCCCAACAAGAGATTCTTCCTTATCTGCCACACAGGGACATGCTGGACAATCCCCAACAAGAGATTCTTCCTTATCTGCCACACAGGGACATGCTGGACAACCCCCAACAAGAGATTCTTCCTTATCTGCCACACAGGGACATGCTGGACAATCCCCAACAAGAGATTCTTCCTTATCTGCCACACAGGGACATGCTGGACAACCCCCAACAAGAGATTCTTCCTTATCTGCCATGCAGGGACATGCTGGACAACCCCCAACAAGAGATTCTTCCTTATCTGCCACACAGGGACATGCTGGACAATCCCCAACAAGAGATTCTTCCTTATCTGCCACACAGGGACATGCTGGACAACCCCCAACAAGAGATTCTTCCTTATCTGCCACACAGGGACATGCTGGACAACCCCCAACAAGAGATTCTTCCTTATCTGCCACACAGGGACATGCTGGACAATCCCCAACAAGAGATTCTTCCTTATCTGCCACACAGGGACATGCTGGACAACCCCCAACAAGAGATTCTTCCTTATCTGCCACACAGGGACATGCTGGACAACCCCCAACAAGAGATTCTTCCTTATCTGCCACACAGGGACATGCTGGACAACCCCCAACAAGAGATTCTTCCTTATCTGCCATATAGGGACATGCTGGACAATCCCCAACAAGAGATTCTTCCTTATCTGCCACACAGGGACATGCTGGACAATCCCCAACAAGAGATTCTTCCTTATCTGCCACACAGGGACATGCTGGACAATCCCCAACAAGAGATTCTTCCTTATCTGCCACACAGGGACATGCTGGACAATCCCCAACAAGAGATTCTTCCTTATCTGCCACACAGGGACATGCTGGACAACCCCCAACAAGAGATTCTTCCTTATCTGCCATGCAGGGACATGCTGGACAACCCCCAACAAGAGATTCTTCCTTATCTGCCACACAGGGACATGCTGGACAATCCCCAACAAGAGATTCTTCCTTATCTGCCACACAGGGACATGCTGGACAACCCCCAACAAGAGATTCTTCCTTATCTGCCACACAGGGACATGCTGGACAACCCCCAACAAGAGATTCTTCCTTATCTGCCATGCAGGGACATGCTGGACAACCCCCAACAAGAGATTCTTCCTTATCTGCCACACAGGGACATGCTGGACAATCCCCAACAAGAGATTCTTCCTTATCTGCCACACAGGGACATGCTGGACAACCCCCAACAAGAGATTCTTCCTTATCTGCCACACAGGGACATGCTGGACAACCCCCAACAAGAGATTCTTCCTTATCTGCCACACAGGGACATGCTGGGCTGATCTTAGGGTCAAGAATTTATGAACCCTCCCAGTATGGTTCCAGAATAAGAAATCTAAATTCACCTGTATATTTTAAATATCCAATCAAAAATGAGAAATGGGCAATACACATTTATCAGCTACGATATATGGTGTTGACTTTCTGTCATCAACATATGTTGTTTGAGGCTGAATTAGGATATTTATACTGTCAAACCTGTATAACAAAATACAACCTACCACTACCCCTGAAATCTTCTGCATGCAAACTTTATGTATATGCATACACCAATTCAATAGGCTTGCATTTTTACATGAAAAATTTTAAAGCCTAGCGAGACCACTGCAGAACATGTTGTGCTGATATATAACTGTACACTGACAATTTAAAATTTTAAAATGTTTCAATATTTCAAACCAAAAAATTTACAACAAAAAACCCAGAAAACATATTGTGCTGATTTGTTCTTAATTAAATAATAACACAGATGTTTTATCATTATATTGCAGATAATAAATGTTAAAATAACAAAAAATATAACAAAGTTTGTCTGCTAGCTTCCCCACTCTAATGCTTTCACAAATTCTTCTTCTGAAAATGACAGCATCTTTGCAGCTTCAATGTGCATCTGTAAAAAAACAAAATAGTTATAGTTATCTTCCTTTAAAATTGTTGTATAAAAATGTGTATGTAATCATAATTCTAAATTAAAATTTGTTTGTACCAAGAAAAAAAAGAAGATATTTCTATTTGTTTCTGCTCTGAGAGACATTAAACACAGCTTTATGGCATCATCAAGGTGATTTCATTGTACAGATCATAGCTTAACATAAGGATAACCATAATCAAGAAAAGAATAAATTTATAAAGAACAATTCAATTGGGGAAAATGGGAGGGACCAATAGTTTTAAAATTTTGACCTCCTCTAAAAAAGTCCAAAGAATTAGGCAGGGGCAAACAATTGTGATGTTTTGTGGTGGTAACAATGTGGCTATTTGTTTAAAAATCTACAAAAAGTTGTTTCATCATGCTTGATGAGTGATACTCACTAAACATGCTACCCATGGCAAGAGATGACACCCTTCCCCCTCCCATTCCCAATCCACTACCCAGGGGTTTGCAGGGCATCTGTTATGTGTTACCGCTTAGGACCACCTTAGTACCCAGCCCTACCTTTTGTCTTTTCAGAACATCAATAAGCTTTAACTGTTTTTTGAAACCAGCCATCAGTTCATTTTTCTGTTTTTCCAGTCGCTTATTATCTGCCAGTAACTGCTCTGATCTCTTTCTATCCTGGTCTGTGGATTCCTGTTAATAAAATATCCTGTTACTATGGAAATAATTTGTGCAATATTTCTTTTTTTCATACAAGTAGTAGAGGTTTAATGTTACTATATCACAATGCTAAGGTTATGATCAGTAGATATCGCTATACTGTTGCTATATCACAATGCTAAGGTTATGATCAGTAGATATCGCTATACTGTTACTATATCACAATGCTAAGGTATGATCAGTAGATATTGCTATACTGTTGCTGATCAGTAGATATCGCTATACTGTTACTATATCACAATGCTAAGGTTATGATCAGTAGATATCGCTATACTGTTACTATATCACAATGCTAAGGTTATGATCAGTAGATATCGCTATACTGTTGCTATATCACAATGCTAAGGTTATGATCAGTAGATATCGCTATACTGTTGCTGATCAGTAGATATCGCTATACTGTTACTATATCACAATGCTAAGGTTATGATCAGTAGATATCGCTATACTGTTACTATATCACAATGCTAAGGTTATGATCAGTAGATATCGCTATACTGTTGCTATATCACAATGCTAAGGTATGATCAGTAGATATCGCTATACTGTTGCTATATCACAATGCTAAGGTTATGATCAGTAGATATTGCTATATCACAATGCTAAGGTTATGATCAGTAGATATCGCTATACTGTTACTATATCACAATGCTAAGGTTATGATCAGTAGATATCGCTATACTGTTGCTGATCAGTAGATATTGCTATACTGTTGCTGATCAGTAGATATTGCTATACTGTTGCTATATCACAATGCTAAGGTTATGATCAGTAGATATCGCTATACTGTTACTATATCACAATGCTAAGGTTATGATCAGTAGATATCGCTATACTGTTGCTATATCACAATGCTAAGGTTATGATCAGTAGATACTGTTGCGATATCACAATGCTAAGGTTATGATCAGTAGATATCGCTATACTGTTGCTATATCACAATGCTAAGGTTATGATCAGTAGATATCGCTATACTGTTGCTGATCAGTAGATATCGCTATACTGTTACTATATCACAATGCTAAGGTTATGATCAGTAGATATCGCTATACTGTTGCTGATCAGTAGATATCGCTATACTGTTACTATATCACAATGCTAAGGTTATGATCAGTAGATATCGCTATACTGTTACTATATCACAATGCAAAGGTTATGATCAGTAGATATCGCTATACTGTTGCTGATCAGTAGATATCGCTATACTGTTACTATATCACAATGCTAAGGTTATGATCAGTAGATATCGCTATACTGTTACTATATCACAATGCTAAGGTTATGATCAGTAGATATCGCTATACTGTTACTATATCACAATGCTAAGGTTATGATCAGTAGATATCGCTATACTGTTGCTATATCACAATGCTAAGGTTATGATCAGTAGATATCGCTATACTGTTGCTGATCAGTAGATATCGCTATACTGTTGCTGATCAGTAGATATTGCTATACTGTTGCTATATCACAATGCTAAGGTTATGATCAGTAGATATCGCTATACTGTTGCTATATCACAATGCTAAGGTTATGATCAGTAGATATCGCTATACTGTTGCTGATCAGTAGATATCGCTATACTGTTGCTGATCAGTAGATATCGCTATACTGTTACTATATCACAATGCTAAGGTTATGATCAGTAGATATTGCTATACTGTTGCTGATCAGTAGATATCGCTATACTGTTGCTGATCAGTAGATATCGCTATACTGTTACTATATCACAATGCTAAGGTTATGATCAGTAGATATCGCTATACTGTTGCTATATCACAATGCTAAGGTTTAAACAATGTAGATATCGCTATACTGTTGCTATATCACAATGCTAAGGTTATGATCAGTAGATACTGTTGCGATATCACAATGCTAAGGTTATGATCAGTATATATCGCTATACTGTTGCTATATCACAATGCTAAGGTTATGATCAGTAGATATTGCTATATCACAATGCTAAGGTTATGATCAGTAGATATCGCTATACTGTTGCTATTAGTAATTGTTAGAATTTATAATTTTGAAGACTTCTGCCTAATCTAATCAAAATTAAGTCTTCCACTATCTCCCCTTTTTTTCTTTTGTCCATGCATGTAAGACTTCTACCCTGTGATAAGTTTTACCGATGAGTGTTCTTTCATGGATGTTTATTTGGACCACCTCATAGTGTGTGTTTCCTCTATTGTCTTTTCATGGTTTTTTATATGTAAGGCTGTTGGACCACGTCTTAAGAGTGTGTTTCCTCTATTGTCTTTTCATGGTTTTCGTGTGTCAGGCAGTTGGACCACCTCCAAGAGTGTATTTCCTCTATTGTCTTTCCATGGTTTTTTTTATCTGTTCTTTAGTCTGTAATCCCTCTTTAAACCTTTGGTAACTTGTCATTTGTTTTATAACATTGTTTTTAAATTTAAATTCACTGTCTTTGTTTATTAATACTCTATTTTATAAGCTTTGTCTCAAGCTTTGTAGATCTCCAGCGTTTATGTGCTTTCATAGATCACAAAAGAAACTAATGTAATGGATTGGTGCACCAGTCGATCATTTGTGTTAGAAAATAATAAAGAAATATAATACAACATAAATTGGAAAATACTCATTTGGTCAGATCTAAAATAAACAACAATTTCTTTTGACTGAAAACCTCCGAAAGTTTTATTTACTGAAAAGAGCAACAGATTGTTACTTAGTGGTCAACACCCCACCCCCACCCCCACTCAAGCATAAAGTATTGGGCAGAGCCCTACAGAATTTATTTTGCCAGTGAGAAGATCTCTTCATGTTGTATCTATGTATCAAGTATCATGAAGGTGTGACACCATATTTATAAAAAATATATGTCAATGCAAAGGTAAACCTGAGGTGGGACAGACGAATGAAAAAACAGACGAAAGGACCAAACATCTGTATGTCTCCCAGGACAGAGGACCAAACAGCTGTATGTCTCCCAGGACAGAGGACCAAACAGCTGTATGTCTCCAGGACAGAGGACCAAACAGCTGTATGTCTCCCAGGACAGAGGACCAAACAGCTGTATGTCTCCCAGGACAGAGGACCAAACAGCTGTATGTCTCCCAGGACAGAGGACCAAACAGCTGTATGTCTCCCAGGACAGAGGACCAAACAGCTGTATGTCTCCAGGACAGAGGACCAAACAGCAGTATGTCTCCAGGACAGAGGACCAAACAGCTGTATGACTCCAGGACAGAGGACCAAACAGCTGTATGTCTCCCAGGACAGAGGACCAAACAGCTGTATGTCTCCCAGGACAGAGGACCAAACATCTGTATGTCTCCAGGACAGAGGACCAAACAGCTGTATGTCTCCCAGGACAGAGGACCAAACAGCTGTATGTCTCCCAGGACAGAGGACCAAACAGCTGTATGTCTCCCAGGACAGAGGACCAAACAGCTGTATGTCTCCTAGGACAGAGGACCAAACAGCTGTATGTCTCCAGGACAGAGGACCAAACAGCTGTATGTCTACTAGGACAGAGGACCAAACAGCTGTATGTCTCCAGGACAGAGGACCAAACAGCTGTATGTCTCCCAGGACAGAGCTGTATGTCTCCCAGGACAGAGGACCAAACATCTGTATGTCTCCCAGGACAGAGGACCAAACATCTGTATGTCTCCAGGACAGAGGACCAAACAGGTGTATGTCTCCCAGGACAGAGGACCAAACAGCTGTATGTCTCCCAGGACAGAGGACCAAACAGCTGTATGTCTCCCAGGACAGAGGACCAAACAGCTGTATGTCTCCAAGTTTTGTTGGCAGGACAGATGAAGGGAGGGACCAAACATCTTTATGTCTCAAAGTTTTGTTGGCAGGACAGATGAAGGGAGGGACCAAACAGCTGTATGTCTCCAAGTTTTGTTGGCAGGACAGACGAAGGGAGGGACCAAACAGCTGTATGTCTCCAAGTTTTGTTGGCAGGACAGACGAAGGGAGGGACCAAACAGCTGTATGTCTCCAAGTTTTGTTGGCAGGACAGACGAAGGAAGGGACCAAACATCTATATGTCTCCCAGACATTTAAAGGGCATTTAATTTATGTACCTTTCTTCATGAAAACCAACTGAAAATTTGTTAAAACAAAATGTATGTGAAATGATTTATTTTAGAATAATGTAGTAACAGTCCTGGCATTATTTACATCATGTAGCTTTACTGCAGTATATTGTTTGTTTAAAAGGTGTTTAAGAATTTTTCAGCTTTATCATTGCATCTAGGTTTTATTAGGGAGAAAGTCAGAGTACCTGGAGACCCATCCCCCCGGTAGGAAAACTGGTAATCCTTGTCAAGTAAGACTGGAGTGGCACACATTCTGCCCACAGTGAGACTGGAGTGGCACACATTCTGCCCACAGTGAGACTGGAGTGGCACACATTCTGCACACAGTGAGACTGGAGTGGCACACATTCTGCCCACAGTAAGACTGGAGTGGCACACATTCTGCCCACAGTGAGACTCGTGTGACTAGCTACCTTAACCACTGAGTCCATTCCCAGGGTATATAGAAAAGTCAAAGTTCAATGGTATCAACAAAAAATAAAGAAGCAATAAGCAAAATAAGGCTCTAGTAATCTAGAAATTGAATACCTTTAACGTAGATTTAGCTCTAACTAACTGCTCCTTATATTTTTACTGAATACCTTTGAAGTAGATTTAATTCTAACTAACACCTGCTCCTTATATTTTTCTATAGAATACCTTTGAAGTGGATTTAGCTGTAACTAACTGCTCCCTATATATTACTACTGAACACCTTTGAAGTAGATTTAGCTCTAACTAACTGCTCCCTATATTTTTCTATAAAATACCTTTGAAGTAGATTTAGCTCTAACTAACTGCTCTTTATATTTTTCTACTGAATACCTTTGAAGTACATTTAGCTCTAACTAACTGCTCCCTATATTTTTCTATAAAATACCTTTGAAGTAGATTTAGCTCTAACTAACTGCTCCCTATATTTTTCTACTGAACCTTTGAAGTAGATTTAGCTCTAACTAACTGCTCCCTATATTTTTCTACTGAATACCTTTGACATAGATTTAGCTCTAACTAAACTGCTTCTTATATTTTTCTATGGAATACCTTTGAAGTGGATTTAGCTCTAACTAACTGCTCCCTATATATTACTACTGAACACCTTTGAAGTAGATTTAGCTCTAACTAACTGCTCCCTATATTTTTCTATAAAATACCTTTGAAGTAGATTTAGCTCTAACTAACTGCTCCCTATATTTTTCTAAAAAAATACCTTTGAAGTAGATTTAGCTCTAACTAACTGCTCCCTATATATTTCTGCTGAACACCTATGAAGTAGATTTAGCTCTAACTAACTGCTCCCTATATATTTCTACTGAACACCTATGAAGTAGATTTAGCTCTAACTAACTGCTCCCTATATATTTCTACTGAACACCTATGAAGTAGATTTAGCTCTAACTAACTGCTCCCTATATTTTTCTATAAAATACCTTTGAAGTAGATTTAGCTCTAACTAACTGCTCCCTATATTTTTCTAAAAAAATACCTTTGAAGTAGATTTAGCTCTAACTAACTGCTCCCTATATATTTCTACTGAACACCTATGAAGTAGATTTAGCTCTAACTAACTGCTCCCTATATATTTCTACTGAACACCTATGAAGTAGATTTAGCTCTAACTAACTGCTCCCTATATATTTCTACTGAACACCTATGAAGTAGATTTAGCTCTAACTAACTGCTCCCTATATTTTTCTATAAAATACCTTTGAAGTAGATTTAGCTCTAACTAACTGCTCCCTATATTTTTCTAAAAAAATACCTTTGAAGTAGATTTAGCTCTAACTAACTGCTCCCTATATATTTCTACTGAACACCTATGAAGTAGATTTAGCTCTAACTAACTGCTCCCTATATTTTTCTATAAAATACCTTTGAAGTAGATTTAGCTCTAACTAACTGCTCCCTATATTTTTCTAAAAAAATACCTTTGAAGTAGATTTAGCTCTAACTAACTGCTCCTTATATTTTTACTGAATACCTTTGAAGTAGATTTAATTCTAACTAACTAACTGCTCCTTATATTTTTCTATAGAATACCTTTGAAGTACATTTAGCTCTAACTAACTGCTCCCTATATTTTTCTACTGAATACCTTTGACGTAGATTTAGCTCTAACTAACTGCTCCCTATATATTTCTACTGAACACCTATGAAATAAATTTAGTTCTAACTAACTGTTCCTTATATTTTTCTATAGATTACCTTTGAAGTGGATTTAGCTGTAACTAACTGCTCCTTATATTTTTCTATAAAATACCTTTGAAGTAGATTTAGCTCTAACTAACTGCTCCCTATATATTTCTACTGAACACCTTTGAAGTAGATTTAGCTCTAACTAACTGCTCCTTATATTTTTCTATGGATTACCTTTGAAGTAGATATAGCTCTAACTAACTGCTCCCTATATTTTTCTACTGAATACCTTTGACATAGATTTAGCTCTAACTAACTGCTTCCTATATTTTTCTACTGAATACCTTTGAAGTAGGTTTAGCTCTAACTAACTGCTCCCTATATTTTTCCACTGAATACCTTTGAAGTAGATTTAGCTCTAACTAACTGCTGTCATATTTTTCTACTTAATACCTTTGAAGTAGATTTAGCTCTAACTAACTGCTCCTTATATTTTTCTATTTCCTCCAGTGCTCTGTTCAGTCTGACCTCTGTTGCTGTTTGTGTGGATACCTGCTGTTTCTGTGACTTCTTCATCTGGTCTAACTCCTGAAGTACAATAATGCAATAATTGTTGTTTAAGATCAAATTTCTTATAATTTAATTTTAGTGATACTACTTGAAAATTTAAAAAGAACATTTACACAATGTAAGTATTTGAATTTTAACAGCATAATAATAGGTCATGTGACCAATGGACGGTATATTTCATATAACCTGGGTTTCTCTGTTAGAATTGACCAATCAGATTTCAGCTTACAAAACTAATTTAAATACACAATAAGAGGACCACTTTAGTGGTGAAAATATATGCCTCCCCTTTGTAATGTGCCTCTTAACCTTACATCAAACCTAGGAAAATATTGGTCTTAAAAGTTGACAGTCATATTTTAAGTCTATATTTACTTACAGATTAACATTGCACCCAAACAATGTACAATCTGATTGGCTTATTTGTTACACATTGCACACTATAAGATGCTATGTGATTGGCTTATTCTATCTGTGATTGGCTTATTCTATCTCTCTTTTCTTTTATCATCCCATAACAGATCTGAGATCAAAATTGTTTTTGCTTGTGACACAAAGCCAATTAAAAAAATGCACCACCACATTTGGAATGGAATTTGATGGATTTAAAAGCTCCTGTCTTAATATAGTGCTAATCTTTCTCTATCTCTCTCAGTATGAATATATACCTTATTTTTGACAGCTATTAATACATATTAATTCAAGAGAAAGTTGTTTTAGTCTATGCTTTTTATGCTTTTTCATTTTTAATTTGTCTTAACTCACTAAATGCTTACCTGCTTTTTATACTTTCTAAAATATTTTAACCTGTTGCGGTTTACTTGCTAGTTGCTTAGCTACATGTACCTGTGCTTTTTGTTTGTGTTTTGTTCTAACATTTATGTATGTATAGTTTAATATTGTGTCCCTGTTGTTGTCTATGTATGTATGTTGGTTTTTAAAGCTCTGTAGAGCATGTGTTTGCTGTTATTGTGATGCACCGACTTTAAATAAAGCTTTTTGTCTTTATCTTTGTTAAAAGTACAATAAGTCTAAATAAATTGAAAATATAAAATTGATCATTCGTAACTTTCTTTTTAAAGCTCAAGAACCATTCACACCCTTAGAGATAAAGTCCAAGAGATTCTGAAAACAGTAAATTTGTTCATTTTTCACTGTACATAATTGCTCCCAGTCCACCACATTTCGTCAAATGTTTTGTTTTAATATGTGTCAACCACTTGGTGGTTAAGGTAGTTCATCTACGTGAAATGGCAACACTAAGGTGTGGGCTTGAGTCTCACTAAAACATTACCTTTCTTAAACCTGCCAGCTGTGATTCTGCCGTTTCACTTTTTACTTGAGAATCTTCTGACATTTTTTTGAATTTATCAATCTGTGCTTGCTGTGCTGACGTTGTACGATAAAGTCTACCTCTCTCATCCTCCATTTCTTTGATTTTAACAGTTAATGTTTTGTTCTGATCATCCCGTTTATTAACCTCTGAGCCAAGTCGGTCAAGTTCCTCTTGCATCACTCTTAATTTAGCTTTGAGGAAACGTATTGTTGCTTCTATAATTATACATATGGGTAAAATAACACCATTACATCTATGACAATTATTGTTAGTTAACTTAGTTTGTTTGTTTTCAGGGGGTTCAATGTCACCTCCAACAATTTTTCAGCTAAATAGTTTTTGTTGGTGGAAAAAACCTAAGTACTTAGTGATAACCTGTGACCTTTGTCTACCTAGTGATGACCCGCGACATTTGTCTACCTAGTGATAACCTGCGACCTTTGTCTACCTAGTGATGACCCGCGACATTTGTCTACCTAGTGATAACCCGCGACCTTTGGCTATGAATGTAAATATTAGCAATGTTTTTTATTATTGTATATAAGTGTTTAGTATACAATCACAATTCTTAAATCCTGGACTTTCCCTGATTTAACTCCTCTTTATACATGTTATACGTGGTAAATTCTTTACACAGGTGATTTTATTTATGAAATCAGGTGTGTTTTCTGTTGACTGCTGGTTAATCTTAGCTGTAAATAAATACTTTTTTTTATCTTTGCCTAAATAACCATACCTTCCCCCCTTTTTCAGGGATTACAATAAGTGCATGCTATTAAATCCAAATTTACCTGCTCCCATTTCATTGGCTGCTTGCGGAATGACATCATCATCTTCATCAGAGATCACCTGACCACTGTCAATCTGGCCTTCAATATTACTGACTGTTTTATCAATGTTAAAATCTTTAAACTGTGTCATAAATGTATCGTCAGGGACTGCTACATCGTCTGCTATATTGGATTTGCCACTTTTTGATCTGTAGAAAATGCAGGTCTCATATAAAACTGGACCATATATATTTAATGCATATTGTGTATGTAAAACCTAGAGGTTCAATGTACTAATGAATACTCATACTGGCTGCCATTTTATGAGTACAACATTGCATAGAGTACTAAGTACTGGTCTGCTGGTGATTGGTTGCAATATATGGTCAAAAAGCAATGCGATGGTATACTTTTTTCCCTGAAAATTGCACAACCACTGAATGTTCTTCCATTCTACAAAGATTTGTGTTCATAATTCTTTTTATTAAACAAGTGTGGACACAGAAAAACATCTCACCAGCATTCTGTATCAGTAATGAAAATAAATTTCGTCATAAGCACTACGTAAATAGCATTAGATATCAGCACCAGCCTGTATACCAAATATTGTCACCATATTATGCATAGTTACAGAGGAACTGTCCTACAAAAACTGTAGTCGCTGGACTGTGAAATTGAGGTCAAGGTCAGGTGACACCTACCAGACAGTCATGTACTATTCATCAGCAACCTACTAGTATATACCAAAATATTGTCATTATACCATGCATGGTTACAGAGGAACAGCAGTAACCCTAAAACTTTAATGTACTCACTGGACCGTGAAATTGAGGTCAAGGTCAGGTGATACCTACCAGACAGTCATGTACTTGTCATCAGCAACCTATATACCAAATATTGTCATCCTACAATGCGTGGTTACAGAAGAACTGTCGTAACCCAAAAACTTTAACGTAGTCACTGGACCATGAAATTGAGGTCGTCAGGTGACACCTACCAGACAGTCATGTACTTGTCATCAGCAACCTATATACCAAATGTTGTCATCCTACCATGCGTAGTTACAGAGGAACTGTCGTAACCCAAAAACGTTAACGTAGTCACTGGACCGTGAAATTGAGGTCAAGGTCAGGTGACACCTACCAGACAGTCATGTACTTGACATCAGCAACCTATATACCAAATATTGTCATCCTACCATGCGTAGTTACAGAGGAACTGTTGTAACCCAAAAACTTTAACGTAGTTACTGGACCGTGAAATTGAGGTCAAGGTCAGGTGACACCTACCAGACAGTCATGTACTATTCACAAGCAACCTATATACCAAATATTGTCATCCTACCATGGATACTTACAGAGGAACTGCCGTAACCCAAAAACTTTAACATAGTCGCTGGACTGTGAAATTGAGGTCAAGGTCAGGTGAGAGGTGACTGACTGGCAAGTACTCATCATAAGCTACCTCTGGATCAAATTTGATGGACCTAGGGCTTGATCTTACAAATATATGAAGCAAGATGTCCAAGTGTTTACGCCGCCGCCGGTGGATTCACATACATATGTCTCGCCTCCAGCGACTTTCGTCGCAGGCGAGACAAAAATTAGAAAACAGTACTATTGTTGGTAATGTAAAACTTTATCGGAAATTGTATTCTACAGATAAGCAGAGTAAACGGTAGAGTTGTGTCCCTTTATCTATCCCATAAGACAGTATTTCATACTGAAGACAAAGGCAGCTGACAAGTTAGGTCGAATAGCAGGAAAAAAAATCTTAATATCCAGGCCATATAAAGCTGTAGGTAGCTTGACATCTAGTTAATTTAAAGCTACATGTAGTTAAACATACAGGTCATTCAAAGCTGGAAATCCAGTTTAAGATAAATTGATAAAAGTTGTATGTATTTGAACTCTTTTGCATGGAGTAATCTCTTTTACAATGTCACCAAAAACAAATTTTGTATTGTCAATAGAGAGTTGTCTCATGCCAATCAGGTTATACAGTTTAAACAAGTGTGGACTGTGAGCATGCTCACAAAGGGATACCCCCGCATCGCTTTCAGGTCCACTAATATAATTATATACCCTGAATAATATCCGACAGCAACAAGAATTCTTCATGCACATCTACATATGATGTACTTCATGTAAATTTTCATCAAAATCTGTCAAACAGTTTAGGAGGAGTTGCGTTTATGAGGTCTCAAACTGAATACTATATTTAAAAATTATCTCCCCTGAATAATATGCTACATTGACAAAAAATTCTTCATGCACATCTACATATGATGTACTTCCTTCATGTAAAGTTTCATCAAAATCTGTCAGGCTATTCAGGAGGAGAAGCGCTTACAAGGGATGTGGACAGACGGACAGACAGACAGGGTGATTCCTATATACCCCCAAAAAAAGTTTGCGGGGGGGTATAACAATTGTACAACCAATCAAATACTGTGACACAAATAAAATTAAATTATAGATGTTTAAACTTAGGAACAGACAAATAATACTTTTTGTTTATTTTGGGGTTTGACCCCAATTTCAGTAAATTATTCAGCTATATTGTGGAATCCTTTGTTTAGTTTGGGGGGGGGGGGGGGATTGAATACCATTAAAGAAACTAACATTCCTTGTCAATTAAGATTGGAGCCAAGCACACACTGTCTAAAGAAAGACTCTTGTATGTTTTGAAAGAAAGGTCAACACAGCTAATACTAGTACTTCTAATAAAATTAAACAAAAATCATACTGGATTCTTACATTAACCATTAGATTATATTTCAATCAATATTTAATCACAAACAGATTAAAGTTTAATTACTGTGACCACTAGAAATGCTGTATGTACTACAGGTATTTGTTTTTTTTTTCATACTTACTTTCCTGACAATGGCCTTTTGACCTTTGATGGTGGTCTGGATTGATTTGTTGAATGAGGTCTGGCTTGGTTTGTCATCTTTGACCCAGCCCTGGAACCAGCCTAAAACACAGTCACAAAAATTTTAATTACACAAATTAAATTGTTGAGTTTATTTTAATGTTTGAATTGATTTTTAACTATTCTACAAAAAATAATTTCTCTATCGAGAGATACTAAAATTTCTGCGTGTATATTGTATAATGTGCACAACAGAAATTTTTTGTTATCCCTTCATGGAAAACATATTTTGTGAAGTTGATCTTTAATTAAGCATACTTGAAAAATTCTCAAATAATCATATAAATTTATAAAACATAGTTTTACATGGGCAGACTACATGTACTTACTACTCACATATTGTGATATATAATTGCTCATTTTGAGTTGAGACGAGTTCACACACACTTGTCTCTACTCATTGCAGCCTCCAATGAGAACATCTGAAAAATGAACATTGCCATGGTAACGTTCATGTATCAGGCATTCTGATTGGATGCTAGAACAGATAGAAATGTTTGTATCTTTTCCTCCTTCCACTGACATCTTGTTACAATAATGTGCTCTTCCTAATGTATTGTGATCTCAGGAGAGATGAAAAAAAAACTTCATTAGTGTAGCTAAGTGCTCTTCAATTGTGAAAGGACATAAAATTTCTGCATCTCATAAAAGATCACATGGTCTTTCCAAAAAATATGTTTGTTTGTTTGTTTGAAACACCATTTTCAGCAATTTTTCAGCTATATCATGGCGTCCAGTTTTATTGGGGAGGAAGCTGGAGTACCAGGAGAAAACCCCACACCTGCAGTAGAAAAAATCCTTGTCAATTAAGATTGAAGTAGAGTACATCCTGCCCGCAGTGAGAATCGAACCCGCAGACCACGTCATCAATAGTCGAGGAATCATTCGGCCACCGATGCCCCCCCACCCCCCCCAAAAAAAATATATATAATAATAATCTGCTAGATTAATTGATTCTTAATTGATCTGTGTTAAGTGGTAATAAATTTTGGTATTGTGAGCATTATAAGTGTCCATAACTCCAGAATGACAAAATTAAATTAGGTCAAATTCTAACTTGATCAATTTTTAGTGGTCCTTAAAGTATTTCATATTTTCACATCATTTGGTCAATGCTTTCCCCAGTTATCATGTGAAAACCAAATTCATATGTACATATGTAAGCCTGTAAGATAGCAGTAAAGGGTAGCTAACATGAATTATTCCTAAAAACATGTATCAGTACAATAGTAGTACAGTCAACCCTCTTTACAACGACAATGTTAGTTTCCGGCCATTATTGACGTTAAACTGAATTTGCTGTTATAATGAATTTGTATTTTTTGTACTTTGATTATCTCCCTTTTTTATTTGCGTCTATTGAAAATCGTTCAAGTCTGCTCAATATCCAAGCTTAATAACAAAAAAAAAAAAAAAAAAAATAAAATAAAATGCTTGTTTTCTTGCCGATATTTAATTAAAAGCCTTTTTTTTCTTTTATTTTAACAAAATTAATTGTAAGTTATGATTTTTTACATTAGACCGATTTTCGGTAATTATCCTATGTGCATCTTCAATCTTTACACACTTGTATTTAAGCCAATAATTTTCTGAAATATTTGAAGATTTAAATATTAAATAGCCTTTGACACCTTTTTAATAAAGCCATATCCCTATCATCGATTAGTTTTGTAACGGAAATGTCACGCAAGGTTAATTACGCAATAGCAACAGGTGTTCACCTGTGCAATTAACCGTTAAAAAAATTAATTCTCTGGACAAAGATAATCTTTCACAGGTAAATCTTGATAATTTGTCGTTGTAACGAAATTATTTTATGCTAGCTTTGGTATATTTGTTGCCGACAGACGCAGTTGGAGTCGGAAACCGAATATGTCGTTGTTACGAGCATACACAACACGTGGACACGTTTGTTCCCACTGAAATCCTGTCGGATGTCGAATATTCCGTTAAATCGAATGTCAGTGTAACGAGGGTTCACTGTATTACATGCAGTACTAACCTTGGACTGAGTTCTCTCTGGCTGTGATCTGTCTGTGTTAAGTACTAACCTTGGACTGAGTTCTCTCTGGCTGTGATCTGTCTGTGTTAAGTACTAACCTTTGACTGAGTTCTCTCTGGCTGTGATCTGTCTGTGTTAAGTACTAACCTTGACCTGAGTTCTCTCTGGCTGTGATCTGTCTGTGTTAAGTACTAACCTTGGACTGAGTTCTCTCTGGCTGTGATCTGTCTGTGTTAAGTACTAACCTTGGACTGAGTTCTCTCTGGCTGTGATCTGTCTGTGTTAAGTACTAACCTTGGACTGAGTTCTCTCTGGCTGATCTGTCTGTGTTAAGTACTAACCTTGGACTGAGTTCTCTCTGGCTGTGATCTGTCTGTGTTAAGTACTAACCTTGGACTGAGTTCTCTCTGGCTGTGATCTGTCTGTGTTAAGTACTAACCTTGGACTGAGTTCTCTCTGGCTGTGATCTGTCTGTGTTAAGTACTAACCTTGGACTGAGTTCTCTCTTGCTGTGATCTGTCTGTGTTAAGTACTAACCTTGGACTGAGTTCTCTCTGGCTGTGATCTGTCTGTGTTAAGTACTAACCTTGGACGGAGTTCTCTCTGGCTGTGATCTGTCTGTGTTAAGTACTAACCTTGGACTGAGTTCTATCTGGATGTGATCTGTCTGTGTTAAGTACTAACCTTGGACTGAGTTCTCTCTGGCTGTGATCTGTCTGTGTTAAGTACTAACCTTGTACTAACCTTGGACTGAGTTCTCTCTGGCTGTGATCTGTCTGTGTTAAGTACTAACCTTGGACTGAGTTCTCTCTGGCTGTCATCTGTCTGTGTTAAGTACTAACCTTGGACTGAGTTCTATCTGGCTGTGATCTGTCTGTGTTAAGTACTAACCTTGGACTGAGTTCCCTCTGGCTGTGATCTGTCTGTGTTAAGTACTAACCTTGGACTGAGTTCCCTCTGGCTGTGATCTGTCTGTGTTAAGTACTAACCTTGGACTGAGTTCTCTCTGGCTGTGACCTGTCTGTGTTAAGTACTAACCTTGGAATGAGTTCTCTCTGGCTGTGATCTGTCTGTGTTAAGTACTAACCTTGGACTGAGTTCTCTCTGGCTGTGATCTGTCTGTGTTAAGTACTAACCTTGGACTAAGTTCTCTCTGGCTGTGATCTGTCTCTGTTAAGTACTAACCTTGGACTGAGTTCTCTCTGGCTGTGATCTGTCTGTGTTAAGTACTAACCTTTGACTGAGTTCCCTCTGGCTGTGATCTGTCTGTGTTAAGTACTAACCTTGGACTGAGTTCCCTCTGGCTGTGATCTGTCTGTGTTAAGTACTAACCTTGGACTGAGTTCTCTCTGGCTGTGATCTGTCTGTGTTAAGTACTAACCTTGGACTGAGTTCTCTCTGGCTGTGATCTGTCTGTGTTAAGTACTAACCTTGGACTGAGTTCTCTCTGGCTGTGATCTGTCTGTGTTAAGTACTAACCTTGGACTGAGTTCTCTCTGGCTGTGATCTGTCTGTGTTAAGTACTAACCTTGGACTGAGTTCTCTCTGGCTGTGATCTGTCTGTGTTAAGTACTAACCTTGGACTGAGTTCTCTCTTGCTGTGATCTGTCTGTGTTAAGTACTAACCTTGGACTGAGTTCTCTCTGGCTGTGATCTGTCTGTGTTAAGTACTAACCTTGGACTGAGTTCTCTCTGGCTGTGATCTGTCTGTGTTAAGTACTAACCTTAGACTGAGTTCTCTCTGGATGTGATCTGTCTGTGTTAAGTACTAACCTTGGACTGAGTTCTCTCTGGCTGTGATCTGTCTGTGTTAAGTACTAACCTTGGACTGAGTTCTCTCTGGCTGTGATCTGTCTGTGTTAAGTACTAACCTTGGACTGAGTTCTCTCTGGCTGTGATCTGTCTGTGTTAAGTACTAACCTTGGACTGAGTTCTCTCTGGCTGTGATCTGTCTGTGTTAAGTACTAACCTTGGACTGAGTTCTATCTGGATGTGATCTGTCTGTGTTAAGTACTAACCTTAGACTGAGTTCTCTCTGGCTGTGATCTGTGTTAAGTACTAACCTTGGACTGAGTTCTCTCTTGCTGTGATCTGTCTGTGTTAAGTACTAACCTTGGACTGAGTTCTCTCTTGCTGTGATCTGTCTGTGTTAAGTACTAACCTTGGACTGAGTTCTCTCTGGCTGTGATCTGTCTGTGTTAAGTACTAACCTTGGACTGAGTTCTCTCTGGCTGTGATCTGTCTGTGTTAAGTACTAACCTTGACCTGAGTTCTCTCTGGCTGTGATCTGTCTGTGTTAAGTACTAACCTTGGAATGAGTTCCCTCTGGATGTGATCTGTCTGTGTTAAGTACTAACCTTGACCTGAGTTCTCTCTGGCTGTGATCTGTCTGTGTTAAGTACTAACCATGGACTGTGTTCTCTCTAGCTGTGATCTGTGTTAAGTACTAACCTTGACCTGAGTTCTCTCTGGCTGTGATCTGTCTGTGTTAAGTACTAACCTTAGACTGAGTTCCCTCTGGCTGTGATCTGTCTGTGTTAAGTACTAACCTTGGGCGGAGTTCTCTCTGGCTGTGATCTGTCTGTGTTAAGTACTAACCTTGACCTGAGTTCTCTCTGGCTGTGATCTGTCTGTGTTAAGTACTAACCTTGGACTGAGTTCTCTCTGGATGTGATCTGTCTGTGTTAAGTACTAACCTTGGATTGAATTCTCTCTGGCTGTGATCTGTCTGTGTTAAGTACTAACCTTGGACTGAGTTCCCTCTGGCTGTGATCTGTCTGTGTTAAGTACTAACCTTGGACTGAGTTCTCTCTGGCTGTGATCTGTCTGCGCTAAGTACTAACCTTGGACTGAGTTCTCTCTGGCTGTGATCTGTCTGTGTTAAGTACTAACCTTGGACTGAGTTCCCTCTGGCTGTGATCTGTCTGTGTTAAGTACTAACCTTGGACTGAGTTCTCTCTGGCTGTGATCTGTCTGTGTTAAGTACTAACCTTGGACTGAGTTCTCTCTGGCTGTGAGCTGTCTGCGCTAAGTACTAACCTTGGACTGAGTTCTCTCTGGCTGTGATCTGTCTGTGTTAAGTACTAACCTTGGACTGAGTTCTCTCTGGCTGTGATCTGTCTGTGTTAAGTACTAACCTTGGACTGAGTTCTCTCTGGCTGTGAGCTGTCTGCGCTAAGTACTAACCTTGGACTGAGTTCTCTCTGGCTGTGATCTGTCTGTGTTAAGTACTAACCTTGGACTGAGTTCTCTCTGGCTGTGATCTGTCTGTGTTAAGTACTAACCTTGGACTGAGTTCTCTCTGGCTGTGAGCTGTCTGCGATAAGTACTAACCTTGGACTGAGTTCTCTCTGGCTGTGATCTGTCTGTGTTAAGTACTAACCTTGGACTGAGTTCCGTCTGGCTGTGATCTGTCTGTGTTAAGTACTAACCTTGGACTGAGTTCTCTCTGGCTGTGATCTGTCTGTGTTAAGTACTAACCTTGGACTGAGTTCTCTCTGGCTGTGATCTGTCTGTGTTAAGTACTAACCTTGGACTGAGTTCTCTCTGGCTGTGATCTGTCTGTGTTAAGTACTAACCTTGGACTGAGTTCTCTCTGGCTGTGATCTGTCTGTGTTAAGTACTAACCTTGGACTGAGTTCTCTCTGGCTGTGATCTGTCTGTGTTAAGTACTAACCTTGGACTGAGTTCTCTCTGGCTGTGATCTGTCTGTGTTAAGTACTAACCTTGGACTGAGTTCTCTCTGGCTGTGATCTGTCTGTGTTAAGTACTAACCTTGGACTGAGTTCTCTCTGGCTGTGAGCTGTCTGTGTTAAGTACTAACCTTGGACTGAGTTCCCTCTGGCTGTGATATGTCTGTGTTAAGTACTAACCTTGGACTGAGTTCTCTCTGGCTGTGATCTGTCTGTGTTAAGTACTAACCTTGGACTGAGTTCTCTCTGGCTGTGATCTGTCTGTGTTAAGTACTAACCTTGGACTGAGTTCCCTCTGGCTGAGATCTGTCTGTGTTAAGTACTAACCTTGGACTGAGTTCTCTCTGGCTGTGATCTGTCTGTGTTAAGTACTAGCCTTGGACTGAGTTCTCTCTGGCTGTGATCTGTCTGTGTTTAGTACTAACCTTGGACTGAGTTCTCTCTGGCTGTGAGCTGTCTGCGCTAAGTACTAACCTTGGACTGAGTTCTCTCTGGCTGTGATCTGTCTGTGTTAAGTACTAACCTTGGACTGAGTTCTCTCTGGCTGTGATCTGTCTGTGTTAAGTACTAACCTTGGACTGAGTTCTCTCTGGCTGTGATCTGTCTGTGTTAAGTACTAACCTTGGACTGAGTTCTCTCTGGCTGTGAGCTGTCTGCGCTAAGTACTAACCTTGGACTGAGTTCTCTCTGGCTGTGATCTGTCTGTGTGATAAGTACTAACCTTGGACTGAGTTCCCTCTGGCTGTGAGCTGTCTGTGTTAAGTACTAACCTTGGACTGAGTTCTCTCTGGCTGTGAGCTGTCTGTGTTAAGTACTAACCTTGGACTGAGTTCTCTCTGGCTGTGAGCTGTCTGTGTTAAGTACTAACCTTGGACTGAGTTCTATCTGGATGTGATCTGTCTGTGTTAAGTACTAACCTTGGACTGAGTTCTATCTGGCTGTGATCTGTCTGTGTTAAGTACTAACCTTGGACTGAGTTCTCTCTGGCTGTGAGCTGTCTGTGTTAAGTACTAACCTTTGACTGAGTTCCCTCTGGCTGTGATCTGTCTGTGTTAAGTACTAACCTTGGACTGAGTTCCCTCTGGCTGTGATCTGTCTGTGTTAAGTACTAACCTTGGACTGAGTTCCCTCTGGCTGTGATATGTCTGTGTTAAGTACTAACCTTGGACTGAGTTCTCTCTGGCTGTGATCTGTCTGTGTTAAGTACTAACCTTGGACTGAGTTCTCTCTGGCTGTGATCTGTCTGTGTTAAGTACTAACCTTGGACTGAGTTCCCTCTGGCTGTGATCTATCTGTGTTAAGTACTAACCTTGGACTGAGTTCTCTCTGGCTGTGATCTGTCTGTGTTAAGTACTAACCTTGGACTGAGTTCTCTCTGGCTGTGATCTGTCTGTGTTAAGTACTAGCCTTGGACTGAGTTCTCTCTGGCTGTGGTCTGTCTGTGTTAAGTACTAACCTTGGACTGAGTTCCCTCTGGCTGTGAGCTGTCTGTGTTAAATACTAACCTTGGACTGAGTTCTCTCTGGCTGTGATCTGTCTGTGTTAAGTACTAACCTTGGACTGAGTTCTCTCTGGCTGTGATCTGTCTGTGTTAAGTACTAACCTTGGACTGAGTTCTCTCTGGATGTGATCTGTCTGTGTTAAGTACTAACCTTGGACTGAGTTCTCTCTGGCTGTGATCTGTCTGTGTTAAGTACTAACCTTGGACTGAGTTCTCTCTGGCTGTGATCTGTCTGTGTTAAGTACTAACCTTGGACTGAGTGCCATCTGGCTGTGATATGTCTGTGTTAAGTACTAACCTTGGACTGAGTTCTCTCTGGCTGTGATCTGTCTGTGTTAAGTACTAACCTTGACCTGAGTTCTCTCTGGCTGTGATCTGTCTGTGTTAAGTACTAACCTTGGACTGAGTTCTCTCTGGCTGTGATCTGTCTGTGTTAAGTACTAACCTTGGACTGAGTTCTCTCTGGCTGTGATATGTCTGTGTTAAGTACTAACCTTGGACTGAGTTCCCTCTGGCTGTGATCTGTCTGTGTTAAGTACTAACCTTGACCTGAGTTCTCTCTGGCTGTGATCTGTCTGTGTTAAGTACTAACCTTGGACTGAGTTCTCTCTGGCTGTGATCTGTCTGTGTTAAGTACTAACCTTGGACTGAGTTCTCTCTGGCTGTGATCTGTCTGTGTTAAGTACTAACCTTGGACTGAGTGCCCTCTGGCTGTGATCTGTCTGTGTTAAGTACTAACCTTGGACTGAGTTCCCTCTGGCTGTGAGCTGTCTGTGTTAAGTACTAACCTTGGACTGAGTTCCCTCTGGCTGTGATCTGTCTGTGTTAAGTACTAACCTTGGACTGAGTTCTCTCTGGCTGTGATCTGTCTGTGTTAAGTACTAACCTTGGACTGAGTTCCCTCTGGCTGTGATCTGTCTGTGTTAAGTACTAACCTTGGACTGAGTTCCCTCTGGCTGTGAGCTGTCTGTGTTAAGTACTAACCTTGGACTGAGTTCCCTCTGGCTGTGATCTGTCTGTGTTAAGTACTAACCTTGGACTGAGTTCTCTCTGGCTGTGATCTGTCTGTGTTAAGTACTAACCTTGGACTGAGTTCTCTCTGGCTGTGATCTGTCTGTGTTAAGTACTAACCTTGGACTGAGTTCTCTCTGGCTGTGATCTGTCTGTGTTAAGTACTAACCTTGGACTGAGTTCCCTCTGGCTGTGATCTGTCTGTGTTAAGTACTAACCTTGGACTGAGTTCTCTCTGGCTGTGATCTGTCTGTGTTAAGTACTAACCTTGGACTGAGTTCTCTCTGGCTGTGATCTGTCTGTGTTAAGTACTAACCTTGGACTGAGTTCTCTCTGGCTGTGATATGTCTGTGTTAAGTACTAACCTTGGACTGAGTTCCCTCTCGCTGTGATCTGTCTGTGTTAAGTACTAACCTTGGACTGAGCGCCCTCTGGCTGTGATCTGTCTGTGTTAAGTCCTGTGTCATCATCATATTCTCTGTTAATAAGAAAGATATTTCATGAATCTCCAACAAAATAGTCCACAGTACACGAAAGTCATTGAGGACCATCATTGTATGAGACTGTCTTAAACCCTTGATTGCTGCCCTTAGTGTGTCAAAATAAAATGGCTGCTGAGCATGTTTGTTTATTGTTTCTTTAACTGTTAAGTGGCTTGTCTTGTCTTTGCTTAATTAATTTTGATGTTTTTTTGTGTTTGATTTATCTCCCTTAGAAAAAAAAGCTTGCATATCACAAATCTAGATTTATCTATCTCAGGTAGAGAAACATTACAATCCACTCAAAACTGCAGAAGAATCTATATATATTACACCAGAAATTAACTCTATTATGGTTTGTATCTTACTTTAAGAAATCTTCTGCATTTATATTATCTAAAAGTCTGGATTCTGACAACACCTTTTCTTGTCCTTGCTGAAAAAAAGTATTTGTAGTAAAGATTATATTTACAAAATGATAAAGAATGTCTCATTATTGAAATAATAACAAAACAGTGTTTCAGTGATGTTTCATGTCCTAGCAAATACATTCTAAATTGGTAAAATTTGAAAAACAGGAAGCAGGTAAATGATTTAATTTTATGTTTGTTTGTTGTTTGATGGTGTTTAACGCCACTTTCAGCAATTTTTCAGCTATATCATGGCATCCAGTTTTTAATGGGGTTAGGAAGCCGGAGTACCCGGAGAAAACCCCCGACCTGTGGTAGGAAAACTGGGATTTAATTTTAAGTAGACTGCTGAAAATATACTAATCTGGAGACCCTAAGTGTTTGTTCATCTATAAAACGGTCTGCTCCCAGTTTCTTACAACATCTTAAATCCAGGATTTTCTCATTTTATCCAACTGACCAAATAAATGCAGGAATTCCTTAATTCCTTATTTGAGAAAATACTCAGTTATGAAAGGTTTATGAAACTCAAAATGTATGTTAACTCCTCATGTTCAAGTAACTCCTCATACTGTTTTTCACCCAGATTGTAATAAAAAAATTGTGAAAACAAAATGAAAGTATAATATGTTTTCAAATTAATTTCCACAAATTTCTGGGTTATTAAACTTTCTTTTACATTTTTGGCATTTTTTTTTTCAAAAGTTTATTAAATTTATTCCTTCAAATGAAGTTTATAAAGCTGAAAAAAAGTATTTGTAGTAAAGATTATAACTCCTACCAATAGGGTTTATTTTGTTTTGTATGCTTGGTTTATCACATATAAATATCAACAACAATAATAACTAACTTGTGTGTGCACGTTTACATATGTCATGCAGCCACATTGTCATGGAATAACAAAAATCAAGGTTATCAAAATGTTTGCCATGCTGTCACATTGTCAAGGTGTAGGACCACCAAACACAGGGAACCCAGTCCAGAGGTTGTACGTAAAAGTAGTACTATTCAACAGACAGGTTCACTCTTGCCTCATTGCCTCAAATAGAATTTAAACGGCACATGATACCGGAACAAATTTGGTATTTTTGGAAAGCTGAATATTCTAGAAAACTTGAGGATAAAGTTTTATTTGTTTAAAATGAACATAAAAATGTTGAGAGTCAATTAGGGACATGCACTATTTTTGGACTGAAATAGAAAGTGAAAGTAGATTTTTAGACCATGTGGACTTCAGGTTGGGTGTGCCTTCTTATAAGCAATGAAACATATTGTGAAATTTTGAAAGAATGTTCACCCAGTGCATTTTTATATGGAACAGAAGTGTCACTTAATTTGAAATAAAGGTAAATTTTTTGGGATAAGTCAAAATTATCAAACTTTAATATAGCCAAAGAGTAAAAAAAAAATGGTGGTCCTACACCTCAATGGAAAAACAAAAATTCAGCGTAAGCAAAATGTTTGTCAGGCTGTCAATTTGCCACTGGAATAACAAAAATCTAGGTTTAGCAAAATGTTTGTCATGCAGTCACATTGTCAATGGAATAACAAAAATCCAGCATTAGCAAAATGTTTGTCATGCAGTCACATTGTCAATGGAATAAGAACTAGAGGCTCCCAGGAAATAACTCCTATAAGGAGGAGCTTTTGATGCTTAGAGGGAGAAGGGAGGTTCACTTCAAATTTGCTGTACCTGTTATACTTTTTTAACTATCAGTCGAAAACTCTCTCCACTCCCCCCCCCCCCCCTTTTTTTTCCTTATTTCTATTTTAAGCCAACGTAGCTATGTAGGTAGTCAGGTGTCATGATTTGCACAATTTTGGTAGAGGATGTCCTTAAGATGATGTGTGCAATGTTTCAAAGCAGTCCTTTCATTGGTTAAAGAGGAGAAGATTTATTTAAAATCAAGTAAAATTGATTAAAAAAATGTTCAAGGAGAATAATTCCTAAACGGTTCATCAGACAATCTTGACCCTAAAAGTCATTTTTGTAGCCCCCATAGAGCAGAACAATTAATCAATGCTAACGTTTTCTCTAGTTCTAATAATTTTCAAGATTTTGAGGCAAAAATATCAAAAATAATCAATTTCGACAATTAAAGGGCAATAACTCCTACAAGGAGTCATCATACAACTTCAACCCAATGGAGTGTTTCGTAGAGCTTTTGATGCAGATGAAGGCATGTCTCTTCGGTTTTCCTATAGCTGTTACCCTTTTTTAAATATAAGCCAAAAACTGTATTTTACCATCCCCCCCCCCCCTCCATCCTATTTTTAGCAATGGTGGCCATGTTGGTTAATCTGCAGCCATGGTTGGTGCAAACTTGGTTAAGGACATTTGACGGATAATGTGTGCAAAGTTTCAAAGCAGTACTTTCAGTTGTTTCAGAGAAGAAGATTTTAAAAAATCAATTAAAACAGATTAAAAAAACAGTTTAAGGGGAATAACTCTTAAACGGTTAATCAGACAATCTTGACCCTTAAGTCATTTTTGTAGCCCTCATAGAGCAGAACAATTAAGCAATGCTAATTATTTCTCTAGTTCTAATAATTTTCAAGATTTTGAGGCAAAAATGGCAAAAATCATCAATTTTGACAATTAAAGGGCAATAACTCCTACAAGGAGTCATCATACAACTTTGACACAATTGAGTGTTTTGTAGAGCTTTAGATGCTGAAGAAGGAAGGTCTCTTCGGTTTTCCTGTATCTGTTATACTTTTTGAACTATAAGCAAAAAACTGTATTTTGACCCCCCTGTTCTATTTTTAGCCATGGCGGCCATGTTGGTTGGTCTGAGGCCATGATTTGGGCAAACTTGGTAGAGGACATTTTACTGATGATGTGTGCAAAGTTTCAAAGCAATCCCTTCAGTGGTTTTGGAGGAGGAGATTTTTGAAGAAAAGTTAACGACGATGACGACGGACGACGATGACGGCGAAGGACGCCAAGTGATGGCAATAGCTCACCTGAGCCTTCGAGGTGAGCTAAAAAATAAGGGGTGGAAAAAGGTTTGTCACACAGTTACAGTGTCAATGGAATAACAAAATCCAGGGTTAGCAAAATGTTTGTCATGCAGTCACATTGTCAATGGAATAACAAAAATCCAGGGTTAGAACCATGTTTATCATGCAGTCACATTGTCAATCAAATAACAAAAATCCAGGGTTAGCAAAATGTTTCAAAATATTTTTCTGTCAAGTGGGCCAGAAAGTAAAAAACATCTTGTAGCATTTTGAGTTCAAAGGGACATAACTCCCAAGATTTGATTGGACTAAATTTCCTGTAGATATGCAATTTTACTTAGTTATGTCCTTGTTAACTCTCAAGGGCTTTGAGGGTTGGACAGAAAATTGGCTGCACTGAACTGCAGCATGGACAAATGGAAATATTGTTCAATGGAATTTTAATATTAAAGAAACACAGTTATACAGAATTGAAAATAAATTTATTTAGATTACTTACATGTTTATTTCACCTAAATGAATTACCTGTTTTTTAAGCTCATTATGAATAATCCATTTCTTGACTTTTTTTAGGGTGATCACATGTTTCTGACTCTTTAGGCTTTTAAAATTTGCAAATTGTTTTTATCTGACATGACACGAACAAATGTATATTTATATTAGTATTCTGTTCCTTCCAAGTGTCTCTCATAGCTCAACAATACTTGTTGTTTAAATAACATTTTCCCTTATGAAAAACAATTAGGATTCCGTTGTCAACTAATAATTTCATGAAACAGAACTGATGGCCAGATGAACAGATAGTGAGATACAACAAATAATTGTACTTCACCTTTTTTCCTCCATGGTATGAATTAAGTCCCATTACTTGCAATGTAGCAGAGCATGAGTGAATCACTCCCAGCACTTTGATGTCAACAAACAGTTGCATGTAAAATCAACCCTGTAAAATCTTGATAACATTCAGCAGCTTCACTATTGTATTTGTTTGTTTCATGTTTAAGATCGCTCATTATTGATACTTGTTGATAATTATTGCTGTTTGTTTTGTCTTAATTGACATATTTCGTAATGTTTACTAACTGAAAAACATTGAGAGCACCGAATGGTGTTCATGGGAATGTTCATATAAACTACATTCCATATATGGCCATTCTTACTATGGAATGTTTGTTGCAGTATGCAAATTAGCGACCATTTTACCACAATTAGGTCACAATTATCCATATATGGTGAAATGACCAATGACTCAACAAACAGAACAAAGACTAAAAAGAAATTACTTTAATACAAATCGTTTACGGATATTTGGAAATGTCTGAAGCATAAAGAGATGTATATCTTGTTTGAATTTTGTATAAATAGATCAATAGATCAAAGTTAATTTTTATTTGCTACATTACGAATAATAGGACTAAATTCTGCTGTTAATCTAACAAATCACAAAACTATACTCAAAATTTGGTAGTAAAATTTGGCCTTACCATCAGACAGGTGAATGGAAAGCCAATATAAACCCAATGCATGTTGTATAAATCTTTGACATTATGACATGTCTAATGAAAATAGCTGATTCTCTACCAGGGCTTTCCTGCATTTAATTTAGGTTTGAATTTTGGCACCTTTCCCAATGAAAAAAATCATCCTTTTACTCCCAAATCAACATGAAAATTTCCAAGCAACATGAGTTTTTCAAAATCTGTCATATCCAGAATTTCGCTTTTTTTTTTACCCGATCCACATTTTATACGTTTTAAATAACTACATGCTTCAGCCTTGAACACGCGTTACTGACCACATGCTTCAGCCTTGAACACGCATTACTGACAACATGCTTCAGCATTGAACACGCGTTACTGACACTGGAATTAGTTTTTCAAATTATAGTTGAATTGGTACAATGGCATCATTATAACAGGGAATATTCCAAAAACTGTGAAATGATGTGAAATAACTGCCTGAAAACCTAGAGTGTCCCTTACAACAAAGAGATTCAACTTGTTTTGCTTGTTCTACTAGTCTTACTCTTACTCCAACATGTACTTATACTAGTACTTCAACACAAGGCCAATATCAGTTACCATGAAAAAATCTTGGTATACCAACTCATGTATTGTCTCATTGTCTCTAATTAGTACTACTGCAGCAGTTTTGTTCAGATAATCATTACAATAGTAACAATTTCATTTTATGTACAGGTTCCAAAAGGTTTTTGGTAATTTTGATAGAAATTAAAATGTCTATACAAATAATTAAAGCTTAAAATAAACACAGACATAAGTAGTCTCCCTTACCAACACTTCTTCAGCTTCCTTTACCAAGTTAGCTGTCTTAGCTTCCAGTTCTTCATTTAACCTCCTAAAATTGTAACAGCAGACTAATTATTGAACATGGTTCACTTGTTTACTGGAATGAAAACATTGTGTTAAAGGCTTTTGTTTGTTTGTTTGTTTGAATGGTGTTTAACTGCACTTTCAGCATTTCTCCAGCTATATTTGTTTGAATGGTGTTTAACTGCACTTTCAGCACTTCTCCAGCTATATTTGTTTGAATGGTGTTTAACTGCACTTTCAGCACTTCTCCAGCTATATTTGTTTGAATGGTGTTTAACTCCACTTTCAGCATTTTTCCAGCTATACTGTGATGTCTAGTTTTTATTGGGGAGGAAGCTGGAGTACCCCCCAAAAAAACTCCTGACATTCGGTAGGTAAACTTGCAATCCTTGTCAATTAAGATTGGAGTCTAGAACCCCCTGCCGGCAGTGAGACTCGAACCCGCAACCTCAGTGTTGACAGACCATGTGATAACTAAACCACTCAGCCACCAAGGTTCCCTTGTGTTATAGGTAAAGTGTTGACAAAAATGACCCTTCAACCACTACATTACTTATCTGTCTAAATCAATTCTTTTCTTATTATTAAGTGTTTTTGTTGCTTAAAAACATTAACTGACTGAAAACATTAAAATAGGGTATAACAAAAGAAAGATATAAAACATTGTAAGTATATCTCTTCAAGAACTGTTTGAAAATAACTGCATTTTTATCAATTGAAAGGAAAGTCTGGTTTTTGATAATAAACAAGTGTGGACACAGAAAAATGCCTCGCCTGCATTCTGCATCAGAAACGACAAAAATTATGTCATAAGCTTTACATATATAGTATTAAATTGTTATCATTTAAAATATACAATGCATGGTAACAGACCTAATCTCAAAACTTCAACATAGTCACTGGACAGTGAAATTGAGGTCAAAGTCAGGTGACACCTATCAGACAGTCATGAACTAATCAGCAACCTATATACCAAATATTGTCATCCTACCATGCATGGTTACAGAGGAACTGCCCTAATACAAAAACTTTAACGTAGTCACTGGACTGTGAAATTGAGGCCAAGGTCAGGTGACAGCTGACTGACTGGTAAGTACTCATCATAAACTACAAATGGACCAAATTTGATGGACCTAGGGCTTAAGCTTAGATATAAGGAAAAATGTCCAAGTGTAGACGCAGCTGCTGATGGATTACCATATGTCTCACCTCCAGCGACTGTTGTCGCAGGTGAGACAAAAATGGCTTGCATTTTTTTGTTATATTAAACTGAATTGTAAAATCTGTCAGATAAATCCAAACCTATTGGTAATGACCAAAAACTTCTCTGACTATAGACGACTTACATAAGTCCAGAATATTCAACTGTCTACATAAATACAGAAACTAATTGGTATATCAGTACATGAAAAATTCAACTGTCCACAGACAACAGACATGAAGCCAGGAAATTGAATTGTACACAGAAACACAGAAGACAGACATAATGCTATGTAATTCAACCGTGTTCATAAGGCCCTTAAATCAATTGTACAAAGAAACACATAAGACAGACATAAAGCCAGGGAATTCAACTGTCTAAAGGATACAGACATAAAGCCAGGAAATCAACTGTGTAAAGAAGACAGGCATAAAACCAGGGAATAGAATTGTGTACAGAATACAGACAAAAAGCCAGGAAATTAAACTGTCTACAGAATACAGACATAAAGCAAGGAAATTAAAGGTTTACAAAAGACAGACATAAAGCCATGAAATTCAACTGTGTACAGAAGACAGACATAAAGCCAGGGAATCCAACTGTGTACAGAAGATGGACATAAAGCCATGAAATTCAAAATTCAACTGTACACAGAAGACAGGCATAAAGCCAAGAAATTTAACTGTCTACAGAAGACAGGCATAAAGCCAGGGAATTCAACTGTGTACATAATACAGACATAAAACCAGGGAATTTAACTGTGTACAGAAGACAGACATAAAGCCAGGAAATTCAGCTGTGTGCAGAAGACAGACATACAGCCAGGGAATTCAACTGTGTACAGAATACAGACATAAAACCAGGTAATTCAACTGTGTACAGAAGACAAATATAAGACAGGGAATTCAAACTGTCTACAGAAGACAGACATAAAGCCAGGAAATTCAAACTGTCTACAGAAGACAGACATAAAGCCAGGAAATTCAACTGTCAACAGAATACAATTATAACTCTGACAGATCAATTCCACATAGTGGTTTTAAAAAATGACATACAATACGTGTGTGGCCTATCATTTATTGTTTCTGATTTTGTGGAAAGATTCAGTATGACCACAGTGTTCTGCGATATTTCTCTTCAAAAAACTTTTGGGATTTTCACAAACAGATAATTCCTTATCAATTTACTTGTATTCTTCCTCTCTGCTCAATATACTTCCACCACCTGAGACATTGGTATTTTTTACCGTCTTTTTTCCAGATCCTGGTCTTGCTTTAGCCTACAAATTACAGTATATTGTAAAATTATCAAATAGTTAAAAAAAAACTTTTTTGCAACATTCCTATAATGTGTAAACAGTTATCTCCCTTTATTAAGATTTGTCTTTATTTGGAGATATTGTCTTATAGTTTCGATGTCACATGTTTATTATAATTGTATTGTTTTTGAAGAAAGCAGCTTGTAAAAAAGTCTACAATTTAATTTAAAATTCCAATAATTAATGGATAAGGTGTTGACAGACCATGTGATCAATAGTAGACGAACTACCTTAACCACTCGGCCACTTGGGCCCCATTAAAGATGTGAAGTGTACATTCAGTAAAAGTGTTGAACATTTGTGCTAGAAAACAAACTGGGCAGGCAGGTAATTCATATTCCTTTGAATACATTCCTCTAATCTATTTTAATTAAGCAATACTTGTTGATTTCACTAATCCTCTTGAATACAGGTTTGTTGCCAATAAACATTTCAATTATTATCTAATTACCAAGTAAATTTTTGTATGTTAATTAGTGTATATTGACATGTTTAATGAGGTGTCACAAAATAATTATACTATAAGTCACCATGTTTTGGTGGGGGTGTTTTGCGTGACAAATCAAAACGGTTTTCCAAGTAGAGTCCAGCTTATGCTTCTTTTGTAGGTATCTTTTGAAATAATTAATTATTTCCTGGAGATATTTGGTGTTTGAAATGTGGCTTTTTTTCATTTTAATAGGGGGATTTTGCATAGTAAAATTTGACCTAAATTAGACCAGAAGTGTAACCTAGAGATGTTTTACACTCCTTTAGGAGTCTACTCCCATATATGGAAGAAGAGGTGCAGTGGATTTTGTTCAGAACCTATCAATCCATGTTGTTTGCAGTGACAACTGACATGGGAAAAGTCTCGCAGTTTGTCAGAATACTATTTTTCAAAGCCTTGAACTCCGTATTATATTGCTTGTTATTGAAAGCCAAAGTCTATTTAGACTATCTATAAAGGCATAAGTCTTTTCAGACTGGTTTTTTGTCAGACCTCGCCTAATGTACAAACTATGTTTTATTTGCACTGCTATTTATTTCCCTTATTTTACATTATAATAATGTTGCAACATTTCTTTGTCTCATTCGGCCATGTCCAACGATGAGAGTTCAAAGACTCAGGTCCCTGTGTTCTAATCCGAACAATTTTTTATTAACAAGGGGTTGTGATGTAAACATGTTCCTGGAGATGTTAGTTGTTAATGCATAAATAGTAACCACTGGATAAATCACTACAGAGATGGCAGAAAATGGAACAAAATTGTGGCTCAGCAACTTGCACTTCAGATCACTGAAAACTGCTCCTGTTACATTTTTGGTGGCCAGTATGGGGACCTGAGGTAAAACGTTTGAAAGGTTTGTTCTCTCATCCACCTTAGGTGAAACATTTGCTCCCTCATTTGACCCAATAAAAACTATAGTAAACGTTACCGTGTCTGTTTGCCTTACACAAAATGGACAGTGCTTACCATGTTTGGTTGAGTTTATGGTCCTTTGTAGATCTCAGATTACAGTTATTGAAATCAATAATTATTTTCCTCAGTTAAACCGTGTTTTGAAATGGATAATTCAAAGATTATAATTGTTATCATGCCATGTACATGCTTTCAATTTAGTACTTTACTCTTTAGATCACTGAAATTGAAAACCCCTCCTGTTACGGTACATCGAAAGTATAAAAACCCCCCGAAAAGTGTAAAAACCCTGTGGAATAGTGTAAAAACCCCCATATCTGTGGTGAAAACCCCTCAGAAATGGTAGAAATTACCATATATTATGATAATAATCCAATATTTGTGAAAAAATAATTACGCTTTATCCCAAAGAATCGATTTTTGTAACTGCACGATACGTTCTATATTAGGTCAAATAGCTAGGGGTGAGCACTCCAATTCATTGCATTAAAAGTACTTAAGTACTGTAGGTAGGAATACTGTAGGTAGGAATAAAATATATTAAAAATTGATATTATATAATAATACACAATTTGTTACATAAAAAATGATTTTTAATTAGAATAAATGAATTAAATTAATATATAATGTAATTTATATCTTTAGAATATTAGCATTATTTGATTTAAAAAATAGTCGATACATATGAATTGCTAATATTGGACTACATTTTAAAAGGAGATGATTAATACAGTAAGTTTGTTTGTTTGTTTATTTTTGTTTTATTTAATTTTTTTTCAGAATGAACAACTTAACAAAGTTTCATCAATTTCAATAAGAAACTGCCTATTATCATGAACAGACAAAACAGAAGACTGCAGAGACATATATCTTATTGTCAAACAAATTTTTTATACAATTCAGTCTATGTAGATTGAAAGAGTTGTAATTTTGTGTTTATGAATATATGTAAACAGAGATCAATAAAATCCAACTACCTGTTGTTTTTGTTGGGATCTCTACTAGTATGTATACTGTGTTATGAAATAAAAATGGTCTGGGGTGTTCTAAATAAGGAACAATAGAAAAATCTGGAGATAATAAATGCTAGAACAAAACACAAGACATTTAAGTTATTAAACTTAAACAAAATATTTTCTTTAATGGTAAAATATCAATGAATCGGCAAACTGGGAATCGGCTAATTGGACGCGGCAATCTGGGAATCGGCAATTTGGGATTCGGCAAATTGGCACTAAACCGTATTATTACAGCTGCAAGGACTGCTTGCTTGTGGTAGAGTGGTATTATCCCAGATTGCCGATTCCAGTTAGCCGATTACCAAACTGCAGACAATCAAAAGTTATATGTTATAAATGGTTTTAGAAAAAGAATGTTTTATTGTATTTATGTTGTTTTTGACATTTTTCTTACTCTTTGACATGCACGTGGCGCTTACTCCAGACACAGTGACTCCAGGGTGCCGTTTCATAAAGCTATTGATAATTAACGTGCTCGTTATACCATGCAATTTAAATGAAACGGCAACCTGATCTGTATTGTTTCGTGTATACGTTATTTTTTACTTTGTTCATAACATTAAATAATAAAATAAACATTTAGATAGAACTATAATTTATTTCATTAATTTAACATTTTAAGCCCCAGATTTATAACAAAGCAACTATTAAATTTTCACAAAAACACTAAAATTTTTTACAAATCGACTATTTCCTCTGTAGATTCCGTGTCAATTAAACACTTTTTTCTGATAAGTTGTAAGTAATTCATAAAAGAATTTTTTTTTAGGATAGATTTGTTTTATTCGGCAATTTGGGAATCGGCCAATTGGACTCGGCAAGTTGGGAGTCGGCAAATTGGGATTCGGCAATCTGGCATGGATTCGGTATAGAATGTTTTAATATTTTGATACAAGTGTTCCGCGCTGCGGTAGATCTCACCATTAAATTGTAATTGGCATGGAAAAGGGTTGGACATGACATAACATGCTCCTTTTACATATATGATCATGGTTGTAAAAAATGTATTACTTTATTCTAGATTTGGTAACATATAAAGACGACAAGCAGGAACATTAGAATTTATCAAAATATCCAGTAAAATTTCGTTTTTAATGGCTATTTTATAGATTTAGCCTTGATTTCGAAGGTTTCATTTTAACTAGCAAAATACAAGATGAAATAACTTTACCCTGTAATGAATACTTAAATTTTTGTTAATAAAGTAACCCTCGATGCAGCAAAAATTGTTGATATTTAATTGTTAATGTTGATTACACTTGTTATTTGCCTTGTCAATTAACACCTAGTAGCCAAACTTCTTGCACGTGCCTACAAATCATCGATAGGGTCGTTATATTTTATTTTTAGAATATAGTTTTATATACGGTGGTAATTATTTATATTTCCTTCGTTATGTACGTCCTCATACAACCATTCATGTTACTGTTACAAAATATAAATGTATTAAAATAGATTCTCTGCGTTTTCATCGTATAAAGCGACTTTCTGTGATTTAATTTTTTTAATTTAAACATATACCTCTGTACTTTTTAAGAGAAACATTAAAAAAAACATTAAAAATAACGAATGTAAATGATCAAGCATTTAAGTAGTTATCTAGCTGAGGATCAGGCAGTTGTCGGCGCAAAACAATTTTTTTGTTTTTATCTTTTTTGGTTTAGATACATTCATTATGATATAAAACCAAATTCTAACAAGATTTTACATTTGAAAAAGTGTCAATTCCCTAGATAATTTTTGACTGGTTATATATATATAGAGAAAAATTTGGCGGGAAAATTTCCCGGCATTTTCCACTGTACAATTCACTAAATTTCAAATGATTATATTTAAAAGGCAAAATAATATAATCTACATCATTTGCTTGATGTGGTGATATGTCAGATAGGCAGCAACGACTGCAGCAGTAAACTATATGACATCTTAAACGTTCTAAGCGGCGTCATTGTACGGCCGATGTATATAGTAAACGGCGAGACGAAGTACACTAAATTTATAAGAGGAAAAGCTCTCAGTATTATTTCGTTTACTTTTTCAAACCTGTTAATGTATACAGGCCAGCCATGAGGCGGAAGACGTTGTTCATTTGACAGAAAATGGATATCTTGCTATTCTCGTTACTTTGAGAAAGGCGCTTTGTTGGTTTGTTAACAAAATTGAATACCGCGGAACTTTCCCAGGTTTGGCGCCACATTGTAATTTCAAGCGAGCAAAAGAATACATGCGAACACCCGCCTCTGTAATGACAGAAATGTCCGATTTACTCCAGACAGACAATCCTTTAATTGTATACAGAAGAAAAAATACTACATTCCGTTTTTCTTCTGTAACTACAATCTGGATGCTAGTTTTATAGTGGTTGAAACGGCGATGAAACTTACTTTATTTATTTATTTATTTATTTATTTATTTATTTATTTATTTATTTATTTATTTATTTATTTATTTATTTATTTATTTATTTATTTATTTATTTATTTCCAGGACTTTGACGTAAACTGATATACATCTTTCATTATCAGGAGACAGATTTATATAAGCTTTCTTTCTTGTTTCTGAATAGAAAAAAAATATGTTTAAACCAAATGTATACAAAAGGCTGACAGTGAAAAATGACGAATTGAGCGTAACTGTCAGCAGAAAACAGGTATATGACAAAAAGTATAATGTCAAAATGGAAGCGTAAAAACGAAATGGGACATATATTTAGACGACGAAATATTGCCGACTTTACAGGAAATAGACAGAATGATTGCAGACAAAGATTCCATAAGGAAATCGATAATACGTGACAATGAAAAAGCGCCTTGTTTAATTCGTTACAAAGACGACCAGTTAATAGACATCAAGACTTTATGTTGTTCAGGACACAGTATTTTAAGAATTGACAAAACCTTCAACTTGTGTGACTTGCGCGTTACTGCATCAAGTTACAAGCAGATATAAATCGTTATGGACACCACACAAGAACCACCAAAATTTCGTCCCACTAACTCGATTTTCTGAATACGTCCCTGGATACTGATACACAAAACTTAGGGTTTGGATCAGACAAGAAAAATGGCTATAGTCAATGCCATTACATCAGCTTTCCCGACGTCTAAGAATGCAAAACACAAACTAGTGGACGACATACTAGTAATTGACAAGGCCGACAGAGACTCAATACTGAACGACATCTCTGGTAGAGACGGATTTATCCATGCCGATGACCCGATATGTTTCAAGTGCGACACGATGGAACCAAGGACATAGACATTATCTTCAAAATTTCACGGGTATTTTAAAAACAAATTAAAACCAACTTTGATTTAACATCGGAAACCAGTTGATCATATTGGTTACTTTGACAAAAGTTGGACAAATAATAATAGCGAATCCCCCGAGTGAGCCATCGACTGGAAATCACAACCGTTATTGAATTTAGTACAGGTTACAAGAGATATTGTGGACACCTAATATATAAGGATTTACTAAGATTGTTGATTTCAATTGGACAGTATCGACTAGCGGACAGCCCTAAACAGTTTCAGGTGTCGAAATCGCTGTGGATGACCAAGACCGTTGAAAAGAGAACGTTTTTTTAGAGATTCCGTAACCACTTGCCGCCAGACCAAAAGACCCTTACTTCGACAGACGGACTAAGGACTCATTAAACCTTGGAAGGAATAAAGGTCAACTGAAGAGGAAAATCAACAAACTGTTGACGACTAAATGGAAATGCGATTTAGATTCTGAGTGATATTTTAATGTTTTGTTCAATGTATTCATTTCTCTTTTTTTTCAAAGGCGAGACACTTAGTGAGTTTGCGGACAGCGATACATAAAAGAGAGATGTGTGCAAGTATCTTAGTAGTTTTAAATTTGAAAAATAAAATTTAACTAATTGCTAGGCTGACTACGACAGATGTCCGAAGCCTTGTGCATGATGTCATAGTAGTTTTAAATTTGAAAAAATAAAAATTTTACTTATTGTTACGCGGACTACGACAGATGTATAAGCCTTGGGCAGGATATCTTACTAGTTTAACTTCAAAAAAAAAAACTATCCCTTGGTCTAGTTCAAACTTTTTTTACTATATCAAAGACAATACCAAGCTAATAATAATAATAATTTGTACTTTTCTAGAAAAAAATTATTACTCCTATAGTTATAAAACAAAACGACTTAAATGAATAAATATATAAAATCGCTTTACCCTGCCCCAGATGTTCATAGCCTTGACTTGGCGTGGGGGCTCTTAATTATATATAATTATAATTACAAATGTGTTGATTGACTGAAATGTCAATTAATCAATTCATTGTAATTGTAACTAATTTTGTCTAATATGTGCTACTAAAATGGATGACATATTTAAAATCTTTTAATAACAACAGACATATAATTACATGTACATGTAATACAAAGAATGCAAAGCTTTTAATGAAATACATATCTATTTAAAAATTCATTATAAAATTATAGACATTATTTTAATTTTACACATTAAATCATTTGTCAGTATTAACATTTTCAACATAATTCCAACGTACAGTACTTGTAGTACTTTTATTGCAAAGAATTAGAGTGCTCTCCCCTAGCTATTTGACCTCATATAGGACGTATCGTGCGGTTACAAAAATCGATTCTGTGCGATAAAGCATAATTATTTTTTCACAAACATTGCATTATTATCATAATATAAAGTAATATCTATCATTTCTGAGGGGTTTTCACAATATATATAGGGGTTTTTACACTATTCCACGGGGTTTTTACACTTTTCAGGGGGTTTTTACACTTTCGATGTACCCCTCCTGTTACACTATTTTTAATTTGTTAATTTTTGCCCGATTAAAACACTTTATATAATTTATAAAAGAAGTTTAACAGGCTTATGATATATACGGTTACATTTAAAACTACAAATACTTACAGCAGAGTTTATTCTACTTCCAGTTGCGTTACTCAAATTTTCAGCCATTTCTGATGCTTTCCGTTGCTGCCGTAAATATTTAAGGTATAAATTATGTACTGTAGTTCCGAGTACCAGAATTTTGCTGTCTCAATTCTTTTTTAGACAAATTTTATATAGCACTATTTAGTGTCCTTGCGAATAAAATAACATAGACGAATGCAAGATTTTGAGACAACTCGGACCGTATACATTCAACTTGTACAGTCACTATGAAGACATCTCAATCCATCTGCCTTATATACGGTACTAATTTTTATTCAGGATCGCCGTATAGATATTATTAAAAAAATCAACACAAGTTCTGAAGACTTTTTAACAGACTATGTGAATACCTAAATGTTCAAAAATATCCGTGCATATTATGTCATATAAGTATGATAAAAAACCATTTACAATTCAGTTTCACACTAAGGAAACATAATCACTCGCTGTTTCTGTGCATAAATCCATAATGCATTGACTATGATCATTACAAGACAAGACAAGACAAGACAAGAAATTTTTATTTAAAGTCGGATTATCTAAAACATATAACAAACAAAAGCTCTGTAGAGCTGTTTACCGACATACAAACACAACATTATATTTAAAACATATATTTGTTAGGACAGGGTAATACATAATGATAAAAAAACAAGTTACTTGTTAAGAGATCATACACATTGTTAAAAAGCATACTTTAAGAACATTAAACATCATAATTTTTAAAAAAAGAACACTTGGATCATTTTAAGTATATTTATCAGTTAGAATATCTAAAAGCATTGAGCCAGTTATAAGCATAAATAAACGCATAAAGTGCAGTTATAAGCATAAATAAAAGCATAAAGTGCAGTTATAAGCATAAATAAAAGCATAATGTGCAGTTATACACCCATAAAAGCATAAAGCACTGTTTAAGCACAACTAAAAGCACAAATATTAGATTTAAGCACAGCTAAAAGCAACCCGATCTATTATAGCACTTAAGCACCACGCTAGTTATTAGCACCAAAAGCACAGAGATCAGTTAATACTACAACTAAAGCACTGATAGATACTGTAACTAACCATTATCTAAGCAAAAGTTTGCATAAATAATGTATATCAATGTGAGATAAAGTGAAATAAGCATCAACACAGCATATTACATGTATACAGCGAAGGCCCAAAGGAGTGATTCACTGAGACCTGTAGGAGCTACATCTGCAATAACTGCCATTCCAGTTGTTTATAAGGTTTTTGAATTGGTTGAGGTTTGCCTCTGCAAGAATGTTGTCAGGCAGCTCATTCCAGAGTGTTGCTCCAGCATATCTCAGCGAATGCAAACCATAATGTGTTGTTCTCACCTGTGGAATATAAACAGTGTTTTCCTTAGAATTTTTAAAACTAATAATATCTTGTAAGTACAGTGGTGATTTCTTATGTATAATTTTAAAAACCTCAATTGCCATACATCTCATTCCTCTAATTTTTAAAGTTGGCATTCTAGACTTGTATAAAAGAGTCTCATAGTCACTTGAATTATCTTCGTATATAAACCTCAAAGCACGTTCGTGAATTTTTCCATTTTTTTAGTATTGCCCTCCCCACAAAAGTGCCAAACAATAGGACAATAATTGAAGTTTGATAAAATAAATGAATAGTATATTGTCAATCTTCCCAGTTTAGACAAATGTTTACCAATTCTTTTTAAAACATTTAACTGTCTTGAGGCCTTATTACAAATAATGGAGATGTATGTATTAAAACGCAGCTGATAATCTATTGTCACTCCAAAATTTTAATTTCATTTTCACATTCAATTACATGCCCATCCAAAGTGAATTTCAAGTTACCATTTTTTGTTTTGTTCCCTATGGCAATTGCCTGAAATTTTCTGTATTAGCTTTCATTTTATTAACATCAAACCAATTAATTAAAGCTTTGCTTTCATACTCCAAAGTGTTAACTAATCTATCTAGGTCAGGTCCTGAGTAAGACAATGTATTGTCATCTGCATAATTATAAAGAATGCTATCTTTCACAACATTAAAAATATCACTGATAAATATATTAAAAAGAACAGGGCCCATGAAAGAACCCTGGTGAATACATTTATAAATATTTTTCCATGTACTTAAGTTATTTCCGACTTTAATGCATTGTTTCCTATCTGTTAAATAATTTTGTAAAAGATTCAAAGAGTTGTCTTCAACACCGTATGCTTTAAGTTTTAATAATAGTTAGTCATGTGGCAGGCAGTCAAAAGCTTTTGAGAGGTCCATAAGGATAGCAGCTACATAGAGATTTTCGTCAACTGCCTTCTTCCAGTCTTCAATTACCTTCCCCTGAACATGTACAAACATTACCGAATACAACTTTAAACAACAGAAGGCTGTTCCTCTGGTCAAGTTCTGCTACAATACATGCAAAGTTGGTGACGACACGAAATACAATACTCTTATATCACAATTCCCTTATTTTAAAATAAATTTGTGTTGAAGCTTTTGTTTTGTTTTGTTTTTTTTTCGCTCATTTTCTGATACATAGTAAATTTCACGTCAAACAACACACTTCAGTCTGGTCAACAGCTGTACATGACTGTACAGTTCATAAAATAAACATCAGTTAACAAAAAAACTTTATTTTTACATGACAATATAGATTTCTTGGACCATAAATTATAGGACATCTCGGACTATAAGGTAAAGGACAACTCGGACCGTATATGAATAACACGGTCCGACGGTATCGTAACGACTCGCCCCACTCTTGAGTCGCCCCATCACGAGTCGCCCAATATTAATAACGAGTCGCCCCACATTTAATAACGAGTCGCCCCACTCAATAACGACTCGCCCCACAAATGTAAAATATATAATATAAGTTTATAAATTTAATATTTTAAAATATATTTCATTAAATTTATAGTATAAATTTTTTAATTTGCATATATTTTATTACTAGACCTTTTTTTTTTATTGGCGGTTGATCTCTTGAGATTAAAGTGAACTCGTGTTCACTTCTTTAATTAATTGTGATAATTATAATTGAATATTATAATTGAATATTTGCTTGTTTACAATCGCGATTAACTTTGATGGGATTATAGTTTTAAAGGATGAAAAGTTAACAGACGTAGCTAATATTATAATGAAGTAATTAATTGTCTTTAATGTCAAATTGTCTGAGATTGACATATGCTGTACAGATACTGGTTTTTGAACAAGATTATCGTAGCATGTACCTTCACTTTCAAGACGGTGTAAAACCTAATATTTATTACGAGAATGTTACCATAATAAAGTTTTTAACAATAACAAAAACGTAGTTTTGTAGAAGTCTTGTATGAGAGGGCGGACAGGGTAGTGGGAGATAGGGGGAGAAAGGATGAGAAAGAAAGGAAAAAATAAAAACGAGGGAGGCAGCACTAGTAAAAAATAATAAAATTATGTACATAAAAATCCAGTAAAAAGATGTTTTGCATCCAAATGATCAGAATTTTTACTGCTGGTATGCAGTAAGGTTTTTTCCTAAAGCGTATGTCTGTCCCCCTTTACATATCAACGACAATGGTTGTTTTTATGGTATCTTGTTAACAGTCTCGTTGTAGTTTGAATAAGCAAGCACGTTAGAAATTTTTAACAATAAGACAACCTTGTATTTTTTAACTAGAAAACTGTTTTCAATAGTATGTAAGATTAACAGTATTCTACACAGTTTACAGGCAGCATTTAATAGTTTTACATTTAGAGTACAATTACGATTAATTAAAACACCGAGCAGTACAATATACCCAAATTAAAAAATTTATACTATCAATGCATTTATTTATATTATAAAGTATTAAATATATAAATTTCTATTATAAATTTTATATTTTACATATGTGGGGCGAGTCGTTATTGAGTGGGGCGACTCGTTATTAAATGTGGGGCGACTCGTTATTAATATGGGGCGACTCGTGATGGGGCGACTCGAGAGTGGGGCGAGTCGTTATATATTCGGTCCGACTTCTGTAGGAATCTGTAGGAACCGTTTATGGACGCAGGCCTCCCAAGGCCCCTATATCCATCTCTGTGGTCTCTTCGTTAATGTCGTGTTGGCAACTTCCTGGTTTTGATGTGATATCCAGGTCTTTTTTGTAGTTGTATTTAATCTCTTGCGTCTCCCAAAATTGGTCTTGTCCTATTACGGTCCGAGTTGTCACGATCCGTTGTTCGCGGTCCGAGTTGTCTCGCATTCGGGATTAATAGACCTAATTTGCATATCAGGGTGTCGTTTTTTATCTAACAATCATCCTTAATAAAAAAAGAACCTAGATAAATTCAAATATCAACAAAAAACAAAATTTTTATATGACTAAGTTTGTATGCTATCAATATTTGTATTCTTAAGTTTTACGACACAAATTTACGTTTTGTTATTTGAGCATGCGCATAAGGAATACCAAACAATGGAGTCTACTAATTTTAAAGAATTTAAAGAAATATCAGAATTTTATACCTTTGAAAACGATACTTAAACTTTAAATGTAGTATGAATAGTATTTTAGGATGCAATGAAAACGTTAGAGTAGATGTCTTGCAAATCGATCCAAGAGTTTGGACACAAAATGCAAAACAAGCTATACGAAATAACGAGGACTCCAATGTTTACAAAATGTCGCCAACTAATAACGTACTAAATGAGAAAGAAACGAGGACCAGATTTTCCCATATTGAGGAAGGTCTCGAGTCCTCTCTTAGGTAACATTGTAAAACATTTTTATCTGTATGTTTTCCCATGACAGATCAGGGTTCAACATTAACTTTTTCATGCAGTTGTCCCATCGGGCAAGTTGAGTAACAAATTTACTTGTCCGAATCAAAAACATGCTTGTCCGAAAAATAATTCGGGAAAAGAATAATAACACCAAATACCTTTCATTTCAATTTTTATTCCACACAAAACATTAAAGGCAAATAGCAGGTTAACACAATCCAGTTGTTTTTTTATTTCTGTTTTCATTCAACAAATTTGATCTTTTGATCACGTACCGCAATACACATCCCTGTCAAAATCAGAAGTCCTAAAATAGATACAGATCGCTCATTGGTTGGTTTAATTATAGCTGTATTCGGTCACGTTGTCATTGCATGATCCGTAGCTGTTAGATAGTAGACTCTAGAGGCACCTCGAACATAGAATTTTTATGATTGGATGATCTAATCTCGAATCGACCAATCCCGCAATAGACGTTCTAAAATTAGATGATGGAAATTTTTTGTTTAGAAATAGAGGAATAATGATATCGGAATTGATGTGTTTTATTTTAAGCAAATGAATAACACGATTGAAGAAATTTAAATTGTGTCACAGCGACATTAGGCCACATTTTTCACTTGCCCGATCGGACAAGCTTAGCACAACTTTTACTTGTCCGAACTTTCGTTTCACTTGCCCCGGGCAATCGGACAACCGTTAATGTCGAACGCTGCAGATTGTTTAGCCTTGAATTCAAAGATTTAATGTTTTCCTTGCGCCAGGCTAGCAATATCCTATGATATTTTCCTATATTCAGAACAAGAACAATTGAATAAAATAATAATTAAATAAGTATCTTAACATAATAATCAAAATGTATGAATTTTAAAAAGAGTAGTTTTAGAATTTTTTTAAATATAGGCAAAGATACTAACAGTTTAGGTAATGCAAAAAGTGTACTCTGCGACCGAAATGGATTCAGTGAAAAAACCACAGCTGATCGTGACACGGCAGTCAATTTTTTAAACTGACGGGGAGAAGTGAGGATAGAACAGGGAGAAGTGGGTGGACAACAGGGAGAAGTTGCATTATATGTCGCGAAAGCGTCCTATTTTGTTTGCTTTTTTATATGTGTTTATTTGGCATTTAATTTTTTACTGAAAGTATTTGTTGCAGTAAGGCATTTTTTTTTAAACCTCCTTACTCTGACATCAATATTATGTTCGTTTTACACAATTGTTCATTCAACAGATTCTTCTATTATTGTGTAAATTCTATAACAATGGGACATACACAGAGTGAGAAGTTATGTGTCAATTATCGGTCTATTTGTAGACCTGATGGAATTAGATTAATTGACAGGTAGGTGCGCCAGAAGCAAGCACACCTATTAGAAAAAAATCAATAGCTGCGGTGGGTATCTAAAGGGGTATAATGACCATAGCAAACAGTTACTGTATCTAAAGGGGCATAATGACCAAGACGAACAGTTACTGTATCTAAAGGGGTGAAATGACCAAGGCGAACAGTTACTGTATCTAAAGGGGCGTAATGAACAAGACGAACAGTTACTGTATCTAAAGGGGCCCCTGCATTAGTGCTTATTATGTAGTATACATGTATTTTGTGTTCTTGGTGTAGTATTTTGACCAAAAACTGCTATCCAAACATTTTTAATATATTTTTAAACAAAATAAAAGAATTAATATATATAAATCTCTACAGCCTTAAATGTAAATTTTGCAGAAAATAATCTAAAATTAAAACTCACTTAAATGAGAAACCAATTTTATTCACACCCAGTTTTTTGTGAAAAATTGATTACCGTATTTAGGGTCGTATTGTCAGCGGTCTTTTTCTTTTAATCTAAGTTGGAAAGGAATGGTGCAGATTATACATAAATACGGACTCGATAGAGTGTGTTTCGTCCCGTTGAATGTTGTCAATGGCGGTCGCCATTTTGTTGTTGTGTTATATGCGGTATTTTCGTTCTATTCTAACATGATTCTTTTTTAAACTTCCATATAAATACGTTTGAATGATATTAATTTTTACTTAAATTATTTTTAGTAATGTTATAATAATTATATAGGACGAATAAAAATTAAAACGGATACGAAAATAGCGGATGTGTAACCTGTATTGCGTACAGTGCAAATGGCGTCGTTATGTAACCTCAAATGTTTGAAGATCGAAGTTTTCATTGCAATCATTAAGGGATTAAAATAAAACGTGTAATCTTTTTGTTTTCTTTGTTTTCATTGATAAATGAAAGTTGACAAATTGTTTTGGTTTCGAAATGTGTGAGTATCCGTTTTAACAACGATCAAAATAGACGCTATGAGAATGCACTATTTTTTATTTAATTTATTACAATCACTAGAAATGAATAAAACTATAAATATAAATGATATTTTAAGAGAGAATAAATTACATATAACAGTAAAAAATTGTTAAAAAGCGTGACCAAGTCGGACTCAATGTCTTCATCTTGAGACGTTTTTTAAATGTTTTACGTGCTGATTGTACAAGCATATAGAAATTTTTCCCCAATTTTCTGGCCCAAGAAAGGGGTGCGGACAATACGTAAATGCGGACTATACACAACTTTTTACGGTACTGAACTTTTAAATGTGTCGGACTGTGTCTAGAAGTGAATTATAGTTGAAATTATATGAATTGCTTGTTGAATTATACACTAAACAACGAACAAGTGTAAAATAACACACTTAACTAAATGAAAAAATGTTATTATTTAAAAATAATATCTCATTTATTACATGTATTAAATTCAACAAAGTTACCCCGTGTTAGATATAACACACACACACACACACAAATGTCGCCTGAATATAGCTGAAATATTGCTGCTCGGGCGTTAAACACCATTAATCAATCAATCAATCAATCACACACAAATGCATGTAATACATGAAATGTACAACATTACATGCAAAATTGGACTCTTTTTAAAACACGCCACCACAGTGCTTTCCAAAATTCCTGGGGAGAACCCTGCTAAAGGGGCTAAATGACCAAGGTGAACCTTGACTGTATCTAAAGGGGCGTAATAATCTTCAGGGCTCACCACACTGGGTGAAGTGGGCGACAAAGTCGCCCTACTAGGACCTGAAGTCGCCTTAAGGTGCCTCAAAAGCGAAGTCGAAGTCGCTCTGTCATTTCCATCAAGTCCCCTGATGCTTCACATAAGATACTTGTAAATCTGGTCCAAATACTTCACCCAGACTACTAAATTTATCAGGAAATGTGTAATTCCAATAAAAAAAAAACGGCAAACAATATGCGTATTTAACATATTTTCAAATGATTTATGTCTTTTAAATGTATTACGCGCCATTTGTTTATTTACTGGATATTACTATTACCGGAAGTGAACAACTAAGAAAATAATGTACATCGGCCCATAATGAAAAATCGTAATTTTTTTTTGATAAACAAACACTTTTAATTGGTGTCAAACTTCAGTTCTTTCAAAAAGTATTGTACTCATGAATGAAGTTTATGTATACACATATACAAATATTTTTGTTGATCTATTTTTATTTGTGAATACCTTGTACTAAAGTAGATAGAAAAATAGTCCCTATATCTGGTGTTTTTTTCATTGATTAATGATAAAGGTTATGTGCTGTTTGATATTGCATACCATGAATACCATGAATAATAATGAAAAAGAAAGAAAAAAAAACTGAATCTAAGTGTGTTATGGTTTTTAAAACACAAGAGAAATAATCCTGGAAATTGATGTAAATAATGAAAAATGTATGTAACTACTGCGAAATAAATTATTTGTATGGTCCCCCTGACTTCTCCCTAGTGTCTCCTGAAGTCTCCCTTACAGGATGTGACTTCTCCCTGTTTGGCTGCCAGGGAGAAGTCACTTCTCCCTACTTTTTTAGAGTGTGGTGACCCCTGAATCTTCTGATACATTAATTCTGTAAATTTGTTGTAAAAACTGTGAGCCTGACATGATTTTTTGTGTTTGCCAAAAACAGGTCTTCTTGTTGTTTGAAGAAATTAAAATGTAATGATAAGTATATCTATGAATTCATAAATACATTTGTTTTGATCGGTATATGAAATAATTTTATTGAGTGTATTAAGTGTAATCTATAACATGTAGCTTCAAAGTTAATTCAAGATTTTGCACTGTTTCAGCCGTGAAGCTCAAAGTACAATCAATAGAATAGTCGTAAGTATAAAAGTAAACTGTTGGGTTATGTTAAATAATGTGGTGAACTAAATTAGGATGATTTCCACTTTTTGGTTGCAAATGGTATATTCGTGACATTAGGATTAGAATGATTAGTAAATATAAGATAGTTGGTATCTTATTTTGGTACTAGTACATGACAGTTCAGGTAAATTGGTTTTTTTTTCACCCATCCACAGTTTTTGTAAGTATTGTTATCTTTCTCAGGGATTTTCCTACCTTTTTTTCAAATGGGGCCTGGGCCCCTGTTCATTGGGAAAATTACGACGTAAATTTCAATAAATATGTAAATATGAATAAAGTAAAAACATTGCTTTTAAACATCAATGTTTTTAACGAAAATGTTTCTTGTATAAATTAGTCATGAATGACAAGATGGAATCTATAAGCGTGACCTGAAAACTGACAAATTCAAATCAGTTTTCATAAATATTTTGGAAAAAGTTATCAAAATTTACATATGTAGCCAACTGTGCTGACATCATACTCTAAGAGAAAAATTTCCATAAATCTTGGTGGAATTAAATAGAAACTGAGTTGCAAACATCAGATTTTGCTTTCACTCTCGTTTGTTCTGGGGTCTTAATAAATGACTGAATAAGAACTAAATCAGATATGCATAACTCTAAAAATGTGCATTGCGTTGGCATTTTAGTTTACCCCGATTCGTATACTAATCAAAGGTTCGGTTGAATGCCGATAATGGATGGGTCTAGAGGTGCAAGAAAACTCATTATTTTCTATTCACAAAGGCTCTGGTCAATATTTAATTTCGTAAAACCTAAATTTCCTAGTTTTGATACAATACGTCATCGTTCCACTTCGGTAGTATTTCGCGTGTGTAATGCCATTTTTGAACGTTAATGCAGGGTCACGCTTCATTCCAAATGTATTCCTCCGACTTATTCTTTTCTAGACAAAGCTTTTTGAACCAAAAAAACGGCCCATATTACTGGACATCGTAAAAATAAAATAATTTGTCTTATTTGCAGCATACAATTATCTTTCATATTATTGAACAAAGTTATGCGACTTACCAAATCTCAGTTTTTTTTTATATCATACCGGAATCTGCGTTTGGTATAAAACAAGCAAGCTCTAATATTTAACTGGTTGCCGTTATGACTAAAGATACCGGGAACAGTAATTATAAACCAATATTCGCGTAGTAATCAGATTTTGATTTTGTTTGTAATATTTCGGCTTAGCGTGATTGAATTTATTTTTAGAAACCGGATTACAAAACCTCCTGAAATGGGAATTTTCACTTTCATAATTGGGAAAAAATATGGGTTTTTGCTGTTTTGAAAGGGGCCGAATAACCCCTGTTTCTCATGCCTGCATGTCTGTGAAGTGCAAATGTTAATAATATGTTTGTTTTGTTTGTTTGAATGATGTTTTAATGCCACTTTCAGCAATTTTCAGCTGTATCATGGTGTCCAGTTTTTATTGGTGGAGGAAGCCGGAGTACCCGGAGAGTTAATTATATGGAAAATGATCCTTAAGTCCCGTCATGTTTATATTTCTTTTAAGAGTTTTATGAAATTTTAAAAAAAGTTATAAAATCAGCACTGATTGATCATTTTTGTTAGAGTTATGGCCCATGGAAATGTAAATTACATGGAAAAATTGTATTGGATATGCTTACATACTGGTATCTGGTGAGATGAAATTTGTATGAATGTTTTAGATCAACAATGTTTGTGTGATTTTCCATGTAATAAAACTGGTTTGAAAATGACTTTGATTCTGGAAATTTAGACCATGAATCGCCAATGAATGAAATACAAGACAAAAGATTCACAGCTCTCATTGTGACAAAAAATCAGGAAATAGAATATAGCATTCTCCAAACCTTCCCACTTACCCCATTTTCCCACATGATGGATGAAAGTCTTATTTTTATTGGCCTTTATAGGAATGACATGCTTATTGTTTATGAAATTATTTTCAGAATGAAGTTAAAAGTTTATCAGATGTAGAAAAGCTGTTTTTATACCTTAAACTGCCAACAGGAGACTCCCCTAGTCAAGATTTTAGGAAGTAAGTGGTATCCGTTATAATAGTAAAGGTTGTTTTGAAGAAGTTCTTTGATGTGTTAACTTTGCTCATTTACAAATTGGATGTTCGTGAGTTAATTAAGGTATCCGGACCATAATGGACCACGTGATCATATTCGGTGTCCCGGATGTCCATTGTTTTTCAATGGAGCAGGCATCGGTTATGTTCGGCAAACATCGGAAATACTATTTGAGTAACCAATTTTTTTTGCTCAAAACTGTCAACATTGACTCAAAGTAGCAATATATATTTAATTTGTATCATTAATTAGCATAGATTGATTTTAATAAAGTTGTATTTTTTGGTCGAAAAATAAAATTAAACGGTGACTTCAATTATGGGTCGGATACCTTAAGTTCAAAGTTCAGTAAACTTTGAAAATAAGAACTTAAAATTTAATAAATAGAACCCTATGGGGAAAACGTATAAACAGCTTCTTCTCAGAAATAATCACTGACATTCAATGTATCTGACACATAATTGAAGTCACCATTTCATTTTTTTTTTTCGACCAAGAAATACAGCTTGATTAAAACAATGTATTGCTAATTAATGATACAAAATAATATATTGTTTTAATTTGAGTCAGTGTTTACAATTTTGAGCAAAAAAAATTAGTTACTAAAAAAATACATGTATTTCTGATGTTTGCGGAACATTACCGAGGTCTGCTCAATTGAAAAATAATAGACATCCAGAACACAAAATATAATCATGTGGTCTATTGTGGTCCAGATACCTTAAACCAAATTATGCAAAAATGAAGCCAGGCTATTCTGTTACACATTTGAATTGGAAATTCATCATGGCTAACAGGGCTGAAAGGCTGAAATTTCAAACTCTACTTCTGACAAAATGCTTGGCAGAATGAATTGTGATATTTTAGAAGGTTCTCTACTTATTTTGTGTTTGGGGGGCAGCTGGCCTCTACTGTAAACATAGGGCCCTACGAGAAAAACATGCAGCTTCTTATAAGAAACTGTAACAAACATTTAAACCAAATAAAGCAGAAAAAAGCCAGGATAGTTCTCTTCTTTAGAGTTTTTGTGCTTATTGGAAATTCAACATGGCTGCCTGGGTTGTTATTGCTTCCTGATTGGTCATGTCTCATGGCACTGGTTTTAATTATAATGGGCATTTTTGTTGTTTTATTTCTGATGCAGCTGTGTTTATTTCAGGACCCCCACAGTTGGATTACAGAAACCAAACAGAACCCAGCAGGCCCAGACCTATACCTGGATAAAATCTCATTTAGAAGAAGACGAGCTGATCTGTTTACCAAAGCAAGATGTATACGATGATTACAGGTTTGTTTGAATGGTGTTAAACATCACTTTCATTTTCAGCAATTTTTCAAGTTTGTTGTTGTGTTCATTTTTTTAAAGTGGGGGTGGGGGGGGGGGGGTGGGGGGGAGAGAAGCTGCAGTACAAGAGAAAACTCCTTATTGGTAAGACAAGTGTGGACACAGAAAAACGTCTCGCCTGCATTCCGCATCAGTAACGAAAATAAATTTCGTCATAAGCATTACGTAAATAGCATTAAATATCAGCAGCGGCCTGTATACAAAATATTGTCACCATACCCTGCATAGTTACAGGGGAACAGCCGTAACCCAAAAACTTTAACGTAGTCGCTGGACCGTGAAATTGAGGTCAAGGTCAGGTGGAACCTACCAGACAGTCATGTACTATTCATTAGCAACCTATATATCAAATATTGTCATCCTACCATGCGTAGTTACAGAGGAACTATCGTAACCCAAAAACTTTAACGTAGTCGCTGGACCGTGAAATTGAGGTCAAGGTCAGGTGACACCTATCAGACAGTCATGTACTAGTCATCAGCAACCTATACACCAAATATTGTCATCCTACCATGCGTAGTTACAGAGGAACTGTCGTAACCCAAAAACTTTAACGTAGTCACTGGACCGTGAAATTGAGGTCAAGTTCAGGTGACACCTACCAGACAGTCATGTACTAGTCATCAGCAACCTATACACCAAATATTGTCATCCTACCATGCGTAGTTACAGAGGAACTGTCGTAACCCAAAAACTTTAACGTAGTCGCTGGACCGTGAAATTGAGGTCAAGGTCAGGTGACACCTACCAGACAGTCATGTACTAGTCATCAGCAACCTATACACCAAATATTGTCATCCTACCATGCGTAGTTACAGAGGAACTGTCGTAACCCTAAAACTTTAACGTAGTCGCTGGACCGTGAAATTGAGGTCAAGGTCAGGTGACACCTATCAGACAGTCATGTACTAGTCATCAGCAACCTATACACCAAATATTGTCATCCTATCATGCGTAGTTACAGAGGAACTGTCGTAACCCAAAAACTTTAACGTAGTCGCTGGACCGTGAAATTGAGGTCAAGGTCAGGTGACACCTACCAGACAGTCATGTACTAGTCATCAGCAACCTATACACCAAATATTGTCATCCTACCATGCGTAGTTACAGAGGAACTGTCGTAACCCAAAAACTTTAACGTAGTCGCTGGACCGTGAAATTGAGGTCAAGGTCAGGTGACAGGTGACTGACTGGCAAGTACTCATCATAAGCTACCTCTGGACCAAATTTGATGGACCTAGGGCTTGGGCTTACAAAGATATGAAGCAAGATGTCAAGTGTTTACGCCGCCGCCGCCGCCGCCGCCGGATTCCCATACATATGTCTCGCCTCCAGCGACTTTCGTCGCAGGCGAGACAAAAACTGCCAATGATGTAAATATATGACTGGAGATAAACACGAAATACGAGGGCATAAGCTATTAGTTTGGAAATAGTCACATGATTTGGTGGGGTTAAAATAGTCACATGATTTGGAAGGGTTAAACTGGTTAAAGTTATCTCAATCTCTCCCACTTTACGGAAGATTGGCTAGAAAATATGTTTTATGAAAGAATGAAAAAAAACTAATTCTGTGATGTAACATGTAAAATGTAAAATTACACTTGTAAATTAAATTGTTAGGTTTCTGTAATGTTTGAACTAATGTATATATATTGACTACAACAAGTAGTTGTTCACATATTCCACTCTGAGCATTATATAATGTGCACATCTAAATTTCGTTATCGCTTGACGGAGAAAATATTTCTTGGAGTTAATTATTAGATAATACCTTAGAAATGTGTTATATGAACAAAGAGCAAATACTCCTCTTGCAAAATACAGAACCAACAGAATGGCCCTTATATTCAAAGGATTTCACAACTCTATAAACAATATGTACTCTGTACTTTACAAATGACACTTATATCAGAACATACAAAAAATGTAAATACAAATGTAGACATTAAACAATATGTACACTGTACTTGGTTTTACAGGTGACCCTTACATTGAAACACCTACACAAAATGTAAATACAATAAACTAGAATGTACTTGGTTTTACAGGTTGTATTGTGAGACTCATAATCTGAAACCTCTGAGTACAGCAGACTTTGGCAAGTTGATGAAATCTGTGTTCCCCAATGTTAAACCAAGGCGACTAGGACAGCGAGGGCAGTCAAGATATCCTTTGTCTGTATCAATCTAATATTTATGTCTATTTTCTGGAAGAGAGGAAATTCCAGAATCATGTTCACTATATAATAATCAAACAGATATTATACTTGTTAGTTTGGAAGAATCTGATTCTTTCCAGGTGGGATTAATGTCCATTTTATTATTTTAGTTTGTTTGTTTCAATGTGGTTCAGTGCCATTTAGAGCATAAAATTGTGTCCACATGTAAGGTCTAAAAATCTTATAAAACTTTGTTTCCTATGTTTTTTTCTTGCTTTAAAAGCTTTTAGTTGTCTCTTTTTATACCTCCAGTCAATGAATTTGAGGGGGTATATAGGAATCCCCATATCAGTCTGTCAGTCCATCTAGTAGTTTGTTCACCCATCCTTATTTTGTTTCAGGGTGACAATTCAAAAATCTTGAATCCAATTTAAAGGAAACTATGAAATATTGTTACATGTCAGGTGGGTAAAAAGCCTATTGATACTGAAGGAATTCCATCTGAGATCAAGGGCACACTCAACAAAAAGTGTCAAATTTTACAGTAGACGTTGCTGGACAAAAACTAAAAAATTTTGCATTTTATTTTAATGAAACTTTGGAATATAGTTTCATATTAGGTGGATCAGAAGCCTATCAATTTTATGGGAAATTCTGTCAAATTTCAAGGCCACAGTTGCCAAAAATTTAGATATTTTCACAAAAAATATGTTTCCTGATGACAACTCAACAAATTTGCTTCTGATTTTATTAAAACTTTTAATATGTTGTTATATATACAGAAGCTTTTAGACTTTTAAGAAATATGTAACATATTAAGGTCACAGTCACCAAAAAACGTTTGAACATGTAACAAAAAAGACAGTTCTGCACAATAACTAGCAGTCAAAAGCACAACTCTAAAATTTGATACTGAACAAATTTCAGTGAAGCTTGATATTTAATTTTTTGCATATTTTGGAAAAATTTTTATCTGGTAAATTTTGAAGGAGCTATGAGTGATAATTACAAAATTCATTATTCAAAAAACAGCTTGTCCGTGGAAATCCACTGAAACTGCTCAACAAATTTTGTTTGCAGTAATGACCCAATCAAAATATTGTTGTGCATATTATTATGGATTTCACACCAACTAGTTTTTTTATGAATTATTCCCCTTTGAAAGCAGAATTATTCCCCTTTGAAGTGTCTGTAAAAATTTAAGTGGGGTTGGGGTGGTAATCAGTGATCATTAGAAAAACTTTTTCTAGTTATTTTTTGTGTGACATTTAAAGGACTAAGTTACAGTTATGTGACATCCAAATACAAATCTTTTCTTTGGTTAAGAATTCAAAGAATGTTTGGTTTTCTCTCCTACAACCCTGTATGTTTTGACTTATTTGATAGGTACAATTTTTGTTATGCCCCCCACGACGACATGTGGGGGGCATTAAGTTTTACTCATGTCGTCCGTCGGTACGAATTTCCATCAAGCTTTTCTCAGAAACTGTACATCAGAACAATTTGAAATTTGGCAGGGTGGTTCAGTATCACAAGTTGTACGTCCTAAGCGAGTTTCAGACCTGTCAGACAACTACTTCCTGTTTGCGACTGGGCCGATTTGAAAATGTGTAAACATGAGTATGAAAATTTCCGTCAAGCTTTTCTCAGAAACCGTACATCAGAACAATTTGAAATTTGGCAGGGTGGTTCAGTATCACAAGTTGTACATCCTAAGCGACTTTCAGACCTGTCGGATAACTACTTCCTGTTTGCGACTGGCCAATATGAAAATGTGTTAACATGAGTATGAAAATTTCCGTTAAGCTTTTCTCAGAAACTGTACATGAGAACAATTTGAAATTTGGCAGGGTGGTTCAGTATCAGAAGTTGTACGTCCTAAGCAACTTTCAGACCTGTCGGACAACTACTTCCTGTTGCGACTGGGCCGATATGAAAATGTGTTAACACGAGTATGAAAATTTCTGTCAAGCTTTTCTCAGAAACCGTACACAAGAACAATTTGAAATGTGTCAGGGTGGTTTAGTATCACAAGTTGTACGTCCTAAGCGACATTCAGACCTGTTGGACAACTACTTCCTGTTTGCGACTGGGCCGATATGAAAATGTGTTAACATGAGTATAAAAATTCCCGTCAAGCTTTACTCAGAAACCGTACATTAGAACAATTTGAAATTTTTTTTTTTTTTTTTTATTTGTTTTTCAGTCAGGCTTTTAACAATCCCTGTACATGGTCACCTGACCAGGACATGCAGGGTTATAAGAAAAAAAAAATTACAAAGAGCTGACTTAATTATATTACATATGTATAGTTTTAAAGAACAATGAAGGAAATATAAACAAGAAGTGTCACATACATTCGCTCACACTTTCACACACCAAATTCACTAAACCAGTTAAAGACTTTTTTGTATGTATAAAAAGGTGTCTTATTAAATTAACAATATTGAATTAACAATATAGGATAAATAGCATAACATAAATTTGAAGTTTTAAAGTAGTAAAAATAAATAAAAATCAAATAAGATGAAGGGAAGGGGCCCAAAACTTTTCAAAAAGTAAAACAATTAGAAATTTGGCAGGGTGGTTAAGTATCACAAGTTGTACGTCCTAAGGGACTTTCAGACCTGTTGGACAACTACTTCCTGTTTGGGACTTCCTTTAGCGAGGGCATCTGTGTCCACATTCTTCAATTTTTTCTCACAGTTGCCATATATTTCTAAAATACTGTGCATTCAAATTGCCACTATAAAAAAAAAGTTTTGGTTGAATCCAACTTTTCTAGTTAGGTAGGTAAGGAGGATGTTATGGGATACAATTAGTTTAAATTGCTATTTTATGTAAATTTTGCATTGTGGCTATTACTATCAGAATAAATTGTGGCTATCTTGAAGAATTAAAATATCAAAACATTTCTTTAACACACAGTACATATTGTTATGGAGGACTGAGGAAGAAGTGGGATGTTCAACCACCTACATTACCAGAACTGGAAATCACCACTAATACTACAGTAAGTCTAAAAAGTCACTACTAATACTACAGTCAGTCTAAAAAATCACTACTAATACTACAGTAAGTCGGTAATGAATCACTACTAATACTACAGTAAGTGTAAAAAATCACTACTAATACTACAGTAAGTCTGTAATGAATCGCTACTACATGTAATACCACAGTAAGTGTAAAAAATCACTACTAATACTACAGTAAGCCTGTAAAGAATCACTACTAATACTACAGTCACTCTGTAAAAAATCACTACTAATACTATTCAGTCTCTAAAAAATCACTACTAATACTACAGTAAGTCAGTAAAAAATCACTACTAATACTACAGTAAGTCTGTAAAAAATCACTACTAATACTACAGTCTGTAAAAAATCACTACTAATACTAGTCAGTCTGTAAAAAATCACTACTAATACTACAGTAAGTCTGTAAAAAATCACTACTAATACTACACTAAGTCTGTAAAAATTCACTACTAATACTTCAGTCAGTCTAAAAAATCACTACTAATACTACAGTCAGTCTGTAAAAAATCACTACTAAAACTACAGTCAGTCTGTAAAAAATCACTACTAATACTACACTAAGTCTGTAAAAATTCACTACTAATACTACAGTCAGTCTGTAAAGAATCTACTAATACAACTGCAGTGCATCTGTATATAATCACTTCTAAATAAAAAGTAACAGAACAGTCGACCAGAAGCAATAAACCATAAGACAGTGAAAACAATCCGAAAGAGACAAAGACACACAACATAATCAAACATAAAATCTACAATAAATATATTACTAATCACTGTCAATGCTACAGTAAGCCTAAATTTAAAAACTACTTACAGTTAAGTAAGTCTCAGTAATCAATTCTTGTGCAGTAGATTTGTATATGGATATCAGTCATTGAATTTAATACATGTATTGTACTCTCAGACAAAGCATCTTTGTAAATCATTTATGAAAAATAAGAAAAATATGTCATACAGACAATTGTTTAAAGGGGAGATAACACAACTTGTCATAATTAAAGGGAGATATGACAAACTGAATTTTCCATTGAGTTTTACATTGTTGACAATATAAGTGTTTTCTCTTGTAATTTTTGTCTTGCCTGCGACGAAAGTCGCTGGAGGCGAGACATATGTATGTTAATCCGGCGGCGGCGGTGGCGTAAACACTTAACATCTTGCTTCATATCTTTGTAAGCCAAAGCCCTAGGTCCATCAAATTTGGTCCAGAGGTAGCTTATGATGAGTACTTGCCAGTCAGACACCTGTCACCTGATCTTGACCTCAATTTCACGGTCAGGCGACTACGTTAAAGTTTTTAGGTTACGACAGTTCCTCTGTAACTACGCATGGTAGGATGACAATATTTGGTGTATAGGTTGCTGATGACTAGTACATGACTGTCTGGTAGGTGTCACCTGACATTGACCTCAATTTCACGGTCCAGCGACTACGTTAAAGTTTTTGGGTTACGACAGTTCCTCTGTAACTACGCATGGTAGGATGACAATATTTGGTGTATAGGTTGCTGATGACTAGTACATGACTGTCTGGTAGGTGTCACCTGACATTGACCTCAATTTCACGGTCCAGCGACTACGTTAAAGTTTTTGGGTTACGACAGTTCCTCTGTAACTACGCATAGTAGGATGACAATATTTGGTGTATAGGTTGCTGATGACTAGTACATGACTGTCTGGTAGGTGTCACCTGACATTTACCTCAATTTCACGGTCCAGCGACTACGTTAAAGTTTTTGTGTTACGACTGTTCCCCTGTAACTATGCAGGGTATGGTGACAATATTTTGTATACAGGCCGCTGCTGATATTTAATGCTATTTACGTAATGCTTATGACGAAATTTATTTTCGTTACTGATGCCGAATTCAGGCGAGACGTTTTTCTGTGTCCACACTTGTATATATATATATACTGCACCACTCATCTTAAGAATAATTCTCCTATCCTTCAGTTGGACATTTTTTGTTTTATGTTTCACTGAGTATATTGAGAGGGCCTCAGTGACGAGTGGTTAAGGTAGTCTGCTATTGATCACATGATCTGTCAACACTGACGTTACTGGCATGAGTCTCACTGTGGGCAGGGTGCTCTCGATTCTTCACTTACAAGGATTGCAACTTTTCCTAACGAAGGTCGGGGGTTTTCTCTAATTTGTTTGTTTTGTTTGAATGATGTTTAACGCCATTTTCAGCAATTTTTCATCTATATCACGGCGTCCAGTTTTTATTGGGGGAGGAAGCCGGAGTACCCGGAGAAAACCCCCGACCAGCATTAGGAAACTGGCAATCCTTGTCAATTAAGATTGGAGTTGTGTACACCCTGTCTGCAGTGAGAATCGAAACCCGCATTCTCAGTGTTGACAGACCACGTGATCAATAGTAGAAGAACTATCTTAACCACTCAGCCACTGATGCCCCCAGTTCACTAATAAATGTTGTGCTGATAAAATGCATATAAAATGTAACGATTTATTTTTAGCCTGGCAATGAAGATGACGAGATCCATACAGCCTCTTGTCAGTTGGTATGTGAGTGGGCTCATAAACTTCTCAATGCAAACTTCCAGAACATCCGAGACCTGGCCGAGTACCTCATCAGTAACCTGTGTGTCAATAGTAAATCTGTGGCCGCCTTTACTGTCATTGCTGCCATGGAGGATGCTGGGATACAGAACATTAAAGGTAATGCTACTAACTGGAGTCTTTTTAAACAGTATCTCAATATTAGATATGTAAAAAGCTGCATTTTTAATTGATTAATTTACACATTTGTGACCAGTGGGGATTTACATAATTCAATCTTTTGGTAAAATTTTGACAAAAGTAAGATCAAGTTCCAAGGTAAATCTGTATATTGGTAAATACACAAACTGTGCTTTTTCGATGAGCAGATCTAGATATTTTCTGTAACCACACTCGGCTTCTAAAGAAATGATCTTGTAAAATCATGTAGTCCTGAAATGAATGATGTTAACTTCTTCTGTAATTATTAGAAGCCTGGTTTTGTTAAAGTTAATATGTCTGTTCCATTCTATTAAAATATATATAACAAAATGGCTTTATATAAGCAAAAATTGAAATGTGTAACATTACACATATTAACCACTACTGTACAGCAGAATATCACGGGTCCTCTGCTCAAGTTCATTTTAATTTGAAGACTTTAGAGGATCCATCGGGGAATTAGGTCTGTGGCAGTCTATCCTGGGAATGCCTCTCCACAGGGTTGGGGCTATAATTAGGTCCTGGGAATGCCTCTCCACAGGGTTGGGGCTATAATTAGGTCTGTGGCAGTCTATCCCGGGAATGCCTCTCCACAGGGGTGGGACTAAAATTAGGCCTGTGGCGGTCTATCCTGGGAATGCCTCTCCACAGGTATGGGGCTATAATTAGGTCCTGGGAATGCCTCTCCACAGGGGTGGGACTAAAATTAGGTCTGTGGCAGTCTATCCGGGGAATGCCTCTCCACAGTGGTGGGGCTTTAATTAGGTCCTGGGAATGCCTCTCCACAGGGGTGGGACTAAAATTAGGCCTGTGGCGGTCTATCCTGGGAATGCCTCTCCACAGGTATGGGGCTATAATTAGGTCCTGGGAATGCCTCTCCACAGGGGTGGGACTAAAATTAGGTCTGTGACGGTCTATCCTGGGAATGCCTCTCCACAGGTATGGGGCTATAATTAGGTCCTGGGAATGCCTCTCCACAGGGGTGGGACTAAAATTAGGTTCTGGGAATGCCTCTCCACAAGGGTGAGGCTATAATTAGGTCCTGGGAATGCCTCTCCACAGGGGTGGGGCTATAATAGAATTTCAATTTCTATGGTAGTACATACGACAGCATTGTCAGTGTATTGATTGCCTAAACATAGATACCCTGCAGGATAAAATTTAAATAGAAAGAAAACATTGTTGGTAAAAAGCACTGCTGAAAATAATGTCCACGTTTATTGTATGATGATTGACAATTATTAATTTTGCAAGTAATCTTGAAGAACATAAATTTGTTTAACAGGAAGCTGGTTCTTGTGGAATTGGTGCCACTTGAACAAGTTTGTTAAATATTTGTGGTTTTTATTATCGTACATTCAAGTCATCAAATGTATTTATGTTTAGGATGTGTGTTATAGTTGTTACACTGTAATGTTGATTGTTCAACAGTTTGTACAACAAACTCACTTTATTCAAAAACAAATCTTTTTGGACAGAAAAATCCAGTGGGGTTGTGAACATGTTCTCAATTTGCTATTTAAAAACAATACAGCAGACTTTTTAAATGTTTGTTTAAGGTTTGAATGGTGTTTAACGCCACTTTCAGCAATTTCTCAGCTATATCATTGCACCCAGTTTTTATTGGGGAAGGAGGACAGAGTACCATGGTGAAAACCCCGACCTTGGGTGGGAAAACTGGAAAATCCTTGTCAATTAAGATTGTAGTCGAGTACACCCTGCCCAGAGTGAGACCCAAACCCACAACCTCTGTGTTGACTGAGACAAACTACCTTAACCATTAAAAGCAAACTTTTCTATTCCATACTTACATGTACAAAATAAATAATTTTTCTTTCAGAACCTTCTCTGTTTTCCAACACCACAGGAGGTGATCGGCATAGAGAGACTCAAATGCTTCTCCAGAGAAAACTTCAGGAAGGAAAACTCCTTCGTGAACAAAAGAAAAAACTACAACAACAACGTGAGGAAAATGAACAAAAATTGAAAGAATCTCATGATCGACAAACACCATGTATTCAATCACCATCCCTTCAGCAGGTGTTGAAGTCACCAGTTAAACGGTTGTTTGAGGAAGGAAATCCTACAAAACAAGGGAAAACGGACATTCAGCGGAGTCAGTCGGTTGTTGTTGTTCACCAGACAAAGGGCAAACATGAAAGGTCAAAGTCCATTGCTGGATTGGACGTGGAAATGGTTAATATTGAGAATGAGAAAAATTTAGCTCTTGTGAATAAAAAAAATAAGAAAAAAATGCCCTTCAATGAAAACCAATGTGAAGAAGTTATTCCCTTAAGCGAGAACCGGCGTGAAGAAGTATTTCCCTTAAACGAGAACCGACATGAAGACATTTTTCCCTCAAAGGAAAAAGAGCATGAAGAAATTACTCAATGTAAAATAAACATGGAAGTGATTCAGAAGAATTCAAACAATAATGCATGGATTGTAGATCAGGGGAAAGAAAATGTTTGTTGCAAGGTTAGTGAAAGTGAAAGTAGAACTTCTGATGAAGTTGATGGAAGCCATCCACTTACTGACAGTGTTGTTACCATGGAAATTGAAACTGAGAATACTTCTAGTCCAGTAAACCATGTAATTAGAAAGCCGTCACTTGTTTCCGCTAATGTATGGAACAATCCTGCATCCAACAAGAACAGTGTTGTCATTGACACAGATAGTATCAAGCAGTTATTGAGTACTGTAACTGACATCAAAGAAAACGATTGTACGCCTCTGATCAGCTCAACCAATCATTCATCTAGGAGTGCATTTGTTCCATTTTCTCAGATTCAGAGTAGGAAAGATCCAGTTTCTGAACTTTGTAAAAACCCGTCCATAAACTTAACTCACAGTGATGGTCAAATATTCATAACTGTCCCAGACAACTTTGACATTTCTAAACTTCCGTCCAGTTGTTTTGAAAGAATTGAAAAAGTTGAAGGTTTAAGTCAATTTCTTATTGTGGATGGTCACGCTGCATTGAGTAATGGAAGCACAACACACAATGAAGAAAATATTACAGGAAAAGTAGCATTTCAGCCGGTTCTTAAAAGTGGAATAATTGCTCCAAGTAATTTGGTGTCAAAGTGTCAGACACGAGTAACAGATCATAAAATGAGTACAACAGCAAAAAACGCTGGAAAAATAGTGTCTACTTCAGTAAGAAATACAGGGAATATAGTGCCTCAACACCTGATCTCGTCAGATGGCAAGCTTTTTCTTCCAACTAAACAAGGAGGAAATAGTGAAATAGATGCTGGAGAGAAACCTCCATCTGGTCAAGCAGCAGTCCTGCCACCTGGTGGAAACATTACTCCTGTTGTAAACACAGTCTGTAGCCAGCTACTGAAACAAATGGCACAGACAACTGTTATATCTGTGCAGACAATAGAAACAAAGGACAAATGTCTTAGAAAAACAATTGATATCTCCTCCAAGTCATTTCCTGTTTCCAACCGATCATCTGTAAGTGTTGATACGTCAAATTGTCAGGAAAGTGTTCAGTCTTCAACTATTCCATTGGTAACACGAGTCTCAACTCCACACCATCCAGTATCCATAAAGCAAACCTGTATTCCACCTGTCGTCATAAGTTCATCAGCCATATCTACGAATGTTACACTACTTAGTTGTTCATCTGGATCTTCTGATTCGTTAACTGTTGTGAATTCAACGCCAACAGCTGCTATATGTTCATTTGTCAATACTCAGGAGAACGTGGACAATTCTATTTCTAATCAGACTCCGCCATCAACTCCTAAGAAATCCACAAAAAGCAGGTTTGCACCTATACGTCCTAAAGCATCACCAGTTAAAACAATTTCATCAATTTTAAAAGACACAAAAATTACAACATCTGAGATTTTTGTGTACGACAGATCCAAGCCTGTTTCTGAACTCTTAAAAGAAAAAAGAGCACGGGAGGCTGAACTTGCTATCAAAAACCAACAAACTTCATGTGTAACAGGGACCAGTATAGACATATCATCCAATCACGTTAATTCGGGTACAAAACCACAGATGTGTTCAGAGAAAACAATCCCAGGCTCATTTATAATACCTACAGACAGAAATATTAACATGAAAAATCTCTTCAATGTCGGAATGTCGCCCAACATACAGTCGAATGCATTCTTAGCTGATGGAGAGACATTAAATAAATTACAAGGAGGACACATACAAGTTCCTGCTGGACTAATACCAGTGGGGAAATCGGGAGATGTCGTGTATGTTATTAACCAAGTACCGAATTTCTCGCCAAATAAATCACGACCCACTTCACTTAGTTTATATACAGATGCTGAAGATGAGAAGAAGTTACAGAAGCAGAGTGGAGTTGAGTCCCCTGATTTGAATGATGATGATACCATGGACATTGAAGATGTATTGAAAATGTATGCAGAGAAAGAAAATAAAGTTACAAGTCAAACACCATCAAAGTTGGCAAAAATTGAAGATGACAATCAAACTGTTCACTCTCGGCCTGGATCGCGATGTTCTGCAGATACGCCAGGGGGTAGAAAAAGAAAATTTATGAATAATGAAAATGGTTCCTTTAAGTTATTTGGTCGTAAAAGATTAAATTCTGGAGATGACTTTGATGAGGATGTTATTGTTTGTGATACTTTACAAGAATCTGAAGAAAATAGACGTGAAAGTCGTTCTTGCACTTTCGAAATTGACAGTCATGATCACACTAGTGGGATGATAAGCTCTTCAATAAAGTACGGCAAACAGCGTTATCCTGATATCAGCATGTTAGAAATTGATGCTTTGATAGATCTAGTACAGCCTGTCCAGCCACACTTAGCATTACAGAAGAAAACAGTTAGTTCTACAGGGGTCGGAGTCAATTCACTGTCTCTGAGAAAATCTCAACAACAATTGTTGAAAGAAAAGCCCCTGCTGGACGAAAGAATCAGTAGTTTCCTTCAGAAAAAGGACAAGAACTTTTCAGAATCTGACTGCTTTGGAACAAGGTCAAATGATGGACCGGGTAACATTGAAGTGACATCACTCATGGATTTAGATAGACATAACTCACCATCTCATCAAATAAATATTGGTGAATATGATGAAGATGACGGTCTTCAGAGTAGTACAGGGTTCGTTCTCCCTTCAAATCCTGCTTTACCCATGGACGACGAGAGTGACTTGCCTAAAGATGTAGCTGATTTTATAACTGATGTTTTTACTGGTGTAATTACAGGAAGTGAGATGAATGGAGAGTTTACAGGAAGTGAAATGAATGGAGAGTATATTAACATAGACCATGTTAATGAAGAGGCATTTATTAATGAGCAAAACACTAACCAACATTTGGCAGAGCCCTTGCAGCCAGAGACCAGTAGAATTCTGACAATTTGTCACGAAAATTTCCATCAGGGAGGGACTGTATCACAGGGACCTCAAGAAGTTAGAACTGCATCAAAGTTAGTAGAACGTCCTTCAAATATCGGAGAAGTCAACTTTGCCAGTCCCCAAAGACCAGCAGGCCGTAGACAAAGAACTCCCTCTGTTGAGAGGATAACTTCACAAATGACAGATCGTAGATCAGTACCGACACCTACCTTGTTTCCAAGTCCAATTCACTCAGCCGTGACAAGAAGACGTGAAACCTCAATAGATAGAATGACCAATCAGACACCTTATTCTGATCCTGGTTATGGTAGTATTGGGGCTAGTCCTATCTTAAATCCAACACCACTTTCTCAAAATATTACATGTGACACTTCAAACAATTCAGGACAGAACTCGAGCTTTATGTCCACTCGAGCTGACTCGGCTCAGAGTGTTGCCAGTGATGCGGCCACATTTAGTCCAGTTTCATTAGCTTCGCCGAGGTTCCAGACATCAACGCCATATCCAGTGAGATCTCCTTGTCCTACTCCAAGTAGGAACATCTTGCAGAGTCCAATTGATGGACCTGGACAGTCATTCATTCCCATCCAAGGGTCACAATTCCAGATTGATAGCAATGTGACCTTGATCAAACCTGTTGTCACGGTTGCTAGTTCACAGGTCAGTGAGCCATCGACGACAACACAGGCTAAGGAACAAAATAAACTCAGGAAAGACTTGATTGGGATAGGCAGCATTTTACCCAGAAATGAAAGGCAGAAACCTCCGCCATCTTACTGTGATGCGTTGCTATCACAGTTTCAGTCAAATGGAAGAGTAGAGCAAACTAGATTGTCTGGTAAAGGAGCATTTGATGTCCCTACACACAAAACGGAACAATCAAAATCTGACATTGTAGAGAACAATTCTGTGCTGTCTGGGCCATTCTCCTACAAACTGGCCTTAATGTCTACAAAGTATGACGATCACAAGAGGACATCTAAAGACCTGCATAACCGGTCATTACCAGAACATTTACTGCAGCGCAGTGATTCTCATTTACTGCAGAACAGTGATTTACATTTACTGCAGGACAGTGATTCCAAATTATTGCAGGACCACAAGCTTTTCTCTGATCAAGAAAAATCCATTCAAATTGAAACCATTAAAGCTAATCTACAGAATAGTTTGCCACATGGCAATGGTATGCCACACAGCAGTGATTTTAGCAGTTTGCCACGTGGCAGTGTTTTCATTCCAAACTTTATTGACCAGGATTTAACAAGGGCCCAGTCACATGTCAAGAGGTCAAAGAAAAAAGTGGTACATACACTATCAGATGACCATATGTTGGGTAAAAGGGTGGACGATGACATTGAATTTATGGCTAAAAGAAATTTGTCTCTTGATTTAGAACACAGTACAAGCTTCAACGAGGACGACCTTGAGACGACATTAGAAGACCTTAAGTCATTAGATGGCCAATATTTTACACAAGATAATTTGATGGACTACCAGAGACAGTAGTTGTACATTTTATTCATAATTGTTCAGTAATGGCATTTGAAGTATATTATACTGGTATAATTATCCTAACTTGTATTGGAATAATTTTCTTTAAAGAATTCATAAATAAGGAAAAAAATATATTTAGATTAAACGTCATTTATCTTTTAATTCAATTTCTTCAGTGAAAAAACTTCACCATATAACATAATAGACTGTTTAATATATCTTGCCATTATTGGCACACTGCCACAAATGTTCATACATTAGCAACCATTAGACTTACAATAGGAGTTCTAACAGATTTAAGGGTGTTTATTATTCAAGCTTGACAATTCCCAACACATGATGTACATAGCTTCGTAATCTATCCAAGTAAAATTTTTAATTTTTACAATTTTTTTTGTTAATTAAGCACAATCTTTGTTAGAGGTGACAGTGTTATAAGAATTGTTACATGTAGCTTTGGTTTTTAAATTTGTTATGGTTTTGATTTTTATCACATTTTGTTGGAAACTTTGGGTTTTTTTTGTTTATTTGTGGATGGTTTTGGGTGGGGTGGAGTACTGTTTTTTTTTAAATAACTGGTTCAGTTCTGTTGCTGGTATCTGCATGACCTTTGATCTCATTGCACTTACATGTACAGATTATTTATTGATTTTCAATGTTATTACAAGTTGAAAATGCAGTTGAATAATGTACAAAATATTGTATGTACATGGTTTAACCTAAGTCATGACATAATTTGTGCTTTTGTACATAATATCTCCTCAGTTTTTGTCAGCAGCTTTGTACAACTTTTACTTAAAATTTGGAAATTTAGTCCTAACTGTATACAATGGGAATTCAAAAAGATCTGTTTGTTTCCTGTAGAAGTAGTAAAAATATTTTGTTCACTTTTCAAATGTTTTTGTAAACAAATCCATTTGGATATAACAATTAAGAAAATTTTTAATATGGATTTCTGGATCTCTGTCAATGGATTTCTGGATCTCTGTCGATGGAGTTCTTGATCTCTGTCAGTGGAGTTCTTGATCTCTGTCAATAGTGTTCTAGATCTGACGATGGAGTTCTTGATCTTTTGCTGGATTTCTTGTTCTGTTGACCATTAAAAAAACTTAACTAGACACAGATTCTTTTAAAGCTGTTGACAAAGAACTGAATAAGAACAATATATTTGAATATGTATATATATATATATTTTATACAGAGCTTTTGATAAGTATTAAGTGCTTTTTGATATCTACATAATTAGTGCTTTCAAAAGTGTCCCTTAACAATTGAATTGCCAATCTAACTTATTTTTGTCATGAACAACATTGTCATGTCAAATTATAAGTGTTTTGTACACTCCAGCTCACATGTTGGTTGTTTACATTACACGTTAATATATTTTATGGACGCAATCTGGCCCCAGCGCCATAAAACCTTTTGAGTAAAAATATTTTTATCAGCATGAGAATTTTCTCAATTACATTAACAACAAGGGAAAATGAAAGATTTGATTGGATTAAATTGAGAAAAAAAAAATTCTCAGCAAAGAAAACTTTATGGTGCTAGGCCCAGATCTTCCTACTACTTAACTGTTTGAGTTTTTGTGTTCCCGCATGCTGATCCGATGATCAAAGTTAGTATTATTTTAGATCACAAAGTTTTGTTTGCATTTTACACTGTGTAGTTGATCTACATGAAAACATGCATGCTAGATATATACCTAGAACAACATTACAGAGAACAAAGATTTGTCAGATTTAGTCATTTTGATGTACTGATTATTTATATGGTCAATAATTCTCTATAAATGTTAATAATTGGGTTTTTCATTTGATAATTCGAAGTGTCAACCATTTCATTTTATTATTTTTTTAAAAGGGGGGGCGGGTGGTGGATAATGCTGTTATTTTGTCTCCTGATCTAACAAAAAGGAGGTTGCCTAAATTAAATATGTAGTCATTGGTTTTTTAAGGAGAAAAGAATCAAATATATGTAGAGTGGGAAATAAATAACAGATGATCGATTTTATGTATGATTATGTACTACTTCTTAAAATGAACCAATCGGTTTTCAGGCATTAATTCCTGTAAGTCTTCATTTAGTATATCTGTCTTGTGTATTGGTTGTCAACATTTGTAGGAATATATGTAAATAATTTTTTTTCTCTAATTGTATTGCATTCAACAAGGTAAATATTTGACCTTTCAGCCAATTTTTTTCAAGTTAACAGGGATCAATTTTGACAGCATTTTGTTTAAATTTACATCAAAATTATTACAGATGTATATTCAATTGATGGGACTGTTGAATGCAATATAGAATTGTATAAGCATACTTTCTCTAAGTAATTTATATAATTATAATTTATAAATTCCTTTGATCTCATTTATAATAGCTAGATATTTAATGAAGCTTTTGTGCCTTTATTATGACTCATTTCCAATCAGTTTTGTTGTGTTCATTATAGAAACAATTTGTGGATTTAGACAAAACAATTGATATGTGTAAATCTGGTTTCAAAAACAAGATTTCTAAATTGGTTAGTTATTTATAGGTCTTTTTATGAATCAGACAGCTAGAACTATCATAATTGAAATTCATAGAAAAATATGAATTATTTAATTTTTTTATTTAAATTAAGACATGAATAGCAGGTATCTTTTTGGACATGTGAGATATCTTTGCTGTAATTATAGGTTATTTACGTTCTTTGAAACGAGATGCGTTTTCTCATTCATATCTCATCGCAGGGCGAATGCCCTGAGATGAGATGACGAGAAAATGCATCGAGTTTCATAAAACGTAAATAACCTATAAATACATTCTGTTGCTGCTTGACAGTTATCCCCTATCAGGCAGTTTTGTAGTGAGGAGTTATCTCCCCTGTTTGGCAGTTTTGTAGTGCATTTCATGGAATTAATATGTCTTAGATCCTAGTCAGTAACAAAAATTGGTAGTGAGTTTGTTACATAACCTAATTTTTACACACAAATTTTATTAATATTGGCCATTATCAGCCTCTTTCTGGTTCTAAGACATACCTGTAGCCTGTTTCTAGGTTTTAGATACATACCTATAGCCTCTGTCTGGTTCTTAAACATACCTGTACTAAATTAATCAATTGAAGCTACAATGATTTTATTTCTAATGGCTAGCTCATGTTTCTGTCTTGTATCTTGTATGTAATGCTTCTTTCGTTACTCTTATGAAATTACATTTACATAAGAAATTTTCTAATTTTGTGTACTTTTATTAATTTTGTAAATTAACTAAAAAAGGAAATTTTGGGGAATGATTTATTTTGATAGATGTGAGCTGCCGTTTATTTTTGGTAAAATTTGATTTTTGTTTGTTTTGCTTTGCTTCAAACATTACTCTAGAAGCAGGAGATGTATATTTTAGTTTTCAGGTACAGGTTTCTATTTTATTATTTCATACAGTTGTATTTAAAAGATACTAAACACATGTATATATAATAATTTTACAAACCCCAAATTTTAAATGTAAAAGGTTGACTCATTAAGATTAACATGTATTAACTTTTACATGGTAGCAGGATTTTTGTTGTTGCCATTAACCAAGGTTTCCTTTGATATCTTAACACAAATTAACATTAACTTAGCTTCCCACTGGCATCTGAACACAAAATTACAATTCTGGTATCCCAGCACAAAGCTTCCTCTGGAATTGTAACTCAAATTCATGTTAACCGTATGGTTGTTTAAATGGTGTTGCAACACAAATTAACATTAACTAAGCTTCCCACTGGCATCTGAACACAAAATTACAATTCTGGTATCCCAGCACAAAGCTTCCTCTGGAATTGGAACTCTAAACATGTTAACCAAATGGTTTCTCAAATGGTGTCACAACACAAATTAACATTAAAAAAACCTTCCTCTGGTATTGCAACTCAAATTAACATTAACAAACCCTTTCTCTGGTATTGCAACTTTAACATTAACAAAGGTTTGTACTGGTATCACAACAACTAATTGTGTTCACTTTATAATTGTAGCCTTTATTTATTATGCTAATACTCTTTATTTAACATATCTATTTATTTAAGCTTCATTCCAATGATTTTTTCCGTCCATTTTTGTTAATTATTTCATTTTATTGTGTCCATCATTCAAATAAATTTTTCTGTAAACTCATTCATCTGAAAAGTTATTTCCCATGAATTAATCATCCTCACGTAGGGGTTTCTGTGTCCTCGAAATCCTGACAAACTTAGCTAGGAAATTCTTTGGCAAGAACATTTTCATATGTAAAATCTTCAAAATATTAACTGATGAAATTGCTTGAAAGATGCAAGTGTTTGGCAGTAGTCATTCTTACTCTTTCTTGAGTTGGAAGAAAACGTAACGCATCTGATATATAACACGGTAATAACAAACTATTAACACTACTGTACAAAATACATTAATTTTCACATAGTCTATACAACACATCCGTTTGGTTTATTTACAATGGACATCAAGATATCCTAACCAAGTCGTGAATTAAAGCCAGCTTTTAATTGGCTACATTCAGGTATGATGTAGCCAATCAAAATAGTGACTTCTAGCCCAGGAATTTCCCAACTAAGTTTGTCAGGGTTTCGTTGACACATGTAGACACAGAAACCCTGACTTGTAAGGATGTTAATTAATGAATGGTGTACTAAACAGATTATTTGCAAGATGATGCAAAACCTTAGTTATAACAACAGCTGAAGTTATATTTTTGATGTATTTAACTAATCTTTTTTATATTTTTCTGGCAATGATATTAAACAGAAACTGAAACCGCCAGTTAGTGGCATATTTAGACATCTCTGGTGGCACAATTAAAAAAAACCAGTTTTTAATTTTGCAGTCAAACAAGCATGGACTTGGAAATATAATGTAGACTATATATATTTATATTATCTGTTGAATTTTGCTTTATAAAAACAACTTTTAACTTTACATTTGTAGTCTTACTCCTACACAAACTACCAAGCAAAAACATGTTTTAGGACTTTTAGAAGTACAAGTTTTAGGACTTTTAGAAGTACAAGTTTTAGGACTTTTAGAAGTACAAGTTTTAGGACTTTTAGAAGTACAAGTTTGAACATTGTAATTGGTTAATGTTGACACTATTTAGATTGTATTGCATTTTACAAAACATACATCATATTTATACAAGTATGAGAAATCATTAGTATGTTTTTTTAAACAAAATTTTTTAAATATTTGTGAATTGAAATTTGTGATTTGCTGTTTTTTAAGTATAGAATTTTATAAATGAAAATTTTATTGTAGAAACTATTGTTTTTTTGTTTTATCCTCCCTCTGGGGCCTCCATGGTCTAATGATTACAACTGAGTTCAAGTGTCACTTAGGACAGGGTGTGCTTGACTCCAATCTTAATTGACAATGGGGGCCTCGGTGGCCGAGTGGTTAAGGTAAGTCGTCCACTATTGATCACGTGGTCTGTCAACACTGAGATTGCGGGTTCGATTCTCACTGCAGGCAGGGTGTACTCGACTCCAATCTTAATTGACAAGGATTGCCAGTTTTCCTACCGCAGGTCGGGGGTTCTCTCCGGGTACTCCGGCTTCCTCCCCCAATAAAAATTGGACGCCACGATATTGGACGCCACGATATTGCTGAAAAATTGCTGAAAGTGGCGTTAAAACACCATTCAAACAAACAATAATTGACAACGATTGCTATTATTCCTATCCAAAGTAGTGATAACTTCGGCTTACTCCCGGAGAACAACTGGACGCCAAGATATAGGGTGAAAAATTGCTGAAAGTTTTTTAAACACCATTCAAACAAACAATGGTATCCTTTCCCCCCTCTAAAACATAGTGTCAGGTTATTGTGTTGCAGTATTTCTCCTTTTTTGAACGCTGGACTGCTCACGGTCGACCAACAGAGGTGTCCAGCGGATCCCAAGGTGGGGGATTTGGGATGTCCTCTTATTGAGGGTTTTTTCTGGTTCTAATACTGAAATAATGACCGTGAACCACAATAGAGAGTGTCATGAACATAGCACACTAACGATCCCATATACTGACATCGAAAGAGACAGTAGACTTATTTTAGCTGCTACAAAAACGATTAATTCTCCGTTTAAAATTTTTAGCTATATTGTGGGGTCAATAATTTGGGCAAGATGCAGGAGTACCGGCGAAAAACCCGGCATTAGGAAGGAAAATAAGAGAATTTTTTTTAAATATACGTTTGGGAATCAAACTTGAATATGTCGAGAGTATATACTCCTGTTAAATGCACTGTTGGCATTAGTACGGAAATTCATCATTTTGGAGTTAAAGGTCTCTAAATTGAAAAAATATAATTAAAAATCAAGACATATCTCCTTGAGAGTTACAAAGTTGCATTGATATTGTCAATATAGACATCGTCGGGACATTTAAATCGGCATCGACTCCGCTCTGCTAATACACAACATCTCTCCCGATATAGACAATGCCGAGACATTTAAATCTGCCTCGACTCCGCGCAACTATTACACAGCATCTTTTACCGATGGAGGAAAACATTAGACAATATGCTTGTCAGTACAATTTTATCTACAGTGTTCAGGTGTTAGTACAATTTTATCTACGGTTTTACGGTGTTAGTATAATTTTATCTACGGTGTTCCGGTGTTATAGAAATAGAAAAACCAATAAAAATAACCATGGCTCAGAAATAAATGTCTGGTCGCATTATTTGAGATTGATTTTCCATAAAGAAAGGCTACCTTTTTGTTGACGGCCATAGAACTTATAAAGAGATGCCATCAACCTACTTACAAGTCTCTGTTCAAATAGCTATTGTGTTGGTCAACAGCAGCGTCCTGTATAGAACATCGGAATATCGATCGCAAGAACACCAAACTAAGCTGATGGAGAATTGCTATCAATGAACGAAAATGTTGGAGTCATTACACTTGTCTTAGTGTTTCCATTTGAGCTTTTTTGAGAGCAACCTGTAATAGGCCTTCCATTTGAGGTTTTTTGATAAGAAGGTCTCGGTAAGAGCAACCTGTAATCGACAATTTACGGAAGAATAAATGATGAAGGACCTCTTTAACATTCTGCGAAAGTTTGCTTTAATATGACAAGTAATTTCTGAGTAGAAGATTAAACCGTTTCGATCACCTAACTACATGTGGCAAAAGCCAAACACTGTAGCAAATTATTAACAAAAATCGGGCATATATGTTTAGAAAACTATTAACCGTCTATCGGTAGCGTATAACAGGAACAGGTTTGATGGTCCAACTCGTCAAAACGTACAAGTTATGCCATGTCGCGGTTGGATACTGCTACCAGAAACATCATCATCGGACGACTACAGGCTGAAGTCTCCCAAAGCGAGGTTGCACGGACCGAGAATGTGAACCTGCTACCAGAAACATCATCATCGGACGACTACAGGCTGAAGTCTCCCAAAGCCAGGTTGCACGGACCGAGAATGTGAACCAGAGTACCATTTCCAGACTACTGGCTCGATTCCAACAGACCGGTACTACTATTGACAGCACGTCAAGATCGGTACATCCGGGTATTCCATCTACGGAATCGAACAGTCACAGCAACAACAGCTGCAGTCGGATACCTGGATTGCGAAAAATCAGTTCCCAAAATGTCATAAACTAGTTCAGACAACATGGAAGTAAACCGTATTTTGGAGACGTTTTAATGGCGTTATATCGACGGAAAGAGATGGTGCAACAGGATGAGGCTCTGTACATTCCAGAACTGTCGCAGAATCTGGTTTATTGAATATTCGCGGTTTCTGCTCAAAAGCGTGATGGCAGAACACGTGTTTACCGCCGACGAAATGAACTATTCGCACAGTCATGTGTCCAGGAAGTGGATAGATTCGGGCGTGGGCGGCGATCTCAGATGACCGAAAACAGAGCTTGTGTACGTACCACGCAACTTAACGGCTCAGTGGTACAGAGACGATATCCTTCAACAACATCTTCTTCCAGTATCGACCAATGGAGGGAGTTATTCAAGCAGGACAATTCTATGCCGCACACAGCTCAACTAACCAGAGAGACTTTCTTGAGCGGAATACCATTAATGTGTTGCCATGGCCTTCAAAATCGCCCGATAAAGATTCCCATTAAACATCTATGGGACCAACTGGACAAACGTGTGCGCCAGCGCCAACCACACGTGACAAAGTAATATCGCCTAACATTCAACGTCTCAATTAAGACCATGAGTTTACACAACACACATATTAATAAATCCTAGAAATATCCCCAAAATGTCATATATCCTTACAATAGAACCAAACCTGTTGGAAAAATAGCAAAGAAAACCGACGCCGCAAGAAGAAAGCAGTGTTAAAGCCGCAAGAAGTAAGCAGTGGTAAAGCCGCAAGAAGAAAGCAGCGTTAAAGCCACAAGAAGAAAGCAGTGCTAAAGCCGCAAGAAGAAAGCAGTGGTAAAGCAGTGTTAAAGCCACAAGAAGAAAGCAGTGCTAAAGCCGCAAGAAGAAAGCAGTGTTAAAGCCGCAAGAAGAAAGCACTGCTAAAGCCGTAAGAAGAAAGAAGTGCTAAAGCAGTGTTAAAGCCACAAGAAGAAAGCAGTTAAAAAGCCGCAAGAAGAAAGCAGTGGTAAAGCAGTGTTAAAGCCGCAAGAAGGAAGCAGTGCTAAAGCCGCAAGAAGAAAGAAGTGCTAAAGCAGTGTTAAAGAAACAAGAAAGCAGTGCTAAAGCCGCAAAAACGTGGGCTTATCAGAAATCCAACATGTTTTCAAGAATACATTTATAATTTTTACAAAATCACATTCATAACTATGTTGGTTTTGGGAAATAACTTAAAATGTACACAATATGTATACAAATGGGAGGTAACTCTATTTTTTATTTGACGAAATCACAAACCCGTTCATTGCAGTTTTCGTTTCCACGTTCTCAGTGTAAAATATAATATGTAAGACATCGATATTATTATATACATCCAAAATCTCGGTGAAGTTAATAAATAATAAATAAAAGGGCAGAGGTCACTATCTCCAAAATATCGTGAAAGATTTCCACGTACATTTGTCCATTTATTTCGGGTTCACAGGTCGCTGCTATTGTTTAAGGTTCTACATACCACTGCCTAGGTATTTCAGGTGATACATACCGCTGACAATAATTTCTTTATGGAATATGTCAGGGTTTCGTGTGCAACTGTCGAGACTTTTGAGGATGAAAACATTTACCGGTAAGCTAAATGACAAGGGCGTAGGATATCTATAGTTGAAATGACATTAGTGGTCTAACCCCCAGTGGGTCCAGGGCGCGAGGGCAAACCCGGCATTTAGTATTGCAGAAACATTTGGAAACAAACTGAAAATTAAATGAATGAAAACACAAGTTAGATACTCAAAACATTCCGGATCTTTTAAATTTGTTCCACTGTCCTTATTGGCATAGTTTAATTCCCGACCATATATTTAGTATTGCCTCGAATATACAAATACATTGGAAAGAAATTAAATACTAGTCTTAACATAAAGCACGCTTACACTGTAGCAATCGAAATACTAAATATCACGTGACATATCAGGAAATACCCCGTGTACATGAATAATAACTATTTTTAAATTCATCTATTATATAGTCTTTTTCATTAAAGTTTCATTATCTCAGAGAATGCTGAATAAAAACAAAGATCTAGATTGGCAGTATTGGGCCACAGCTTTATTATACAAGTACAATAAATAGATAAATAAATAGATAAATAAATAAATAGATAAATAAATAGATAAATAAATAAATATATATATTTGAAATATAAGATAAGATTAAAGTTCAAGTCTATATATTGGTCGCCGCAACTTGATGGCAGACCATAAATGAATTAGCAACTGATATATATGGGGGATGAGTAACCCTGGGAAACAGAGGTTACTCCAGAATTTAGATATTTGCTAGTTGACAGTTAATAAAAAGGGTGGCCAGTGCAGTGAAAAATCTCCCAAATTGACTGAAATGACATATGCTCGTCACGTGTCGTTTCAGGCAACCGCCACAGAATGGGGGGTTTGAACTGCACAGCTGTGCCAATACTATGGCAAGCCAAAGCGGACAAAAAGCCGTATTTATTGATATTAATAGTTCATTTATTTATATTTAATAATTCATTTATTAATATCAATAATTCATTTATTGATATCAATAATACATTTATTGATATCAATAATTCATTTGTTAATATCAATAATGCATTTATTAATATCAATATTTCGTAGATTTATTAATATAAATAATGTATTTATTGATATCAATAATTCATTTATTGATATCAATAATTCATTTATTGATATCAATAAATGAATTATTGATATTAATAAATGAATTATTTATATCAATAAATCATTTATTGATATTAATAATTCATTTATTGATATCAATAATGCATTTATTGATATCAATAAATCGGCGAATTATTAATATCAATAAAGCGCCTAAATGAGAACAGAGCAAGTGCTCCCTGTTGTCAAAACAACATGCAATCTGCATCTTTTGTACTTTAGTGTACAGTACATAAGGGAGAATTTATTATTTTTTACCCAATCGGTTTGGCGACTAGGATTTGAATTATTAATATCAATAAATGATTTATTGATATCAATAAAGGAATTATTGATATCAATAAATGAAGTATTGATATCAATAAATGAATTATTGATATCAATAAATGAAGTATTGATATCAATAAATGAATTATTGATATCAATAAATGAATTATTGATATCAATAAATGAATTATTGATATCAATAAATGAATTATTGATATCAATAAATGAATTATTGATATCAATAAATGAATTATTAATATCAATAAATCAGCTCATTTTATTAATATGAATAAATGAATTATTGATATTAATAAAGGAATTATTGATATTAATAAAGGAATTATTGATATTTATTATAGAATTATTGATATCAATAATGGAATTATAAATATTAATAATTCCATTGAGAATTATTAATATTTATAATTTGAATTATTGATATTAATAAATAAAATTATAAATATCAATAAATAATTATTGATATTAATAAATGAATTATTGATATGAATAAATAAATTATTAATATCAATAAATACGGCTTTTTGTCCACTTTGGCTTGCGATACAATACTGTTCAATATATATCTATATATATAACTGATATATAACTAATATATAATAGAATGTATTTCTAGTATATATATGGCATATCTACATCAATAAGTAAAAATTGAAATAGCACTGTTATATTCAATATAATATATTTCTAGTATATATATGGCATATCTACATCAATATAAATGTGAATAACAAATTGAAATAGCACAAGAATGTCTGTGCTTGAATGTATATTCAAATTCAGAACTTCTAGTATACTTATGTTGTTGGTTTGAATGTTGTTGAACGCCACTTACAGCAATTTTTCAACTATATCATGGCGTTCAGTTTTTTATTGGTGGAGAAAGACGGAGAACATCCCGACCTACGGTGGGAAAACTTGCTCTAGTATATAAATTTAACTAAATATTTGCAGAACAGATATACAATTACGAATTTTTAGTATGCATATGTCATAGTAAACTAAATAATTGCAGCATGTAGATTTGTCTAAATATTTGTTTATGTAACATTTTTGGTCAATTACACGAACACAATTTGTCGAAATTATTTAAAAAAATTTCCAGCGACCAGAGCATAATAACATACAGAATTGCATTCTAACCAATACATTACCAAGATCATTCCGCCCAATTTTTATCATAATAAATTTTTGGAGGGTCTTCCAATTTAATAAAGGTTCCAATATAACCATCGAGTTAATGCATTCCTTATGATGTATAAGCAAAAAAGGCAGAACTTGTGTGTTTCCTTGCAAGGCTCCTCAATTCACAAGCTCCAAGCTGACTCAATACCTGAAAATATTCGAGAAAAAGAAGCGAAGTACCAATTTCATTAACGAGTTAGCAAAATATATTACAAGATGTTTGACCTGCCATACTTGTATAGCATTCGGAATCTGTAGTGTTTTGCTAATATACATGTATATACTAGAATAAAAAGCAACAAACATTTATAAAGATATCAAGTGTAAATTATGTGTAAACAGTTAAAGTTTAGTTACATGAAGGGATTCTAATATAATTTTTGAAAAAAAAAACATTGGATATCTGCATTCCAAGAGATTTTATATCTTCAGTTGACAATTCTTTCCATGGAGGAATGTTTTGCCATACCAATGTGAAAACAGTCTTTGAATTAAACAGGTAGTCCGGTGCCCACTGCGTGTTAGATCAAGTCTGGGCCTCTAAAACACAGAACTATGGACGCCCAGCTGGCGTGTGCCAAGAAATAAGATGTTAATTATTTGATAATAAAAATTGCCGGAGATGCATGTAATTCATTTATTTTAACTGGCCACATCGTAAATTGTTGCAAAAACAACGGTTACCATAAAAGAAATGTAAAATGAAACTGATCCCGGTAGTTCAATAAATTTTGTAACCAGTCTTAGTTAAGCTGTGTCCGGTATGACTTGTACCTTTAACATAAATGGTTGCAGAAAATTAAGGTGTAATCATTCCTGTGAATACAGAACAATAATTCATGTTAAAAGGAAATGTGGACAAAATACAAATACGAATACAAATATTTATTAGCACAAACTCATGGTACAGTACATGGTTAAGGCACAACAATTTAAAGGATCACTACAAAGTGTGTTATACAAAATGTAATACAATTCTTTACATTAATTGTATTTATTATTATATTATATTATATAGTATACAGATGGTATAACCAATTAAAATTACGTTTTATATAATATAACTTTTTCTTAATTCAAACCATTCTAAAATAAATGTAGCAGTAAGTTTTAGACAAAATTCAGATTTGCTATTCAACAAAAAGCATAATAGGGATTTGTTAAAAGATTGGGGATTAAACTTTTAATTTTCTTAAGAAATGTACTTCTTATCAGCTTATAATTTTTGCAATGCAACAGAAAGTGTTCTTCATTTTCAATTTCTCCTGCATTGCAAACTAGACAGTTTCCATCTTTTCTATTTAGTTTTTGGTATCCACGTGTTGGTATCTTCCCTTTTCTATCATTAGATTATGAGCACTGATACGAATTTTACAAAGAGCAGCCCTGTCTTTAGCTTTCTTTAAGATATCTATCTAAATAGCGAGGTCTGCATCCTATTTTAAAAATTTTTGAAAAAAAAATCTAGTTTTGGAGATGTGTCTATAAGTGTATTTTGATTTTGGAGATTTTGATCATTTAATCTAATTTTTATTTGATTTAAGTATTGTTTAAGTGAGCTTAAATCATGATTTAGAAAGGAAAATCCTAAATTATTTCATACTGTTTTCAGTTTGATAAACCAATTGTTTGAGTGCACAGAATTTTCAAAAATAGTTTTTACTAAAGAATTTTCCGAGTCTAAAATATATTCTAGATATTTGATGCTTGAGTACAGAATTTTACTTTTTAAGGGAAGTCGACATAGTTCAGCTCGACATGCATCATTAGTAGCTTTGCACTGTACACCTAGAATTTCTTTTATAAATTTAAGATGTAATTTTTCAAATGGTTCAGTATCTTTAAAGTTGGAGAAAATACCCCATATTTCACTGCAGTATGTGATAATGGGTAAAATTAGTTTATCAAAGAGTTTTTCTAATAATTTGCAAGGGTTATTTAATCCAATTAGCTTTTTAATTTTAAAATATGATTTTCTGGCTTTTTCCCTCAATGTGTTAATAGCTAGATTAAAGTTGCCATTACATTTTATTAAAATGCCTAGATAACAGTACTGAGATACCGTTTCTAGATATATAAATTATTATATTTGAATTGGTTTAAAAAAGGTTTTACCATTCGAATTAAATACTACTACTCTGGATTTATCAGCATTTACATGTAAATTCCATATTGAACAGTATTCCTGCATGGCAATGAGACAGTTTTGCAACCCTTCCTTACTCTGAGACATTAGTACAATATCATCAGCATAAAGAAAATGCTTACTCTAATACCACCAAAAACCACTGGGTAATATATGTTGTTTTCCAGTTTTTTGTTGTATCATCTATAAAAAAGTTAAAGAGAAGAGGACTCAAAACATCACCTTGTTTAACCCTCTTTCAGATATAAATAGCTCACTTAGACCATTTGAAAATTTAATTTTACACATAGTATCAGTATACATGGAGTATATAATTTTAAATATTTTATTAGGAGTGTTATGTTTTAGCAGTTTATGAAAAAAAAACAATTCTCCACACTGTGTCAAAGGCTTTTCTTAGGTCAATGAAGGCCGCAAACACTTTGATTTCCATTTATAGTTATCTGTGATAGTTTTTAGAGTAAAAATGTGATCAGTCCTGCTTTTCTCTTTAAATCCTATTTGGTTCTTACTTATTAGAGAGTTATTATTCATAAATTTCAAAAGTCGATTGTATATAATCTTATTAAATAATTTTCCTAAGTTTGAGCTGATAGATATTCCCCTATAATTATTAGGGTCAAATCTATTACCTTTTTTATATAATAAAACTAAATAGCTTTCATTCCAAGATTTAGGGAACATACCATGTGAAAAGATCAAATTTAAAAAGTTTACAGAGTGGTTTAATTAATGCTGTGGTACTATTCTTCAGCATGTCATTAGAGATGAGGTCTGATGATGCACTTATACCATTTTTAAGTAATTTAATTGCTTTTATTATCTCCTCACAGGTGATTTCATTGTTCGACTCACCTGAGATTGAGAAGTTAATATTTGATTTTAGGGTCTCCAATTCCTGAGTGATATTTTGTTGTTCATTACTATATGCAGTGTCATCTTTATTTAGTTTTTTGTAAAATTATATGAATTCTTCCTTTGGAATATCAGTGTCATCAACTCGACCAGCTGATTCCCTTTCAAGTTTATTTATCATGTTCCAAAATACTTTTGGATCTTAGCACAGTTGTTAATTCAGAACAAATTTTGTTTTTATATGACTTTTCTTCAAATTTGCAAAGACGTCTGTATTTTGACCTAAATGAATAGAATTTTTTCCTATATTCATCTTTTTCCGGGAAATTGATTTACAAGTTTTTTTCATTTTTTCTGTGTTCCTGAGATCTTTACATGACTCTGAGTACCAGTGTATAGTTTTAGGGTTTTTTTTTTAATTTTTATTTTTAATGTTGCTAGGGGGTTTAACAATTTTTTCTGGCATTTTCTTGTTAAAATTGTGGTTAAGGAATCAGTAGCCAAATTAATGTCATTAAATTTAGTTGTCATAAATGTATCAAGTTTTTGTTTACTTTCAATGCTATTTATATTCTGGGAATACAGTTCAACTGATTCTTTTGTCGATAAATTTACATGAAAGTGGTTCCAATGAATTTTGAAAGCTGCTCTTTACATGAAAATGTGTTAACAATGAACACAATGTTTTGATAAAGAAGTGAAATCATGTACAGTAAAATCAGCAACAATATTGAATATATCATAAGAAACAATAATATAATCCACAACACTACATCCATTATATGTAACACAAGTGTATTTCCTAATAGATCTCCAATGGTCAAAATTCTTGACATGTATTCAAAAGAAGTTTACCACTTTTATTAATTGGTTTACTGTCGAAAAAGCTGTGACCGTGATAGGAGGGAAGCAGGGCTTTACTCCTATTTTGATTTAAATAGAAATGCTTTACGCGTATTAATATGTCCATTACATTATTATTATTATTGTTTAGGGGAAATTCGAAACTAGAATTACAAGATATTGATAAAATGTCGGGAGCTCCATGATGCTTCCCGTGGATGCTTCGCATCCCAGATGTGATAAAATTAAAGAAATTGTTAAACCATTCTGAAACAAAATAACATTTTTCGAGATTTACCGGTAAGCTAAATGACAAGGGCGTAGGATATCTATAGTTGAAATGACATTAGTGGTCTAACCCCCAGTGGGTCCAGGGCGCGAGGGCAAACCCGGCATTTAGTATTGCAGAAACATTTGGAAACAAACTGAAAATTAAATGAATGAAAACACAAGTTAGATACTCAAAACATTCCGGATCTTTTAAATTTGTTCCACTGTCCTTATTGGCATAGTTTAATTCCTGACCATATATTTAGTATTGCCTCGAATATACAAATACATTTGAAAGAAATTAAAGACTAGTCTTAACATAAAGCACGCTTACACTGGAGCAATCGATATACTAAATATCACGTGACATATCAGGAAATACCCCGTGTACATGAATAATAACTATTTTTAAATTCATCTATTATATAGTCTTTTTCCTTAAAGTTTCAATATTAAACATGTTAAATAAATCAGAGAGCGATGATTGGATGACAAAAACCGTTTGCAATACTACGGATTCGTATTTATTTTTGGTAATTCGTGAGCATATTTTATTTGCTGTGTCAGACGTTTTTCAACATAAGTCTACAAGGAACCAATAAATTAAGTTAGTTATACTAGTCCTAAGCTTTCAAGAATCTTAAACTTTGTTACAAAAAACTTTTTAAAATATGCCCACATGACGAAAAGTCTGGGGCATATTAATTTACCATTGTTCACCCGTGGGTAGCGCCGTCCTGTTCATCTATCATCCAGAGTGGCTCGTCCGGCTAACTGCTGAAAGTTTAAGGGTTACATTTATATTTTGTAGGACGTTTTTACACATAATGGAGGTGTGCTGGATCAAAGGATTTTTATTTTTATTACATTTTCTTAAAATTGCAGATAGCTGGACAATTTGCAGGTTGCAGGCCATATTGGGGTACATGTGTTGTCCGGCTGTCTTCTCGTACTGCAACGTTGAAGCTACAGCGTTTATATTTGGTAGGATATTTGAACTCATAATGGAGGTGCGCAAGGATAAAGGCTTTTAATTTTTGTGAAATATTCTTAAAACTAAAGATAGTTGGACTATCTCCTTCATTTTTTGAGCTGTAGCATTTATTTTTAGATTTAGCATTTTTGTACACATATAATGCGCCGCATAACAGAGCCAATATTACTCTTCGACATAGCTTGACAGCTCAGGCTGTATCCGTAAAACTGAATAATTACATCAATTTTGCTTACTTCTAAATTAAGAACTACTGCACCGGCTTTTTTTACCATGGAAGTATTTGTAAAAATAACCCATTGACTTTTAAGGGGGGTATGTATGGTTTTTTTTAAATCAAGACATAATTTAGAAATGGACTATATGCACCTGATATCAGTATTTACATGTTGACGTCATGTCATAAGACATCAACCTTTATCAGTTTCATTCAAAATAAAACAACCGTTTACATTTTACAATAAACATGATAAAGCATACCTGTTAGTAAGAGGGTAAGTTTATAATAGTTAATTATAACTTTTTAAAATGTATGCATTAATTTAGTTTTAAACGTACTGCGGAGTCTGCTTTGACAGTTTTGTCTGTCCGAAATTTTTTTGTTGCTTATTGTTCAATAACAGTATAAAATATGCTCTTTAAATATTAAAAAAAAATTTCCCCATTTTATGTTTCACCAAAGATAGTTGGGGACATATACTAGTAGATAATTCGTCCGTCCGTCCCATCTCAGGTGTATCTTTGCGTTGAAGCTTATTTTATGAAGATGACTTCACACCTTACTTGGTAAACATTTACAACATGATGAGACGTCATCACTGGCAAAATTCTGTAGGTCTGCACCCAATACTTCACTGGGACCATTTTAGGGGGGGGGGGGGTTCACAGTGCTCGACCCAAAGAGCAACTCAGGGCGTCCCTGGGTTGCGGATAGGGGAGACCCTCTTGTTGGGGAGTTGGCAGGTCATTATACGGAAAGCCTGGCCGCGAACCGTAGTGAGTAACGTGTTTGGAGAGTCACGCTCCCTGCACGTTAAAGACCCCTTTTGTAGATTTTGAAAAAGAGTAGACTCATTGTACCTGCTACAAATGGTTATATTTTCCGCCCTATACCCAATACTACATGCTTTTCCAGTGGCAGTCAAAATTTTGTTACCTTTGTACCATCCCGCCCTTTTTCCGTTAATTTATTGTTGGTTAACTTGTTCTCGTCCTGAATATGGTTGAAATACTGCTCGCTGGACGTAAAACTAACATCCAATCAGCCAATCAACCTAATACTTCATCCTTGAGTGAACGTAGAAAAAGGGGGATGGTTGCATCAGGTTTACCTTTGCGATGAAGCTTTTTTTATGAAGATGACGTATCATCTTCGTGAAACTTGGTACATAGTTACAACATTATGAGATCTCTTCAGTGGCAAAATTATTTTAGGCTGTGCCAAATATTTCACGCTTAAGTAAACTTAGAAAAAAGGGGATTTCGCACTATATGTTGAGCTGGACATCAGTGTCGCAGAGACACATTTTCTTGTCTTCATATTAAATAAACAAAAGTTCAACTATGGATAACAGTCAAATTATCAACAAATGTTGTATTGGTGTAATAACTCATGTATATGATGCTTTAGCATAGCCAAGAAAATGATCCACTGCAAAATTAATCGGGATTTTCCTAATTGTTTTACCTAAAGGTTGTTAGGCTTATACCTTTAAACAGTTAATAATCTGAGCTTATTTTAGGATTGGTAAAGAGAAGACATGTATTAAAGATAACAAAATGCACATAATAGTATTTTTAATTCAAAACTCGCAAGTTAACATATGACACGGATTTTCGACCAATCGGCCTTCAGCAGGTAAATCTTATGGGCATTCCAAGATAACCTGAATCTTAAAAGTAATATTTACATAGAATTTTGATGAAAAGCGCAGAAAATACTGTATTTACAATGAATTAAATGATAGTTTTTATATACCAATCGAAACATAGATTTCAAACGAATGATCTTTGTACCAACATTTAAGTTATATAAATGTCAGCGAATATTATTACGGTTCAGGCGTTACTCAAGTTAAACAACGCATGTAGAATACCAACCTGAAAACACTAAATAATGATCAACTATTATTTATTAACTCTTATGATCAATGATCATCAGTGTATGAACGAGACCAACTAATAATGGCCTATGTGTTAGCGCACAACCAGTTTCAGTTTATTAAACTTTCTATTTGTTGATAAGAACCAGTTTGAAACTAGTTTGGCACCTAAACTGGTTTACCTTTCTTAATTAGTAGCAAAGGGAAAACGGTTTTCGCAAACCATTCAAACCTCATACAGGGATGGTTTGTGGTTTAGGTTTGTAGGTTTAAGTCTTAAAAAAATACTCCACTAATCCTGCAGTGTATAAATGTTGCAAAGATAAATGAAAAAAACTTTAAAAATCCAAGAAACAAGATAAAGCCTTACTAGAAAATGGCTTTGCTGGTTTTTTTTTCTGAGGAAACCAATGAAAAACTACTCTTATTAAATTTAAAACTTTCACTTGCTCTTTTTAGTTATTCTCGATTCGTTACAATGCAGCGACGATAACAAAAAAGGGGAGCAAGTGAAAGATTTAATTTTAATTAGATTGATAAAAGACAAACATACAAATTGTCGAACAAATCAAATCGATTTTGAAAAAACACACACATTTTTTTTTAAGAGTCTTCATGAAAAGATTGTTAGGGAGTTGGCGCGTTCATACAGATATGAATTGTGTAAAAAAACAGACAGCGTGTATTCCTTATAATTCCACCCATTTAAGAACATTTTTAATTTTCATTACTGATCTTTTATTATCTTAATAAATATTTTTTTTGCCACATATAACCGAAATTGACGTTACAATGAAGATTCGAAAATAAGAGATAAAAAGAAAAAATGTTTTGATTCATATTTTGTTTAAAAGAAATGTATCAGACCAGTTCACAATACAAGGACTCGTAGATACAATATGAGCTAGAAATGTAAAACCTTCGACAAAAGGACAAAATCGTCATTTTTTTAGATGTATGTTGAGGATGAATATGTTTATTATTTATATATTTATATGAACTATTTTTATCCATAGGCTTATTATAAAATGAAAAAAGAACACCAGATTCATAACCAGCAGTCGGCAACACCAACCGTACTACCAAACCCAATGCCCGGATGTAGTAATACAAACTTTTATCAACATACAGCACCTACAGTTATTTTAGCCACTCAACAATATGCCACGAAATCTGTCGTTGAAGCCTATATTTTGGCCATTCCACTTGGATTTCTCGGAGCGCACCATTTCTATCTAAGAAGACCAGGGTTCGGAGTCTTGTATTTCTTTACATTCGGGTTGCTCGGTGTCGGCGTATTATTTGACTGGTTCCGAATGCCATGTCTGGTGAAAAATGCTAATGCAAGAGCACAGAATAAAAGTCTAGAAAATAAAAAAAAACTCGATGACGCTTACATTCTTTGGTTTCCTTTCGGACTTCTAGGTAAGTATCGTAAAACTGGTTTTAACACTTACTTACTACCCCATATTAGCTCACATGAAATTAACGTTAAGAATTCGGGTAAATGTTTGATTATTTCGCTTTAACATCAATAAATACATTTATATCTTCGCTTTAATGATTATAGATATTATATAGTATAATGGTAATCTTTCAAAATAATCATTTCTTATCAGAATGATATAAAAACTTACAAACTCAGGAAGCACCAAACACCCAAAACACACAACAAACACACAAAACGCACAACAAACACACAAGCAACACGAACCCACGTGAACAAAGGATAATATCACGTGTTCCTGAATGGTGGTGAGCATATCTATATTATTGATCTTAGCAACGGGAGACTGTAACTAGCGACGGAACTATCCCGTGGGTACTATACTAATATTCTAGTAAATGTTTAAAAATTCCCGCCTTTTTATGGTCGATGCAGCAAGAATTACTAGTATCTCCGTTTAAAATTGTCACATGAAATGTTTATTGTGGCCAGCAGTGACAACAGGTTCGGAAATGACATTTACAATAGTTTAATTAAGGTTTCTAATATATGCCAGTTACTATGCCTTCAATACTGCGTTATGTAAAAAAAGTATCATGGACCTTTCCATTGGGAACAGTTTTGTGGAGGTATAGTGTTGTCTGACAAGTTATAGTGCCCTGTCATGTCAGCTCGTGCAAGATGACCATATATGTGAATTGAAATGACAAAATTTAGATGAGATTTTGTTTGTTTGTTTGAATGTGGTCTAACGCACTTTTTCAGCTATATCATGGCTTTCACTTTTTAATGTGGAAGGAAGCCGTGATTACCAGATCTTCGGAAGATAAACTGGCAATTCTAGTCAGTTTAGCTTGGCTTCGAGTGCCCACAATAAGTTTCGAACACGCAACATCGGTGTTGACAGAAGCGTGGAATAATAGATGACTAACCACTCGGTCACCTAACTCCCGATTACAGATGAGAGAAAACATGATATTTTTTAAAACTTTTAGACGGCGAAAATTAAAATTTAAATGCGCAGCACATAACTTCATCTACAAAACATACCAAAGTAAATATAGCGTACACAACATCTGTAAGAGAACGAGGAAAATGTGTAATAAAACATGTTTTTTTACAGGTTTCCACCATTTTTACCTTCGGAACACCGGCCTTGGCATCGCTTACATGTTTACCGGAGGTTTGTGTGGTATCGGTTGGTTGCTTGACATGTGCTTAATGCCATACCACGTAAAGAAAGCCAACCAGGAAAACAAAATACCGGAAGTCAAGTCTGCGTGTGCTGCCGAAGCTCTTGCAATATCACCTTTCGGACTTCTTGGATGCCACCATTTCTACCTCAACCGTCCATTGTATGGATTAGCTTACTTTTTTACATTCGGTTTGCTCGGCATTGGATACATAGCTGACTGGTTTCGCACTCCAGTCCTCGTCAAGAGAGTCAACGAAGAAAAGAATGGACTGAGAGATCCAAATATGAAATATGTAGACGATGCATACATTCTTTGGTTTCCATTCGGAATCATTGGTTTTCATCATTTTTACTTACAAAGATATATCTGGGGGACCCTCTACTTCTTTACCTTCGGAATGTTCGGAATAGGTTGGATAATTGATGGATTCCGAATAGTTTGTATGGTAAAAGACTACAACAAAGAGAGACAAAGACTTCCTATTTATATTGTTGGACGTCAAACAAATATAACACCTAGTTATGGATCTGCACCAACAGGTAAAAAATCACAATAATTTGCAAAATCGATTGTGATTTCATAAATAAAAAACCAAGGGTGTTGAACAAACCGAGTCACCATGGAAGTGTGTTGTGCACGTGCCTGTAGTACATACATCGATTGATAAAGTCTAAATAATAACGAACAATTCTAGTAATGTAATACTTTCATGTTTTCTCTTAATAACAAAACAAAAATCACTTCAAAAGGGAAGAGACGAAAAAGTAGTTATTTTCCCGTTTGGCGCTATGCACAAAATTGCTTAATCGTCCAGAGCACCCGACTGATCCCTATATTTTGCTGGGTTCGAGTTACTCACATTGTTTTTGTTTTTGTTTTTGGTTTTGGTTTTTGTATGTTTTTTTTCTGAACCGGCTTTGTTATTGTCTGACGTTGACTTTTGGCGTTAGTTGTTTAGTCGGTTCCCTTTACAGTTATACAGTCTGAATCTTAATGTCTTCTTAAAATCTGTTTATAGTAGTTACATTATTCACTCGTGATATTGGTGACATACAGTGGCATAGCTAAGGTCTAAAAGATGTGAAAACCTTTTTCATGGCGATGGATCTGATAGGGGGTTGGGGTGGGGTCGAATCGCACAAGTTCCAGATAGTTAGCATTTTTCGAATTTTCGGCACTTTCTCAGATTTGTCTTGTGATGTTTTTGCATTAATTTTGGTTTGTTTGTTTGTGTGATTGTTTTTTGCTAAAACGATGTGGAAGCGTTGGCTTCGGAACTTTCGCCTGGCTATTTATTTCAGTATTTAATATTTTTATGACTATGATTATATTAATACACCACATAGCCGTACTTGGTATAACGGTTTTGATGTTGATTGCTTTATCGTTTGAATTTTAAACATAATTTTGGGTTTGAGCGCTACTGATGAGTGTTGAAACGCAAATAAATTGTATGACATTAATATCGTTGACATTTTATTATCTGTTAACAGAACAACCAGCCTACCAACAGCCGGTCATGCCGCCACCCTACAATGCCACATACCAAGGGTCATATCCACACACGCCACAAGGAAATTGTTTGTATCCACAACAACTGGCTTCCGCACCTTATCCACAAGGTAGACCGTATCAACAAGGAAATAATTTGTACCCCAATCCTGCTGGCTTCAGTAATCCCGGTAAGATATGATTACAGAACAATGAACTTGCAGGAATATGGTAGAATTTTCTTGCAGGAACATGGAAGAATGTTCTTGAAGGAATATGGTAGAACTTTCTTGCAGGAGTATGGTAGCAATGACATTACCATTATTATATAAAAATATGATAATGTTGTCTTCTATGGGAATACAATAGGTTAATAATTATATCCCCGCTTCGAAGAAGAGGAGGGTATACTGGTTTACCTACCTCTGTCCGTCCGTCCGTCCTTCAGTCCGCAACATAAATTTCGTAACAGTTTTCTCAGCAACTACTTATCACAACCAATTGAAATTTTATATGTGACCTGACCATGTGGTCTAATATTGTGAGTACCGATTCAGGTCTGTTGCCAGTTTAAATAAGTGCCGATTGTTTTAAACAAATGCAGCTCAATAGTATATTACTTCCTTACCAACTCGGCAACGGGAGCCCACAGTAATGGAGAACATGAGAAGTAATCATGTATTACTGAGTGTGTCAACAGACTTAGTTATAATCTAGAGTTTAACTTACTTTTCTCAATATTTTACATTTTGTCTATTTATTGCAGGTTACCAAGCAGCCAGTGGTGGAGATAATCCGCCACCATACTCGACAGAAGAAGCTTCAAATTTTCCCGCCAAAAGTAAACCTTAAGGTGTGCTGCTCCACCATTTGATTTACTCCTGTGCTGGACATTAAAGCAGATGTATTTTATGTTTCATCAAGCTCCAAAGAAATATCACTTTTCATTTTGTAGCCAAACATACAAGAACGAGTTTTAAATGTAACTGTACAATGTATATAAAGGGGTCATAATTCACTGTACAAAAACATTCAAAAGGTGGGGGCAGGCGGAGGTAAATGGTTTTATGAACAGGTTAACATTTTTTTATTTTTCCCAAAACAGTTAACAGTAAATTTACATGAGAAACAGAAAACAGTTTGTACAAAAATCGAAAAAACAGATAACATCAGAATCTCCATATTAGTAATTAGCAGGTGATCTTATGTATATTCCTCCCTTCACAGGAAGACTTGATTACATTTAAAAAGCTGTGAATAAAATAAATTAACAGATAACAGAGACAAAAATCTTTAAAACAGTGTTCAGACTATTACCAGCAAACAGGGTTTTTATTTTTATTATAGCAGTTAACAACAATGTCATTTTTAAGGAAACATAACAGCTAATGGTTGAAAAACAGTTAACAGTTAGCAGACGTGTAAAACTGCCCAAAACATCTTAACAAAAAAGATCTTGCCCCAATGAATATGACAGAAAATGAAAAATATTGGCTGTATAAAGATAATAATAAAAAATAAATAAAATGAATTCAAATTACAGAATCGCTTGATAAGAGCCCAGTTTCATTGAAATAAAAAAGAAAGACCCAATCCTGGAGCACAATAATCCCTAAACCCCATATAAATCTTCAACAAATTAAGAAGACTCAATCACAGATCACGAATAATTCCTAAACCCCTCTCTGTAAAATCTTCAACCAAAGTACAGAATACATCATCAGGATTCACAGACTTTGAAGCAGAAAATAGTCTGTTTATGTTACAATAATAAGGATCACAATAATCATTTAATTAGAGTAAAAATATAGAAATCTAAAACTAATATGTCTCCATATTGACTTGAAATACTGGATTTAGTGTATTTGTCTCTGCAACACTGTCCATTTAAATAAGTATTTAATTGGTATGTTGCACATGCACATGTAAATAAAAATATCTTGGAGGCAAATTTTGGTGTTATCTTATTTTTGGCGAGATTCTGAAAACATTTCATAATTTAGATTGCAATACATACAACTGTACGAAACATTTTAGACTGTACAAATCGTAACCCATTATATTTTACATTGTAATTTTCAAAGCACCAGATTCGCTCAGGGACAGTCTATACTAATAGCATAGATAGTCCCTGATCCGCTTAAGTCGGGTTCAAACTTTTTGTTTCATTTTGACTTGATTGCAATTTGACAGCAAACAATGAACAACACGCGATCAATATATGTAACCATAGATCTGTTTACCTATGTAACCATAGATACAAGGCTGTCTACTTCAGTAGCCGTAGATACAAGGATGTTAACTTCTTTAACTATAGATACAAGGCTTTTTACTTCAGTAGCCATAGATACAAGGCTGTCTACTTCAGTAGCCGTAGATACAAGGCTGTTTACCTCTTTAACTATAGATACAAGGCTTTTTACTTCAGTAGCCATAGATACAAGGCTGTCTACTTCAGTAGCCATAGATACAAGGCTGTCTACTTCAGTAGCCATAGATACAAGGCTGTTTACTTCAGTAGCCGTAGATACAAGGCTGTCTACTTCAGTAGCCATAGATACAAGGCTGTCTACTTCAGTAGCCTTAGATACAAGGCTATCTACTTCAGTAGCCATAGATACAAGGCTGTCTACTTCAGTAGCCATAGATACAAGGCTGTCTACTTCAGTAGCCATAGATACAAGGCTGTCTACTTCAGTAGCCATAGATACAAGGCTGTCTACTTCAGTAGCCATAGATACAAGGCTGTTAACCTCGGTTATATATGTAAATGTGTATTACAATATATAATTGTTTTAATGAATCTTGTTAAATGGACATGCATACATTTGACCTCAGGTAATTTAGGTTGGACTTGCTTTTGACCACCAACGTAAGCTACTGTGAACATACTTAACATTGACGTGCCTATATTTTACCACCAGAGTAATATAATGAGGACTTGCCTAACATTGACCAACAGAGTAATATGAGGACTTGCCTAACGTTCATCAACAGAGTAATATAATGAGGACTTGCCTAACGTTCATCAACAGAGTAATATAATGAGGACTTGCCTAACGTTGACCAACAGAGTTATATAATGAGGACTTGCCTAACGTTGACCAACAGAGTAATATGAGGACTTGCCTAACGTTCATCAACAGAGTAATATAATGAGGACTTGCCTAACGTTGACCAACAGAGTTATATAATGAGGACTTGCCTAACGTTGACCAACAGAGTTATATAATGAGGACTTGCCTAACGTTGATCAACAGAGTAATATGAGGACTTGCCTAACATTGATCAACAGAGTAATATGAGGACTTGCCTAACGTTGATCAACAGTAATATAATGAGGACTTGCCTAACGTTGACCAACAGAGTTATATAATGAGGACTTGCCTAACGTTGATCAACAGAGTTATATAATGAGGACTTGCCTAACGTTGATCAACAGAGTAATATGAGGACTTGCCTAACATTGATCAACAGAGTAATATGAGGACTTGCCTAACGTTGATCAACAGTAATATAATGAGGACTTGCCTAACGTTGATCAACAGTAATATAATGAGGACTTGCCTAACGTTGATCAACAGAGTAATATAATGAGGACTTGTCTAACGTTGATCAACAGTAATATAATGAGGACTTGCCTAACGTTGATCAACAGAGTAATATGAGGACTTGCCTAACGTTGACCAACAGAGTAATATAATGAGGACTTGTCTAACGTTGACCAACAGAGTTATATAATGAGGACTTGCCTAACGTTGATCAACAGAGTTATATAATGAGGACTTGCCTAACGTTGATCAACAGAGTAATATGAGGACTTGCCTAACATTGATCAACAGAGTAATATGAGGACTTGCCTAACGTTGATCAACAGTAATATAATGAGGACTTGCCTAACGTTGATCAACAGTAATATAATGAGGACTTGCCTAACGTTGATCAACAGAGTAATATAATGAGGACTTGTCTAACGTTGATCAACAGTAATATAATGAGGACTTGCCTAACGTTGATCAACAGAGTAATATGAGGACTTGCCTAACGTTGACCAACAGAGTAATATAATGAGGACTTGTCTAACGTTGACCAACAGAGTTATATAATGAGGACTTGCCTAACGTTGATCAACAGAGTAATATGAGGACTTGCCTAACGTTGATTAACAGAGTAATATAATGAGGACTTGCCTAACGTTGACCAACAGAGTAATATAATGAGGACTTGCCTAACGTTGACCAACAGAGTTATATAATGAGGACTTGCCTAACGTTGATCAACAGAGTAATATGAGGACTTGCCTAACGTTGACCAACAGAGTTATATAATGAGGACTTGCCTAACGTAGACTAACAGAGTAATATAATGAGGACTTGCCTAACGTTGATCAACAGAGTAATAGAGGACTTGCCTAACGTTGATCAACAGAGTAATATGAGGACTTGCCTAACGTTGACCAACAGAGTAATATAATGAGGACTTGCCTAACGTTGACCAACAGAGTAATATAATGAGGACTTGCCTAACGTTGACCAACAGAGTAATATAATGAGGACTTGCCTAACGTTGACCAACAGAGTAATATAATGAGGACTTGCCTAACGTTGATCAACAGAGTAATAGAGGACTTGCCTAACGTTGATCAACAGAGTAATATGAGGACTTGCCTAACGTTGACCAACAGAGTAATATAATGAGGACTTGCCTAACGTTGACCAACAGAGTAATATAATGAGGACTTGCCTAACGTTGACAACAGAGTAATATGAGGACTTGCCTAACGTTGACCAACAGAGTAATATAATGAGGACTTGCCTAACGTTGACCAACAGAGTAATATGAGGACTTGCCTAACGTTGATCAACAGAGTAATATAATGAGGACTTGCCTAACGTTGACCAACAGAGTAATATAATGAGGATTTGCCTAACGTTCATCAACAGAGTAATATAATGAGGACTTGCCTAACGTTGACCAACAGAGTAATATAATGAGGACTTGCCTAACGTTGACCAACAGAGTAATATAATGAGGACTTGCCTAACGTTGATCAACAGAGTAATAGAGGACTTGCCTAACGTTGATCAACAGAGTAATATGAGGACTTGCCTAACGTTGACCAACAGAGTAATATAATGAGGACTTGCCTAACGTTGACCAACAGAGTAATATAATGAGGACTTGCCTAACGTTGACAACAGAGTAATATGAGGACTTGCCTAACGTTGACCAACAGAGTAATATAATGAGGACTTGCCTAACGTTGACCAACAGAGTAATATGAGGACTTGCCTAACGTTGATCAACAGAGTAATATAATGAGGACTTGCCTAACGTTGACCAACAGAGTATTATAATGAGGATTTGCCTAACGTTCATCAACAGAGTAATATAATGAGGACTTGCCTAACGTTGACCAACAGAGTAATATAATGAGGACTTGCCTAACGTTGACCAACAGAGTAATATGAGGACTTGCCTAACGTTGATCAACAGAGTAATATGAGGACTTGCCTAACGTTGATCAACATAGTAATATATTGAGGACTTGCCTAACGTTGACCAACAGAGTTATATAATGAGGACTTGCCTAACGTTGATCAACAGAGTTATATAATGAGGACTTGCCTAACGTTGATCAACAGAGTAATATGAGGACTTGCCTAACATTGATCAACAGAGTAATATGAGGACTTGCCTAACGTTGATCAACAGTAATATAATGAGGACTTGCCTAACGTTGATCAACAGTAATATAATGAGGACTTGCCTAACGTTGATCAACAGAGTAATATAATGAGGACTTGCCTAACGTTGACCAACAGAGTAATATAATGAGGACTTGCCTAACGTTGACAACAGAGTAATATGAGGACTTGCCTAACGTTGACCAACAGAGTAATATAATGAGGACTTGCCTAACGTTGACCAACAGAGTAATATGAGGACTTGCCTAACGTTGATCAACAGAGTAATATAATGAGGACTTGCCTAACGTTGACCAACAGAGTAATATAATGAGGATTTGCCTAACGTTCATCAACAGAGTAATATAATGAGGACTTGCCTAACGTTGACCAACAGAGTAATATAATGAGGACTTGCCTAACGTTGACCAACAGAGTAATATGAGGACTTGCCTAACGTTGATCAACAGAGTAATATGAGGACTTGCCTAACGTTGATCAACATAGTAATATATTGAGGACTTGCCTAACGTTGACCAACAGAGTAATATAATTAGGACTTGCCTAACGTTGACCAACAGAGTTATATAATGAGGACTTGCCTAACGTTGACCAACAGAGTAATATGAGGACTTGCCTAACGTTGACCAACAGAGTAATATGAGGACTTGCCTAACGTTGATCAACAGAGTAATATGAGGACTTGCCTAACGTTCAGCAACAGAGTAATATAATGAGGACTTGCCTAACGTTGACCAACAGAGTTATATAATGAGGAATTGCCTAACGTTCATCAACAGAGTAATATAATGAGGACTTGCCTAACGTTCATCAACAGAGTAATATAATGAGGACTTGCCTAACGTTGATCAACAGAATAATATGAGGACTTGCCTACAGACCAACAGAGTAATATAATGAGGACTTGCCTTACGTTGACCGACAGAGTAATATAGTGTGGACTTGCCTAACGTTGACGAACAGAGTAAAGAGTAGAGACTTGCCTACCTTTTGACACCAGTTTAACTTTGACCATCAGAGTAATATAGAGTCAAATTACCTACATTTGAGAAACAGAGTAATATAGAGTGGATTTGCCTACGTTGACCAACAGAGTAATAAAGAGTGGACATGCCTCACTATGACACCAGTTTAACGTTGACCCCCAGAGTAATAAAGAATGGACATGCCTCACTATGACACCAGTTTAACGTTGACACCCAGAGAAATAGAGTCAAACTGCCCACATTTGACCACCCGAGTAATATAATGTGGACTTTCCTGATGTTGACCACCAAAGTAATATACATTGGTCTAGCCCGACCCTGGTGACCTCAGTAATATATACTGTAGAATGAACATGCTAGACTTTTGCCATTTTAGTAGTATAGAACGGACTAAAGCAACTTGACCGTCACTAACATTGAAGGTTAGTCTTTCCCGACTTTGAACAGCAGAGTAATATGTAGTGTGACTTTGTTTATTTGGGCCTCAAACTGATTGGCTCATAACATCACTTTGTAATTATACAACACCTATGAGCCGTTACAGTAAACGCTTCGGATAAGGAGTGAGTTTTAGAAATGCGCACTAAGGGTTAGAATTACACAGCTAAAATTAAAGATGCACAATAACTGCTACATGTAGAAGTACGCAGAAAAGGTTAAAGGTAAGCAGTCAGGGTTAACGAAACGCAGTCAGGGTTAAGATACGCAGTCAGAGTTAAAGATACGCAGTTAGGGTTTAAAATACGCACTCACGGTTAATGATACGTTGTAATGGTTAGATATACACAGTAAGGGTTAAAGTTACGTATGGTAATACATACACATTAAGGATAAGAGATACACTGTAATGATAGGAGATAAGGGTTGGAAATTACACTGTAAGGGTTACAGATACGCAGTGAAAGGTTAGATATACTCATTAAGGGTTAGCGATATGCAGTAATGGTTACAGATACGCAGTAATGGTTACATAGACGCAGTAATGGTTACAGATACGCAGTAATGGCTACAGATACGCAGTGAAATGTTAGATATACTAGTACTCATTAAGGGTTAGCGATATGCAGTAATGGTTACAGATACACAGTAATGGTTACATATACGCAGTAATGGTTACAGATACGCAGTGAAAGGTTAGACATATGCATTAAAGGGTTAGAGATATGCACCGGTAAGAGATACGCAGAAAACGTATCAGATATGTAGTAAAGGTTTAAAGATACCGACTTCAATTTTGACAGACAAAATATAACAAAAACACAGACAATCTTAATGACGAATCAAAGAGTCTAGGTATTTATTGTTTGTCTGAATGGTGTTTAACGCTACTTTCTGCAATTTGTCAGCTATATCGTGGCGTCCAGGTTTTATTCGGGTCAGGAAGCCGGACTAGCTCCGACCTTCGGTAGAAAAACTGGCATTCTTTGTCAAGTAAGGTAAGAGTCGAACACACCTCGCCGACAGGGAGACTCGAAGACGTAACCTCAGTGTTGACAGACTAACTACCTTAACAACTCGGCCCCCTTTTATATATTTTAATTTAGCTTTGTCGTATTTGGAACAACATATTAGAAAAGAACAAGACGGATATTTATTATACAATGACAAGAGAACTATACCACCATTGGCACGATTTCTTCTCATTATAAAAATAATTATCATCTTCGTACAAGTATTAAGTGAAAAAAATCAAAATATAAAGAAACTGAAATAACAGCAGTATAACTTATTAGCTGTCAATTTCCTGCAAAGGGAAATAATTGAATCACAGCGAAATCTATATTTTATACGGAGAAAATAAGCCAGTTTAAGTATGTTCAATTATGGGAAAGAAAATTGCTTACGAAGTGTGTTTTTCAATTATCTATATCACAATATGTCTGGACATAGATTACATAAGTTTTTTTTTTTAAATATTTGTGTTAAAAATAAAATATGCACGCAATTTAGTTATATTGCTAAAGTCGGGCTGAAATAGAAATCGTAGGATTGACGTTGTCTTAACTCAAATTAATTTAATGCCATGTCCGTAGCGCTGCCTTAAAGGGAGTCTGGGGGATGGTTTACCGTAAATCGGGTTATTTTGGCGTCGGGATATTTTGGCGGTTTTCTCTCAAAAGCAGTGTGTTTTATTTTGGTAAGTTTAATTTTGGTGTTTCATCGAACTGATGTGTTAAATTTTGGCACCTTCGATAATTGCTCTTTAAATCGCAGTAGTGAGCAAGGTTAATATATATGATTTGTATAATATATATTGGTAAAGTATATAATTTGCGGGGACGGTGTCTATCCACTTTGAGATCCAACCATGACGACTAAACTGTGTTCATTAAATTTTATGACATTAATTAATTACCACACATATCAAGACCAAATGTTAATTATTGTCCTTTTGTCAGTAATTAACGATCACAGATTTAAATTTTAATCCTTTCGTATTTTAGCAGTATATCTTGACTGAATGACGATAAAGGTGTTAATTTTTTTTTATCAATAACAGAGTCTAATAAGTAAATGATAAGCCTGACGTAATTATGTATGAATAGAAATTCACACATTGTGTTTTCTTAACAGTTTTATAAGAAAATAAGGAAATATGCATACAAATGTATACTTATAATTTTCCTTACACACATTTGTGTATTACCGGTATTTTAAGCCATAGACTTTACGATATTGTCTAACCGGTCAGCTATTTTGGCGTGTCAAATATTGGTGCATGCTTTATTTTAGTGTGTTTATTTTTGGCTCTTTCACCGAAAGCGCCAAATTAGCCAAAATTAAACTACAACCAAAATAACCCGATTTACGGTAATGTCATGTCCGTAGCGCTGCCTTAACGAGAGTCTGGAGGATGGCTTATTTGTAAAATGCAATGAAAGTTTTAAGTAAAGGTTTAAATTATTTTGAAATGTTATACTTGCCATTTAAAACAGTAAGGTATTTCCACCAATTTCCTACAGAGTTCTATCCATGCAGCCCCTTAATGGCAGAATTACATTTATACACGGTCAGATGGCGTTATGTATTTCAAAATACATTCGGTAATTGCCTGCATAAATTACCAGACGGAAGTTGATGAATTTGAATTACCAGGTTACAGTCAATAGCTGTCTGTATGAAGTACAGTGAACAGTCAGTAGCTGTCTGTATGAAGTACAGTGAATAGTCAGTAGCTGTCTGTATGAAGTACAGTGAACAGTCAGTAGCTGTCTGTATGAAGTACAGTGAACAGTCAGTAGCTGTCTTATGAAGTACAGTGAACAGTCAGTATCTGTCTGTATGAAGTACAGTGAACAGTCAGTAGCTGTCTGTATGAAGTACAGTGAACAGTCAGTAGCTGTCTGTATGAAGTACAGTGAACAGTCAGTAGCTGTCTGTATGAAGTACAGTGAACAGTCAATAGCCGTCTGTATAAAGTACAGTGAACAGTCAGTAGCTGTCTGTTTTTATAACCGGCTATCAGGTAGTAGCTAATATTACTTATTCAACGACAGTTAGCCTATGTTAATTACTAAATTACAATTAATATCTGTCTGTATGGATTACTAACTAACAGGCAGTAGCTATCTGTATAAATTACAGGTGAACAGTCAGTAACTGTCTATGAATTAGCAGTAAACAGTCAGTAGCTGTCTGTATGAATAACCATTCAACAGTCATTAGCTGTTTGTATAAACTACGAATAAAAAGTCAGTACCTGTCTGTATAAATAACCAGTTAACAACCAGTAGCTGTTTGTATGAATTACCAGAAAATGGTCAGTAGCTGTCTGTAATTATTACCTAAAACAGTCAGCGGCTGTCTGTATTAACTACCAATCAGCTGTTTTTATGAATTGCCAGTCAACAGTCAGTAGCTGTTTTATGAATTACCAGTCAACAGTCAGTAGCTATCTGTAGGATTTACCAATAAACAGTCAGTATCTGCTTATATTTATTACCTTAAACAGTCAGTAGTTGCTTGTATGAATTAATGGTCAACAGTAAGTAGCTGTTTTTATGAATAACCAGTCAACATTTCAACAGCTGTCTGTAGGAATTACAAGTCAACAATATGTAGCTGTCTATATCAATTACCAGACAACAGTCAGTAGCTGTTTTAATGAATTACAAGTCAACAATCTGTAGCTGTCTGTAGGAATTACCAGTAAACAGTCAATAGCTGTCTGCATGCATTGTCAGTCAACAGTCAGTAGCTGTCTGTAAGAATTACCAATAAATAGTCTGTATTAATGACCAGTAAACAATCATTAGCTGTTTTTTTATTAATTACCAGTAAACAATCATTCGCTGTTTTTAAAACTTACTAACTAACAGACAAACTTTATTTGTTAGGCCAGCAGTGGTATCACACTTTCAGTTAAATTACTCCTTTTTGTAGAACGGAGATTATTATTCATTTTAATCGGCACAAATTAGTTAAAGATTAAACAATCAATCAAACGCGAAGCTTAAATACTCTCGGGAACAGGATTTTGCCTAAATTAAAGTAGAGACTCGGATACACAGACAACTTAACACCTATACCGTGAAATAATTTACATCCAATCTATTCTTTCTCTTCATAATTTGGTTTATAGTCTAAGTTTATTTACCATTATATATAGATTATTTGTTTTTTATTTCCGAGATCGAAATTATCCATCGACGATAAGACCGAGGAATCCATCACTGTTTTGAATAGTGTAATCACACATGAACCTCATTATAAACTGACATTAGTTAAACATGTGGCGCTAGTCGAGTTTAAGAACTGACGATAAATGGTTTTAGATATTTGTAGAAAAACATTTGAATGAAAGAAATTATCTGTTTGGCTAATTTTAATTAGACTGCTAATTTTATTGTCATTAACAGGTGATTTACGCAACTTTGATTATTTTTCAGCATTTTCGTGGCGTCTGGCTCTTATTGAGATAAGAAGTCGGAAACCTTTGTGAAGATACCCCCGGCCCCGACTATGTCAAAATGGGTTGTCGTCCTTGGTAAATCCAACTTAACCATATATTGAGTAACAATAAACGTGTAAATTAAATAAATGGAACAGTCACTAAATGTGATTAACAAGTTACTCGTCAATTAAACATTTTATTTTTGACAAAACAAAAGTATTTTCCTATAACTTCCTTTCCTCTCACTATCATTTCTAGCAAATCAAATAATCTTACTTAAAGTTAAAATTTTAAAATTTTATAAATTGAGTCAACAATGACACTGATATCCATAAATAAAAATGTTCTTATCATGACATTAGTCCTTTAGAATGTCAAAAAGCCGTAGCATAGGACCATTAGCATTTATTACTCTCTTAGTAAGGCATTGGACGAGAACGTTGTTCATAGCATTATGCCTTTAGATATAACAGAAAATTCTAGCAAGGCAAAAACTCTTAGCATTTACCTTCAGGGAGGTAAGGAAACCTCTAATGTGGCATAAAAACCTTGTTTTAGGGACAGTCATAATAATACAGATTGAAGACTTAAAGGATCTTACACGGTGTACATGTTTTGCGTAAACATGTTTGTTTTTATGTGTACTGCTATCAAATTTGATCGTGAAATCTCAGATATATTGTTTTCATGTTCATATTAAACTAAAACAACAAATTAAATATTTTATGATTTGTTTGTACGGCAAAAGAAGCGTGAAACCTTAAACGGCTAAAAAGGGTAACACCAGTCTCATAAAAAATATTCCAGGGAACCTTTAATAGGCATAGCATGATAAGACCCTTAGTGTAGCATAAGAACCTTAGCATTACGTTAGACCCACTCGCCAATTAACTCACTAAGTTACGAGTTTGTGAGTCAGTTGGTTTCGTTCATTCACCGATGAATACCTTTAAAACGGCTTTTGTTCATACAGTATGTTATTCAAGTTCACAATGAAACCAATTAACATCGATCTATATGAGAAAAATAAATTTAGGAAACGAATTTTAATATTAAATACTTTTTTATAATTTTGTTTAACCGTTGCGTGCTTAAATCGTACAATAGCTTAATTTAATTGTACTTTATTCAATAAAATATTGTTTACACTGATGGACTTTAAAACCGTATGTTTATTGGTGTTAATATATAGACGCGTGTCTGTGGTAGTCAATTTTATATCATTATCTTTAACAACATTTATTTGCAAAACGAATTCTAGTCTAGCGACAATAGTCCCAATGGTATTTTTGTAAGAGAGGTTTAACTAAATTGACAAAGGTTTCCGCCGTAAAGCGTAGACGCGCGTTTGAAGTAGTCTATTTTGTATCCTTGCTATCTTTTATACACAACGAACTCCATTGCCCAGATAATCCCAATGGTATTTTAATGAAAGATTTAAGTAAATTGACAAAAGTTTCCGCCGTAAAATGTAGAAAATGTTTCACTTATTACCGCTGGTTGCCAATATGTTTTCTATTGACATTCATACTAAATTAACCCATAAATCAAATATAATGACAGAACGGGTTGACTTCTGATAACAGTTGATGAAATGTCGAGCTGTCAATGTTTCCTAATAGCTCCTACGTTATTGAGTTATGGTCGTTAAGTGTTTCTTTTCAGATGTAATTTACGAATCAAAGACGGTTCTTAGAACCGATTATGGCTGTTGTACGTTTTTAGTCAGCTGATGAGACTCGCTGTTGCATGACTGATTTCGTATGTTTTGCCACATAAACCTACGATTTCCATTATTTTAAAACGTGGCCTGAGGTTCGTTAACAATCTTTCACGTTTTCAATAACACACAGGCATTCTTATTTGTTCTTTTTTATTTTAAACAAATTAAATGTATAGCATTTGTTTTTTTTTTCTATAATTGCAGCTATTTAAAACTGAGAAAACTAATTTCATCAGCGTGACTTTTGCCATTATATTAAAGCATTAAAGTATCTGAATATAATTTGATGGCTTTGAAATGCATCAATTTACATTTAGAATAATGAACACACGCGATGTCGTTCATTCAGTATTGTTTGCTATTAGAACCCATTGATAAGACCACCAAATCCGAGAGCAAAACTTCAAATTTTTGTCAGTTGAAAGTGGAGTCGAGCACAAAGCTCGCATGTTAAATATTTTGATTTTAACTATCTCGAGTGTACAAATTTTGTACTCCACTTGATTTTTTTTGTCTGTTTGAATGGTGTTTTAACGCCACTTTCAGCAATTTTTCAGCTATATCATGGCATCCAGTTTTTATTTGGGGAGGAAGCCGGAGTACCCGGAGAAAACCCCCGACCTGCGGTAGGAAAACTGGCAATCCTTGTCAATTAAGATTGGAGTCGAGTACACCCTGCCTGCAGTGAGAATCGAACCCGCAATCTCAGTGTTGACAGACCACGTGATCAATAGTAGACGAACTACCTTGACCACTCGGCCACCGAGGCCCCTACTTCACTTGAAACTGAAGGATCTTTGTTAGTATAAATCAATCAATCAATCAATCAATCAATCAATCAATCAATCAATCAATCAATCAATCAATCAATCAATCAATCAATCAATCAATCAATCAATCAATCAATCAATCAATCAATCAAGATGTGTGTGTTGTAATGATTATCCTTGTCAGACGTCACTTCTGGTAGTATGACTTTGTTATGATTATCCTGTACCAAATTATTACCATTGCTGTAGTTGCAATATTTTCGGTTGTTGATTCTAAAGTTTTACCGGTTTAGTGGAATTGTCTTTTGGCAGTCCCTTGGCGTTTGGCATTTTGTTTTACCTTCATTAGTTCTAAATTTAAGTGTTAGTATTTTATGGAATAAACGTTATCGATGGAAATAAACAGTTCTTCACTGCTGTAGTCCTTAGGTTTTGAAAAGTCACTTCTATTTAAAGCCATTCTCATGTTTTATGTTTGTTTGTTTAAATGTTATTAATGCCACTTTTAGCAATTGTTCAGCTATATCATGTTGGGGAATCAAGCCGAAGTATGACCATCAGTAAGGAAACCCTTGTCAATTAAGATTGGAGTTCAGTACATTCTGCCCTCAGCGAGACTCGAACCCAACCTTAGTGTTGACAGACCACGTGATCAATAGTAGATGACTACCTTAACCACTCGGTCACCTATGTCCCTCTTGTTTATGAATCATTCTGTCGAATACATGTGGGCAGATGGATGTTAATGTCTTTCAATGCTGTGTTATTAACATAATACTCATTTATCACAATCATCTAATGAAAAGTATTCATTGACAAGTTGTACCCTTGGCATTATAATTGGCCGAGCTATTGATGTCCTATTATTTATAATCAATGTAAATGTTTATTGATGGATATCATTAATAACGCAATATCTAATAAAACGCTTACGTGATACAGATTGTTTGAATTGTTTACAAATAATTAATATTCACGATAAAGTTGATATTTGCGTCCTAGCGTTCGCGGTTTTAAGATTTATAATTAAAAACAAAACTCTCGACATGGTGTTTATGTGGTATTTAAATTACTTTTAAATGTTTTATTGGTGTTGTAAAGATTAATTTGCAGTGGGTAAGGAGACAAGTAGATTCTGGCTTGTTTATTAACTAAGTACTCTAATGATTTAATGTTTAGTGTTAAGCAAATTTTTATCAATTTTTCAGATATATTGGGGAATAAGCCGGAATATCCAGAAGGAAAATGGCAACCCTTCAAATAAGGTTAAACTCGAGCACACCTTGCCTGCAGTAAGGCTCGAACTTACAACCTCAATGTTGACAGACAGTTACGGTTTTAACCTAGAATAGTGTTGATACACGAAGTTATTTCTTGTTTTAACATAGAACCTATTGAAAATACATACAGCTTCTCCTAAAAATTATCACATATTCAAACCAGTCATGCACACGATAAGACGATGGTCTTCTAATAATTTAAAAAATTTTGTGCTTATAGAAAATTCACTGCAATATCAAAAATATATGCATTGTAAAAATTACAATTAAATGGTCTACTTATATTGGGCTTTTCGAAGTCCAAGATGGCTGCCACCATAACCATTAAAGGAAATCAGTCCGGCATACATACATGGATTATATTCTACCAGTTGCCAAAATCGAACTCAAAATCATAGATACAGTGGATTAAAATTAAACGTATAACCCAACGTGATATACAAATCGACAGAATCCGCTGTGTCAGAGATACGTACTCCTGAGAGCCTCTGGTTAATATAACCAAAGTATACATAATGCACGTTCGATCAATTTCAGGAAATTTAAATGTTATTTATGTCATTTAGTAGTACATTCTGAAGTCTATTATCCTGTGATCCTGCAAATTATCCTGTGATCCTGCAAATTATCCTGTGATCCTGCAAATTATCCTGTGATCCTGTAGTTAATATTTATAACGACCTTTAATCTTTTAGATGGGATCCATTTGTAACGGACTAATAACAGGTGTTTTGGTAATTTACGTGTATTACACTGACGTGTTAACATGTTTGCACTTACTAATTGCTATAGAAATCTTGTAATAAATTAAAAACTTAATAATGAGATAACTATTTAAAAAGTAACGAACATTTTACATCGTCTAAATTAGAAGTGTTTCGCAGACATGTCGATTTCCAGTTTATTGGTAAAATTCTGATTTGATCGGACTTATCACTCTCTGACACAGAGAACATAACTGGTTTCTGATTCTGTTTCTTGATTGGCCGCCTTCAACACATTGAAGATTCCGCCAATTTGTGGTACTGCGCGCTAGGCACAAGTAGAAATTTAAAAAGAATTTATTTATTTATTTTTTTTTATATAATTTTTAAATATTAAAATAAAACTATATACAGATAATGTGTGATTTAGTAGATGATGGCTGAAACAGCTGTTTTGAATGTCTCAACAGAGTCACTCATAACAGTGATCAGTGGTATTAGTCTGTTTTTGGGATGGCTACTAATTCATTTACAATTTTATACATGATGGTAAGTCTGGTGTTGGTTCTGCGGTCTGCTAGGCTACGCCATTTAAGGTGTTGCATCATGTTACTAACGCTAAAGGTGTTGTGATAGCTACCTCTGCCACACATCATTCGACATTTACTGCGGGACTACATTTGTCGTCTGCTGACGACAAATGTAGTCCCGCAGTAAATGGGGAATGACGTATGGCAGAGGTTATATCTGGAAACCAGATATGTTCTCTGTGCCGGAGAGTATATTCATATATGTAAGTATTCAATAACAACTGAGCTTCTATAACAAGATTTCAATGTATGTAAATCTATACTTGAGTTTGATCCAGGAAAGAAAGGTTAAATATATTTCCTGTCAATTGCAAACTTTATCCATTTTCTATCATCATATTGCAATTTCTGAGTAACCGTAATATAATTAAAAAAACAAGACTATAGTATTACATTTTTGAAATTATTTTATAATTTATTGAACAGTTATTACCTCTGAAAAATAAAAGGGAGTTAATTTTTATTATCGAAATCGTTACATACGTCTTTAAAGTTCCTTCTGGATATAAACGAATTTCTATAAGTAATAAGTTGAAGTAGTTGCTGACCTAATATAAGATGCGACTCAAAACACAAAATTTACAAACCGAGTATATCTGGTATTCGGTCAGGAACTGTTTCTGTTAAGAATACATCATATACCGACTGTTCCAAAGTATCGGAATTCAAGCAAAATCATTGTTATTCCGTCTGCATTAATGTCGCCAAAAACGCTAACTCTTATCTACTGACCGTGTATGACTTGATTTGGGGAGTTTTTTTACGTCCAACACCGACAACTTAATGCCCTTGGTCGGACGTTACCGTGTATAAAATCTACTAGTCATGTATATAAAGTATGGGATCAACACGTGACCTCAATCAGCCAGTCCAGAACGCTAATACATTGCACACCAAGAAATATGTGTCTATCAAACATGGCTACTGTGGACAATGATGAAGCACGCATGGACATAAAACATATATATCTATATTATATGTTCTAACCGGCAATAAAATGTTTGTTTTTATCCAAAGTATAAAGCAAACAAACACATATTTCATATATAAAAACAACAAAATCGTGTACAATCACAATACAACATGAACTATATCGTAGCGCATTACGGCATAGATATTGTTCTTCAAATTTCATAAATACTGATCCGAATATATGCAAATGCTAATTCATATTGAGCTAACAAATTCACCCCTCAGAGTTTCTATAAAATATAAAACCACAAACTGACAACTTCGGTATAATAATCAATAGAAAATTAAGTCACATATGAACATTCTCATCCTATGTATATAAATCTAACACATCCGGGTACATTATGCTTGCGAATCTATAACAATTTATTGTTTACTTTGAATTGATTTTCAGACGGTTAATACACAACAGATTCCTGATTATCAAAAATCTATTCCTTAATAATGTGTTCAATAGACCGGAACAAACGTTTGTTCGGACATTTCAAATCGTCGGTAAACAATGCATTTTGCTGGTTGACTGAACCGATTGCTCGCTCAGAATGCGCAAGCTGTCGTTTGTGTTGCTGTACTGCATTCGGACTGAATATCCATTCCGGGTTTGGCTTCAACTGCTTTATCAATCATACATGTTTCCGGTTCCTGTGTAAGTGTGGATTTCCACAGACAACTGCAAAGTTTGCTTAAATTTGGAGATCTTCGTAACATGGCCTTGCGAAATCCGTCATTTACGAACGCATAAACCAAAGGATTAACGCAAGAATTAGCGTAAGACAACGTATGAGCAAACATTTTAAAATTATGCATTCCTTGAGTTTTTGGAAAATTGGGATCAAACTGTATCCAAACAGCAATAACATGTATTGGGAACCAGCAAATACCAAACAGAAAAACTACTATAGCGACCATTGTTGTGACTCGTCGTTTTCGTCTGCTTTGTCTCTCTGCTTTTTCGTTCTTTAAAGATACCGCACTGTTTTCTCTCTGCAAAACAACAATGAATATGTTAACAGCAGAATTTCGTTTACGAGACAACAGTAGTGTTATTTAAAACAGACTTTGCAAGAGGGCCATCACATAAACATTTTGAACATTTACGGTTTGAAATCGTTCAAATGTTTCAGATAAATTCTTCTTAACAATTGATTCCATAGGTTTCTATGTTAAACATATTCCGGCGTTGGCAGCCATCTTTGTTTTTTTTTGTCTTTTGGCATAGATTGGGTGTAAATATTGTTTTGTCTGCTGATCACATTAATGTATGACACATTTATAAAACTTAATTTGTTTACTGTAAAACGTTACTTTAACAGTAAATTAGATAAAGATAAAATTTAGGGTTATGCAAAGATCATCAAGTTCTTAATTCTCAATTATCGTGCGACAGCCAAACGTCAAACATCTAGTCACGAATGTTGAAATACATACAGTGTGCTTATAACACATTTATATATCAAAACAGTTTTAGATAACCTCAGATATATAACTTCTATGGTATTCTATAACAAATAAAGGTATCTAAATACAATGGTAAACATTTTGATGTTTATAACAAATTGTCATAATCGATTAATAGTACTGTTGTACTGTTACTGCATTGTTTCGACCTTTTTACTGTACTTTTATGAAATAGCATCGTCCTTAATGAATCTAAAATAACCGTAGATTTGACATGATAAAAGTTGTCACAACTGATCGTTTGAATGATTGTATTTATATGTGTAAAAGAGGATTACGCCAACAGTCTGGAAAGTCTATTTCGGGAAAGTGACATAAAAAAAATTGTTATTTGCTAAAGTTTGGAACATGGAAATATGGTTATCCAATATTTAAAAAAAATACGATTATAGTCATGCTTTTTTATGAATTAAAACCACTCTAGGGAATGGGTGGCAGAGTGTATGTCATATACTATGGATCACGTTTCCTGTCAACACTGAGGTCTTAGTGCTGACAGGGAATTCTCGACATTAAATGTCAGGAATTTTCGCCGAGTACTACAGGTGCCCCCCATTGCCCACATAAACAAAAATAAAAACAAAAACTAGACTCCACGATGTAGCTGAAAATTGTTGAAAAAGCATTCACAAAAACAAAATAAAAAAACCCCACAAAAATCACTTGCCACTTAACATAAACTTGCTGACCTTTCATTTTTATCTTAAAGTTCGCTATTAACCTGAATGTCTTCCAACTGATAGTCACACACACGAGGCTTGACTAACACGAATGTCTTGTTTATTTATATGTAAATCACATAAAGTAACGATTTTTGAATATCGATTTATTCGGATATGCACGTAATCATTGAAAACGTTGAAAATCACCGAATCACTGACTTATTAACTGAAAACGGCATATAGACTCTTCGATGTTGTACGGTTACTTACCAATTCCAAGAATTTTATGACGTCTTGAACAGAGAATTTTTGCATTTTTTGATAATGGAAAGATAATATTGTATCTTTCGTGCTCAGTTAAGTTTGTTTATTATGATAATACATGCATAGCCCCGTAAAAGTGTATTATAATTCCGGACTGTGTCCTCGTTCGATATATTTCTTAAGGGCAATATAAAACTGTACCCACTTAAGGGCTGTGTAATATTTACTAACCTCCAGTCTTGAATTCTTTCTTGTATTTGATCCACTCCATAAATGGAATAAAATAAATGAATAACAAATGATAATTGCAGAAAGCGGTAAAATAAATGTTGTCAAGACAACACCCAAAGTCATTGCCTTGGTTACGTCTACTGTCGGCCATCTTGGTATGCAGTCTAAAAGACCAGCATCGTTGACTTCTACAACCTGAGTGTAAACCAAGAACGGACAACACACAGAGAGGGAGACTGAAAAAAAAAACAAAAACAAAAAAAGTACCAATGCGTTCAGTATACATTAATGGTCAGTATATTTTGTTTTTGTATCACTATTGTTTACACATTTTCAGAGCTATTATTTTAATGGAAGTCAGAATAATCGACTTAATTGTCATTATACATAGGGAAGTTAATACATCAATTAAAGAGATAACTTAGTATTCTTTTCAATTATTGATTTTCAAATAAAAAAAACGACCAAAGGACGAAATCTAGCGGTTTGTGCATTCAAAAACCTAAGTCTTTTATAGGTTACCTGCCCATACTGCCAAACTGATAGCCGATGCCATTCGAGTCGACCGCCAACTCATAGAATCGATAGGATTAACAATGGCGTGGTATCTGTCTACTGTCATGGCCGACAACGTCAAACATGTAGCATGCAGTGTCGCCTAAAATATAAACAATAGCAGTGATTGGTACATATTCCTTGTAGCATTATCTACCTTATAAATACTCCTTATACAATAACCCTTTATTCTGATTGGTTGGTAGCAGGTGTATTTTAAAAGTATTTTAAAGCATTCAGTCATTTTCATACCGAAGTGTATATGCCTAAAAATATTCCTATCTTCATCAGAAATTAATTCCCAATGTGAAAAAAGTCTACAATTATAACGCCAATCTCTGATTGGTTGGTTAGTTTGAAGGGATTTTACACCAATTTGCAATTTTTAGCTGGGTTATTATACCCGGCATTTCTGGAGGAGAAGAGGGGTACCAGGTGAAAACCCGCGATCTTCTACCGAAAACCTGACATAATCCGTGTAAATAAGGATTGGAGTCGAGCACTGCCTTACCAAAAGTCGGACTCGAACTCATGACATTAATGTAGTATATGAATACCTTATTAATATGTTTGCTGTATATCAATACAAATAAATAATTATCCATCAGACAGCAGACACATTTGTTACCTCATTGTGAAATCATCTCAGTGCAGATTTCAGTGTTATATCAAAACGTAGAACATCTGCAAATTGAACCTTTAATGTGTAATCATGAAAAACCATCAAACATCCAGAAGAGACTTAATGCTAACAAATCTATGAAGTTAAAAAGTTCACTTTGATTCCTCTTGTGTTAATAATGGTGATTAAAAAATCCATTAAAATTTAACGCCATCACAAACAAAAGACCAATATTTAAATAAAGTCTTTTGAAAGCGAGATTAAAATCGTTCAAGCAAAACATCATTAAATATTCATAAAGTGCGGAGATAGACACGCACGAGTGCCTTAAGCAAAGTTATTTTAGATTTTATAAACAACGTGATCTAGTTCTAAAACAACATTGCTAAGAGCTGAGGCTTGGCAACATTTTTTCGACTTCAAATATCCCTTATATTCATCCGAAAGTCTTTGTTAATTTAAAACAAACCCACACATAAATAAGTCTGAAAAAGGAATCATACACATATCCCCGACAAGTAAATTGCAGGGGCTTTGGTGGCCGAGTACTTAAGATAGTCATCTACCATTGATCACGTGACTTGTCAACATTGAGGTTCGAGTCTCATTGCAGGTTGAGTTGACAAGGAATACCAGTTTTCGGGGGGGGGGGGGGGGGGGTTCACACCCTCCAATAAAAACTGGAAGCTAGCTAATCATTGGCTGACAATAGCGATAAACACCAAACCAAAAAACAACCTCAAATGCAGAACTTTGAATTAAACATCTATCCTACTAAAATTATAGACTCCTTTTTTTAAGCGCGCATCACAAAACACAGAAAAATAGCACAGTATTAACCCATATAAGGTTACATGCAGTTAATGTTGCATATGCAAAATATATATTTTTTGTTTCAATTATTGCTTTAAATAATTAGCAATTAACGATTTATTACGTCCACAAATTTGTACCGGATACGGTCCTCATTTACATTTGAAAATTTATTCCGGGGCAAGGAAACCCAGGAGGGGTACAAAACAAACGTACGCCTACCCAACTGGCAACTATCAACCTGTAGTTGTGTACCTTGTATTGCTATCATTGAAGTAACCACCAGAATCAATACCACGGGTTAAAAAAGCCGTCTTTCTAGTGTCAACGTATAATTGTATGGCGTCCAACGAGAAGGAAGTGTTCCGATTGTATTGCTCAAAATTGATGAGAGGGGCTGTTGTACCCGTCTTTTGTTGTAATTGTTTGAGCTATTTATAAAGAAATGTATAATCATACCTTCGAACTGTTCATTAGGTTATTTTGTGGTAAAGTTAGAACATTTAATGTTACGGTTTACAAATTGAATATTAACTGATAATTTAAAAATAATATGTTGAGTAGTCCAGTAATTTATCAGTTAAATTTCTTAAAAAGGTTTTAATATTTTTCGTTGCAAAATTTGCATAAATTATATTAATTATTAATTAGCACTGCAACCTTCCCTGAAATATTTTATTCCTTTAAAGAGGTTTTAATATTTTTTATGCAAAATTGTCATTAATTACATTTGTATATTATATACTAGTATTAAAAGGAACTTTAACCTTGTACGTTAACGTTTTCTTTGTAAGGGGTCCTTTTAACACGCAAACTCACACATAAATTGTATGTATAAGAATTGTAAGACATATACAAATATGGCGTCATGCAAGGGTCTCTAGTGCTCCACAGAACTGCCCAGCGCGTCCCAAGGTGGCGGATAGGTAGGCCCTCTCGTTGGAGCCTCAGAGGGTGACGTGTTTGGAAAGTGCCACGTTCCATACATTGCAGGTTAAAGATCCTGGGTATATGTCAGTAAGAGTAGTCTATTGTAGCCGCTTTTGCATTGGCATTTAAATTATCGTCATTTTTTTAAATTTCCGGCTAATTTATTATCTGTTATCTTGTTTTCGTCTTGAATATGGCTCGTAAAGAAAACATTCAATCAATCAGTCAATCAACCAATCAATCAATCAAACGATCAATCGATCAATCAATCAATCATCTCTAAGCGATAACATGTCCATATAACATATCTTTTCATACATCACACCTACGGGAAGGGTGTGCTCGTCTCTAACTTTGACAAATATTGCCAGTTTTTCTGCTGAATGTCGCGTTTTTCACTACGTACTCCGGCTTCCTCTCTTAATTAAAACTTGGCGCAGCGATATAACTAAAAAGTGGCGTTAAACCCTAAAACAAAAAAAAAAACAAAAAACAAAACAAAAGAAAACCACACACACACACAACACAAAACCTACCCAAAAGTAAGTTGCTGTAATGTGGGTGTATTCGTGAGCTACCTATTTCTGTGGATTTAGTACGGACTGGCAACCCACGAATTTAAATACTCAACAAAACACAAAGTCACCGTTAGGTTAAAACTAGTAAAATGATAAAACCGCAAATGAAGCTATAATTAAACAGCAATTTGTTTTTCTACCAAACTATGAATATTGGTAAACAAAATTAAAAGGAATACTAGAAAAACGGAAGACGAGTAATCTTAACATGAGCCGTGTTGGTTACTGTAAACAAGTCATATTTATAGCACTGTCTTCCGAGTTGGACAAATACACTTTCGAACGCGCAAGCCCCTATAGATTCCGCCCATTAATAATTTGTGATAAATAAGGAGGGTGATGTTTATTATGGCCCGACCGATATTCGACCAATCAAATAAAAAGCTGATATTACGAGCTTGTGCTGTCGGTGCAAACAAAATCAAAATAAAAATTATCATAATTAAGGTGGAGCTTTTCTGTGCATATTTGGTTCTAATTGTAGTTAGTTATTGCATGGCTGTTTTTCCTTGAGTTTAACAGGCCCACGTGACCTTTCATGCAATATTATATATTTAAATATTCGACCTTCATCACACACGAGATACGATATAGAATCAACCAGTCGACAATACTGTTTATTCCTTAACCACCAAATCGTTAATAATAATATGCTGGACAGACAAGTTGACCTTCACCTTCTGGGTTCCAGTAAACACTTTTTATTAATTATTCAAATGTTTGACCTTACATCACAGACGACATATAATATTGAATCAGTCTGGTCATGCAAGTTAAAAATGTGTCGTGACAACAAAGACTACTTCACAGCTGACGGAAATCTGTCATGTACATTTCACGTTTGTCAAAGGTCAAAGGTAATCGATGAACTAATGAAACCGATCAATAAAACTTAAATACAAAATCGTCATGTCAATGCATATGATTCCAGCGGCTGTTCAAATGTCTTTTTCTCTCGGAATGTTCATAAAGCAGACACTAAAGCAGCTTTTAAAATAAAAACAATGAAATGAATTCTAAATTGGTCCTTGTTAGTATTGCACTGTAAGAGTACGGAGAACACGTGAGATTTTTTATTGTGGAGGAAAAAATAATCGACAATACCGAGGAATGTTCAGAAAACGATAGGTCAAGGACAGACAAAACCATGGTTAAACAAAACGACAGGTCAAGGACAGACGAAACCATGGTTCAACAAAACGATAGGTCAAGGATAGACAAAACCATGGTTAAACAAAACGATAGGTCAAGGACAGACGAAACCATGGTTCAACAAAACGACAGGTCAAGGACAGACAAAACCATGGTTAAAAAAACGATAGGTCAAGGACTGACAAAACCATGGTTACATAAAAGAGGGGACTACAACAAAATACGAAGACACACGCCGAGAAATAACAGTCCGAAAACCAAGTTTTCGTATTATGCAAGTCATTATCTAATCAATCACGTTGCCATATATTAAATGTGTTCTTACAAGACCTTTCCCTTTCACTTCTCATAAAACAATTACGTCGCGGGAAATTGCCCCCGTGGCGTAACGAACACTTATAGTCTTGCTACAGATGAACATTATGCATGTTAATTAATACCTATGACCACGCAAGAATGGCTTTGAATAAAAAAAGTGATGTTATTTCTATGCATGCACAAACACAAACAACTGAGTAATTAACACGAATCCCCTTATCTGGGTTGAGTCCAGATGCTCCGGAAGGTCCAAGCACGAACCCCCTTATCTGGGTTGAGTCCAGATGCTCCGGAAGGTCCACGCATTGCACCCGTCAAAATTTATTGATTTTATGAATTCAGTTTTAATTTTATGGATTCGACATATTAATTCATATTTTAAAATTATTTTCTTGTTTTCTCAAAACGAATTTGAAATTTTTTACTGTTTTAGGACGTGGATTATAAGATTTTTATTACACTTTCAGTTTTAACAAACACACACATAACTAAGGAAAGGTATGCTTCAATTAGCAGAAAGTTTTGACTGAAAACGAACGGACATTAATGTATCATTTATAACGGATAAAAAGCAGATAGTATTTACTATAAAGGAATCGCTGTAGTCCCAGGAGCTTGGCACTGTTCGTAGACGTTACTCACAAAAGACTGAGGTTAACGACAAACAGACAAGCCACAACGAAAGCTCATCTACCAGGGAAAGCGCCGAGCAGTGCTATAGCTCGAACCATGAGAACTGTTCTAGTACAGATATTAAAATAAAGAAGTCTTTGATTCGCAATGTTTGAGTGGAATTTTCTGCAAACCACTTAAACAACTAATGATAACATATACGTATCGTATTATTGTAAAATATGAGATTGATTTACACGATAGGTGTTTTTGAAATATCAATAAAATGAATATCGCATAATTGAAACATGATACAAAAATCAGATAAGAGTCAAATAATATTCCTTTATTCCATATGTAAATAATTTATACGGTACAGCTAAACATTGGTATACAATCGCATCTTTGATGTGTAGATTTTAGTTAGAGAAAATGAATCACTTGTTAAGTTAGAATTCCAATGAAGAGACTTGGTAACCCAGTAATGCGAAATTGATTTCTCTCTTACTGGTTAAAACAGTATAATTAGTCACGACAGGAAATTACAGTATTGAAATTATTTAATTCTAACTTGCCCTTACATATATAAATGAATGATGATAGGATTTTATTTAAAAATACAATATGAAGCTAAGAAAAAATGTACCAAAGAAAATCAATGTTTATTAATTTTGAGGCGTTTCAAAGCATGCATTCCCAGCTGTATCATAGCGTCCTTATTTATTTATTTGTTTATTTTTTTTTTGTGGGGGGGGGGGGGGGATGGACCACCCGATGAGAAACCCGGATTCATCGGGAAAATTGACAATCCTAAATCATGTCAATACAGGTCCTTGGCCGAAGTCAAGCCTGTGATTAATCGTATATGAATAATTACGTGGAGAGTTTTTTTTAGATTTAATCATTTAGATGATAAAATTTGAAATTTTTTTAAAAATTTTGTTGATAAACAATTCTAAGGATGCTTCCCTCAAATTTGATATAATCAAAACATGTATATATGAGGACAAGAAATGATATATTTGTTGACAAATTTCATGTGGCAAATTGCTCTAATTGTAACAATTATTGTAATCTTAGTTTAAAAATTAAACTGATATTGTTAACGTCCACCTAGTTTACAAAATGTGGTCTTGGCAGATTAAAGCAAGAACCCTATGTGCACTAATATCACGTGACTAATACATAATCTAAATATTAACCGACTTTACGTTTTAGTGCACCATCTAACAATTCCTTTAATGGAAATAACAAACAATCAACTAAATAAATAATTCTAATGGAAACTTGTAATATTCACGTAATTCTATTAGCCGACTTTTACAATTTACTTCTGAAAATTGTAAATATTAAAACAACATGAGCCGGAAGTTAATAACCATGCAGTGTTTCAAAGTAATGACGTATTTGTTATATTATCAGTTCTAGTCATATATTGATTGTTTAACTCTGTCGAATTAACGAAATAGCAAATTGCTTACTGCAGCTACAGCAAATAGTAAGACAATGGTTCAAGTAGATGACATTTCAGAATATCACCGGAAGTACCACAGTGGTGATATAGATCACGTGGGTTGTATGCGATTGCCGCCAATAGGCGACAGTGCGAAGACAATCACAATAGTTTCCGTAACAACACGCCAAGTAACATGCACCGGAAGGTCAGAATATTTATTTCGGAGCCCAGTCGTGTGAACATGAGCATGGGAGCAGATTTGGAAATAATTGTAACCTACGCGACTAACTTGGGTATGCGATTGTGTGCCCATCACACTTTAAGACTACAAGCGTTTTGTTTGGCCAACAATATGAATATAGGCACAGCCTAAATGCGAGCATCGCATATTTTATGGTTCTTGACGTTTACTTCAGATCACCCTAAGAGTGCCTCTGCATTCCTTTTGTGATGTGACGTCTTTAATGTGTTGGTGACGTCACAAACAATGCAAAAAATAAATAAAGCCTTTTTGAGATTGCACAAAAATTGTCGAACACATTTTTGTTGTTATTTCAAAAATAAACACTTTAAATTTAGCGATGTAAGATTAATTTCTATCTTCTTTTAAATCATTTTCTTGTACTCGACCACAATTTTTTCTTCTGACGGCTCAGCTACCACCCGAAATGGATCACGTGACCTTATTTACACACATTCATGTAACCGAATAAGCTTGCATCTGCGATGCTTGCTATAAACATACACACAGTCGGTTTAGTTATTTTTTCGTTGACAATGACAGCAATCACACAATTATAGGGGTGGATAAATAGTGACCATGATTTTTTTCTTTGAACACATCTGTACGACCTGGATTTATAAACTTCCTTACCGATTCTCAAATTTTGTGTACACATTGAAAACTCTAATGATGTTATACCTCGAATCACTGGGTTAAAATTCTCGGTACATCGAAAGTGTAAAAACAACCCGAAAAGTGTAAAAACAACGTGGAATAGTGTTATTCTTAATCAATGTCATTTACATCAAACACAAATCTTTACAATAATTCACACCTATATTTGATTAGAAAATAATTATTGGAACAGAAGTAAATTATAGACTCAAGTTCAAAGCCTCAATGAAAACAATTAAAAATTATTCTGCAAAATATATAAACATTTTCACTTCAAAAGCGTGTCCTACTTAAATATTTATAAGCTCGCTGTAATGGGGTTAATCACAAAAATCAAGTATTTTAAGAAAATCATTTTTGACGTATAAAAGCCAACTGAAATAACAATTAAAAACGACCACGTGACATCAACGACATGTTACAAAGCACAAAGTAGCTATGCAGCAAATACAATCCATTTGTTTAAGTTGTATGCCGAGGTTCTACAAGGAAAATATTCCTTTTGAACAAATTCTTCATTTTTTGGCATGTACAAATTAAAAATATCACTGCATAGAAGATTTTTAGACATATTTGATACAAAAATAAACGATTAAGTTGTCTTGTTCCCTTACCAGCATTGGACAAACGTATGTTTAGAAAAGTAAAAATGAAAGAGTCTTATTAAGAAGTCACAATTTCGATTCTGTATTTAAAAGGATGTCCGTTAGGGTAAGGCGGATTGTTTAAGGTAGTTATAGCCACATTCTATTGAGCACAGGAGAGTCAACGCTGTGGTTTAAAGCCCGATTTCAGGAAGAGTTTATTCGTCTCCAACCCAAATTTATAAGGATGTCAAGAGTCGGGGTCTTTACCGCTTACTGTGGCCTCCAGTCGCCTTGACATAGCTTAAGAAAGGGACGTAAAACCTCCAATAAAAAGATAGGTCACGTGTTTATAATAGAAGTTAGATTAAAAGCGAGGCCTTTTAAAATAAAACTTAAATTAAAAAAAATATATTTCAGTTGAGAAGCACAACAATAAATTGTAAAAAATAGCAAGGAAATCGACCTAAAACGATAGCCGAAAGACGAGGAACAATTACAAATCCGAATTCAGACAACATGATACGAAAACAGACACACACAAACCAATTGTGAATAATCCGAATCCAATTAAACAGTTAGACAGTGAGTTACAATACTTGAGTTCAAGTATCTTTATTTTATAGCATTAGTACTAAGTCGGCTAATCTTATTATAAAGATGAATTGTATAATTAAATCGGACATCACATATTTCTGAATTTCACCAGAGACCGTAGAAGCTTTAGTTGTTGTTAGATAAGCCAATCCCAAGCGACTTTTAAGTAGACACAATGTTGTGTCATTTAATATGTACATGGCAACATATACATTGATCTTATTTACATTTGATAAGACAATACTCCAAAAGGATCATAACATTTAGATAAGGAATATTGTGTAACTCTACATGGAATCCATTGATATCTCCTATCTTATAGTGAAGCGCTGTTTGACACAATATCTGGTAAAACCTTTTAGGCAACATGACAAATACATGTCACAAGAGCTTTATGTACTAATGTACTGTACTGTTATTATATAATTGCAATAAATAAAGGTTTCATGGCATTGTTCAGGGAATATTTGCTAGGCAGTATCCAAAAATTCAATAAATGATGTTTTTCCAAGTCGAACGGTTTTGACATATACAAATACATCGTCGGTAACACGTTCCATTACGTTCCTCAATTCATCACCAAAATTTTCTTGTTATGAACAATTTCATTGGCGGGAAAATTAAAATAACGTAACAAGTTTTAAACCAATCACAGTGATGCCTTTTTGTTTGTTCGTCAACGCAGTCAACGCAGTCTTTTTGAAATCGTGTTAAAAGATGTAGGACCACCAAATACCGGGAACCAGTCCAGAGGGTGAACGTAAAGTAGTACTATTCAACAGACAGGTTCACTGTTGCCTAATATAGAATTTGAGCCGTACATAATACCAGAATAAACTTTGGACAGCTGAATATTTAAAAAAAAATTGGGAATAAAGTTTTTGTTGTCATAATAACGCATAAAAATGTTGAGAGTCGATTCGACATATACATGCATTATTTTGAATTGCAATTGTAATTAAAAGTAGATTTTTAGACCAGGTGAACTTCCGATCGATCTTTTGTTCTTATATGAATGGTAGGGTAAAATTTTGACAGAATGTTGGCCGGTGGATATTTGTATGGTACAAATATGACGATTTATTTGCAATGAAGGTGAATTGTCTAGGAACAGTCAATATAATCACATATAGCCAAAGAATCAACAAAAGAAATGTGGTCCTACACCTGAATTATAATGGCGCAGAATACAATTTTTTACTGACATAATAGAAGCGGTGGTCGGTTAGATATGTTAAATACGCATGAACACAAAAGATAATGGTATTAATATTAATTAATTGATAATAATTTACCAATGGGGTGATAAAAACACAATGGTTTTCAAAAATGATTCGCCAGTGACCGATTGACATGGTTGATATGAGTTTATCTCACTCATGGCTTCTCGCTCCTTCCGCTGCTCTCCACTTACAAAAAACCAATAGATTTTGTATCGTGCATGGAAGGTGAATCTGTATTTCCCCAAAACGTTTATAAGAACCTATTAGTCATTAACTATCGAATTTCTGTTTAAAAAAGTTTTCTGATTCATTCTTCTGCAGCAGGTATATGGATAGAACTAGACAGCAATAAAAAACATAATAATATACAATAACTAACTTTGATAGCAAATCAATTAGTGACAGAAGCTTCTTTTGTTGTTGAATTGATTTTTGCGTTTCAAACGCTTACGTGAATCAGATCAGAAAATAATTTAATAGTGACTGTCGTGCAGCGGTCGCTACAATCGGAACATCTCTCGGTCATATCCGTCAAGGGTCGGGAAAGAGACGAGATTACTTTCCGACCATAGAAGGAAATAACCAAAGTGATCCGATTGCGGTCGCTATCGGGATTTCTCAACCAGAGATAATGACATATTCACCGAGCTGCCAAACCGCTAGAGTTGAAAAATACCGATGGTGACCGCGTATCAAAGTCAGTAACTGTTTTATTACATGAATAAAACCAACAAATCCTCGTCTATCGTAGCAAATCTAATAGTAGCAGAAGCGTCGATTGTTGTTGCACAGGTTTTTGCTTTGCAAGCTCTGACATGAATCAGAGTCAGAAAATAATTTAATAATGAATAAAATACAAATGTTTGATGTTTAAATTACTGTTGCGATTTAATATGACATGAATATGACATGAAAATAGTTTTTAGACCAATCCAAAACTCCTATTATTGTAATTATAATTCGGCTATCTATTACTGTTTGCTGTTCACGACCTGCGATCCAAATAATTAAAAAAAAAGAGTTAAAAACGCAGACATTTATATAAAAATCTTATTCTTTATAGATACATGTTCGTTATTTGATTGTTTGAGGCTTAACAACACTTTCAGCATTTATTTAGATATAGTTGGGGGTCCAGTTTAATTTGGGGGGGGGGGGGGGCAGAAGAAATATGTAACAAAAATTGAATTAAAAAGGCAATAAAATTGCAGTTACGTTCTACAATAACTAAATTTTCAGGCGACTTATTTATGTATGACGATACTTACATATATCATATAATTAGAAAACTTGCAGATTATATTCCCAAGAATCCACGACGGGACAACCATGTGTATCAGGGTAGCTGGAACTACAAAAACGATAAACATCAAATCGGCAAAGGCCAGATTCACTATGTAAACATTAGTTACTGATCTCTCGCCGAACCGTAACATAACATAAATAACGGAACCATTTCCGATAGCACCAATAACAATAATTAAAATCCACACTATACTAAGTATAACAACTACTTCCGTTGGCAAATCCACTTCCGGTTCCGATAACTCTGATGTGATGTTTGTTGAATCCGTAGTTAAAACTGTACTCGTGTTAAGGAAAACAGTACTCATTGTGTTTTGATAATCCAGTTCTATCTGAAAACATAAAATTATGTTTCAAAAAAGTCAATTACATTATAAGCTTTACGTTGTATGATCAATTTCGTGCGCTAAAATAGTAATTATGGACATAAAATAACACAATTTTAAGAACAAGGTGCACAAAACCGACTGCTTTTTCCGAGTGATGCAATGGTGTAGTGTTAAGGAGAATAGAACAGGGCGGATATGACGTCTGCTCAGGAGTAAGATTCAAATAACATAAGTACAAGCCTAATCCGTTTTCAGAGAAAAAAGTTATTTGACTAATTAAATGTTATTGAATTTTAAATGCGGTAGTTTTCATGCATGTCGATGGCAAACGCATAATTTCAAAGGTTTAAAAGAAAACCAGAGCATGCGTATTGACAATTTAATACCGAATAATAAAATAATACTCACGTGTACCGTTTACAGAGTGCTAGTAGGAATCTCTGTCTTATATACATACTACGATAACATAAACAGATTTTCAGTTTTCTGAAATTCACGTTTACTTACGGTGCAGTCAATATAAGTAAATCTATTGAAATTAAGATGAATATATCAACCAGATCTATTGAAATTAACATGAGTACAACTACCAGCTGATATGAAACATATGTCGTTAACAATGTACATTTTGAATAATTTGTATAACATGTATAGTGAAAATGAGAATATACAACAGTACGATAATTGTTAAATGTACATTGATTATCACAATTGATTCTGATATTCTTTGTCAGATTTGTGGGATTTTCTCTCTTTTTGTAACTTTTTCTGTGTTAATGAGTTAACTTTTAGTGAAAATGTAGGTATCTAGATCAACTGTATTGTAAATCGACAGCATGTGTCAGATTCGTCCGTTCAATGTGGAAATTAAAATAGGAGCCATGCTGACTACTGTTGTACAAACAAGAAATTATCAGTCCGTATTACTGTGTATTGATTCAGAAGTAAACTGTATGTTTGTATCTAGGTCTAGATTTATAAAAGATAAAAAGACCAGTTGAGCTTTAGATGGCGACTGTTTGAAATAAACATTTAAACATATTCAGACTCTGCTGTTCATTGATTATTTTAACAGGATTTTTTAATAAAGCATGCTCTGTAGTATACTAAAGATACCATATACGAACACAACTATTTTGATCGTTTATTTGGTGTTACGGCTCAAAAACTGGCTATGTTTATCAATTAATAGTCGAACACACTCTGCCAGCAGTGATCAATATAGATGACTAAGTGGCAGATCCGGGAAGAGGAGGGGTTGTGCGCACCTGAACGTCGCCCCAAAGAAGGCCGAATTCGAATGAAAAAGTTGTTGATTGCACCATATGATAGAAAAACTTTATAAAGTATCAGTTTTCCTTATCAAAAGTGGTTAATCGCCTTTATCTACCACCAGGTCTCTGCCTTTAACCTGTTTAACCTGTTAGTGGGCTTAGACCTCTCGCCCCCACCGTAACACAATGGATTCGCGTCTGTGATTAACTACCCAACTACCTTATTTATTTGGCAACCGAGTATACCATGCATGTTTGGTAATATACTTATTGTATTCTAAACAATACTCCAATAACTATATACAAATGAAGAAATATTAGTTGAAAAATAATTGCCAAAACAACCTCCTCCCCCCATCCCCCCCAAAAAAGGGAAAAAAAAAGGGAAACACAAAACAAAACAAAACAAAAACATAACAAAAAATCCTTACCAAAAAACAAAACAAACAACAAACAAACCCAGAAAAAAAAAATAAAAATAAAAAAAACTATAAATAAACATTTAAAAAACCCCCCCAAAAACCCCACATCCTCATTGAATCAAGGGGACGTAATTATTTGTACGGCAGAATGATAAATGTTTATTACAGTTTAACTGCTGTTTGTTACATTTCTTTTTAATTACCAATCTGTTAGACTAAATTTACATGAATGAAAGTAAACCATATGTTTGCTCATTGAGTAGAAAGTCAGTAGAAAGTCTTAATTATTAGTACATTTTTGTGTTTTTTTATGTACCAATTACCCCACTTTCTAATTGGAGGCACGGAATAAAGAAGAAAACCTCGTATTTTATTGCTACTAAAACACAACTTTATAACGAAATTACATTATGACTGCTGTTTAATATTCCGCTGTTTATATTTGTTAATTATTTGTTTCATAATAAAAACAAATGAATTTGTTAATCGTACTAAAATATTGCTTCACTCTTCGTGGGACGTCGGTTGCCGATTGGTTAATGTAGTTAGTCATCTAATTTTAATTACGTGCCCGAAGATGCGTGTTCTGTTCTCACTTCCCTGCAGGGTGTACTCTAATCCAATTTTAAGATACAATATTTGCCAGTTTTGCAAATGTAGGTCGGGGTTTTAACTTCGTCTTCCATAAAACTGGACACCACAACATACCTAAAAAAATGCTTAAAGTGGCGTTAAACACCATTCAGGCAAACTTAATTCTTCGTCCAGAGGCCAAGGTGGTAGAGTAGTCTAGGTAGTAATATTGATCACGTTGTCTCTCAACACTTAGGTTGCGTTGTGGATTCGAGTCTCACTGAGGGAAGGGTGTGCCGGACTCCAGTCTTAGTTGATAGATTGCCAGTTTTCCTACCGAAGGTGGGGTTTTCTTCGAGTACTCTGGCTTCCTCCTGCCATAAAAAATGGACGCCATGATATAGCTAAAAAATGGCTGAAATAGGCATTAAACATTATTCAAACAAACAAAAACAAACAATCGTCGAATTTCTTGTTCAAATTATCCTCTAAAGTTGGTAAGCAGTAATTTTATACCGTTAAACAAAAGTAAACAATCAAACCAAATAATTATAATAAATGCCATCTCTCTGCCAAAGCAAGATTTAATAGTGATAATGACACTAATAAATATAGTTGAAAGCTAAGAAGGACATGTTATACAAAAACTTATTTATGAACAACATACGTTCGCCGGGATTGCGAATTACCAAACAAACTAAGCCTGAATACATTTTCATTTTGTTTTTAAGTGTATATTTGCACCTTTCAGTATATAGTGTCAATGTTATTTTATGTAACAGTAATGTGAAGACTTGTAAACCAAGATTTTTGACAGTATAAGTTGCTGGTGGTTAAGATCATGACTGCAGTCAAGCGTAACACTTTTTCTCCTAGACACGCATTTTGCACTTTCCACGTCCGTTTACGATTTACGACTGTTTTATTCAAAAATTACATTGAGTAACACGGGGCGGAAAATTAAGCCTTATGTAGCGGCTACAACGAGCCTAATTTTATCGACATGTACAAAAGCGGTCTTTATCGTGAAGAAGCATGGCACCCCACAAACTGTGGTCCGCGGTCCGGCTTTCCTTATTATGTGTCTGATGACTATATGATAAAATAATTATGCTAAAAGCATTCAATTAAGTGCAATTTTCGATGACCGTCATAAATCTTAAATGCTATTGTAGAGTTAATTTCGTGTATCGAACCATATGGCTTGTTTTTATTTGATGTTTGTTGTATTATTAACTTAAGATTATTTTATTGCTAACTTACTTCACTCTATTGGAATACACTGGCATATTGCATAAGCGACTTAACTAATTTTGTTGCTATTGTTTTATACAATTACATATTTTTCATCGATTGAAGTAGAAGATGATTTATGAAGGAAAATAAAAAAAATAGTACGTGGAATTTGTTTAAAAACTTTCCATCAGTATTACACCATGTCATTTATAGCATTAACTCATATTTTAGGTAGTTAATTGATGTATGAACAGGGGCGTTTATATCAAATTTGCTAGTGATATTCTACCGAAAATACGCAATAAACATGTTAGATCCATATTTTTTTAATTGTTTTCCGTATTTTTCGTTCAACGTCTCATTTAATTGTCAAATTAAGCTTCGCGGAGGAATAACATCAAGGAAAAAATTGTTCTACCAACGTTCATCGGAATATAAGAATTATAATATTTTACATGCGAATAATTGTTATGAATGTTTGCCAGGTAAAAAACACATTTATTCCTCCCTGAAATACTAGGAAACAATGTAACAAGTATGTTCTGATGGAGTTTGTATATTCATCTATTAAAAATGTATTTCGCTTGATATAGCTCTGTTATAAGCAAAAAGAGATTAAAAGAAATAAAAAAGCGTTGAAACAATTCACTTACGAAAATATACTCGTTCAATCTTGGTAACTTTTTAATATTATAGATTATGTATTTACAACATACAATTATATAATAAAACGCGTTGTCTACAACTTAGATTTAAACACGATTCCACCTGAAAACGACATATACACCTAAAATCAAACACAATTTTATAATAAACACGTGCTATTACAAAGCGATTCCATACAAGTTACAAAAATTTCCGTTTCGTTCTTTTGTCAAGATGGCAGAACTGCTTCGGGTTCAGAATATTAAACAAGCAATTAACTGGATATAATATAATCGTATTTTTAGCTGAAACTGATTTGTATTTTTTTACCGAACTAAATATGATTTATTATTTTTTGCTAATTGTAATTTGACTCTGTATATAAATTTCTAAATCATGTTATTTCTAAATAGATGTGTATTGACAGAAACATATTAAATTTCTAAGTAAACACAATTGTGACAACTGATTCTTAAACAATTTTCAATTTAAACAATCACTAGAAAACAACAGCTTTTAGAATATAGACCCAACATAGGGAGAAATAATTTTGCAGTAAAACTACAATGTATAAATTTACCGATTAATCAAAACAATTAAAAAATATTTCTAATTTTATAGCGAGAATTAAATACAATCTAAAATAAATCTTACCTGCGAAAAAAATCGACTTCAATATGGCTACTTTATCGCTACTTCATAAAGCATTCTTAATTAGACTTAGCTCTCTATCCAATACTGTGTTGACGCAGTTACGATACTAAAATGAAGAATGCCGTTATTGATTTAACGGTTGAAAGAAAAAAATATATAAATTTATGGAGTAGTGAGCGTTAGTAATACGGTTATAACTAATTCCTGAAAGGTTAAAGGGCGAGCGGTGTTATGTTTAAGGTTAAAGGGCAAACAGTTTTATGTCAACGGTTAAAGGTTAAAGATTAAATATTTTTATTTTAAGTGTTTTGATTGGACTTTTTTAGGGTAATGCTAAATTGCAATAGCACTAAAATTGCATCGAAGCATGGTTATGTTTGTCCATTACACAGTTTCGTTTAAAAAATAGACAACAAGCAGTCAACCGGAATCCAATATTAACTTGTTTCATCCCTAAAATAAATTTGAAAAAAAGCAGCCGTAGTCTCAATTATCTATGTATCTCAATGTACCTGGTTCAAGTACTCGGCAGTAACAAAAACATCTTTTTAACAACAATGGCCACGCCTGCTGCTAATAGATTTGCTACGATAGACATTTTGGGTTTATTCATGCAATTAAACAATTACTGACTTTAATATGCGGTCGCTATCGGTATTTCTCAACCCGCAAAATGGTATATTTAGCGGCTCGGTGAATATTACTTTTCTCTGGTTGACAAAGTACGATAGAGACCTATATCAAAGTCTGTATTTGTATATGATTTCATAATTCTATTTTAATTAAGTCTTAAAGTTAAAAATTGTCACAGATATAATGAGTTGTTTGTTTAAATTGGATTTAACGCCATGTATAATGACACGAATATTCAAGATTCAAGATTTTATCAATATTGTACCGTAAAAATAATAAACTATGATAAATTTTTTTAAATATTGCCATTAAAATCGAAAATTAAATTAAATTTAAAATTTTAATACATGAACTTTTGTGAATATTGCCATTAAAATTGAAATTTAAATTCAATTTAAATTGTTAAAATGTTCCTATGTGAAGAACATTTTCTACGTGTGCGCTATTTGAGCTCCAGAAACGAAAATTATTTAATTTTGTCATTTTTCATGACAACTATAACTATTACAAATTATTCACTTATCATTGGTGTATTACTAAGCAGGTCATGTTATGACGTCAGTTGTTCCCCAGAAACTTACGAATTTACATTTGTTTGGGAATTTAACTGTAAAAAAGGTCAAATTTAAATTTTAATTTAAAATTAAACAAGTACTAATTGCTGTTCTGCAAATCCCATTGTCATTAAGTACAGAATGCATTTCTAATAAAATAATTCGAAATGCTTGATTAAAGTTTAAATAGAAGAAGACTCCACATGTTTGTTGAACTTGTGTCTGATCCTTAATTTGTGCTGTTTAGTTGCAAATAACAAATGTTGAAACTAAACTTAATACCATTTACAGTTCAATACACTAAGTCTGTAAAGAGGAATTAAACGATTCCGCTGTTTATGAATACGACGCGAACGTGAATATGAAATCGAATTCATACAAAGCTGGCTTACTATAAATCATTATAACTCGTGAACAGGAAATCTAATTCATACTAAGCTGGTTTACTAAAAATCATTATGACTCGTGAACATGAAATCTAATTCATACAAAGCTGGCTTACTATAAATCATTATAACTCGTGAACAGGAAATCTAATTCATACTAAGCTGGCTTACTATAAATCATTATGACTCGTGAACATGAAATCTAATTCATACAAAGCTGGCTTACTATATAAATCATTATAACTCGTGAACAGGAAATCTAATTCATACTAAACTTTCTTCCTATAAATCATTATGACCCGTGAAAATGAATTTCGAATTCATCTATATGCTACAGAGAAGAACAGATCAGGTTTATAGCTTGATTTTCTGATCGACAACATATTTGTAACTTTAGGAGGATCTGTTTTTCAGCAGGCAATCGGAATGCCAACAGGTACAAACTGTGCCCCACTCCTTGCCGATTTGTTCCTGCATGAAACTGAATTTGAACTTATTAACTTAAGGGGATGCAGGACACTTTCACTGAAAATAATTTGTCATTGAAATTTTTGTTAAATTCGCCATATAGTTAGTTTTTTTATACAAGTTATCATAATTCAAAATAAAAAATAGGAATTTCAGAGCTTATTTTCGAGGGGTTGAGCACTGAAAATTTATTTAAATTTTCTAATAGATTATACAGAGAAGGGAAGAAAAAAGCTTTAAGATAAAAGATTACAAAAATTCCGTCCAATGAAATTTTTTGAATTTTTGATATAATGTAAAGCAATTGGTATACATTTTAGTGATGGAAAGAAAAATAATGGTCTCTGAGTTAAATTTTTGCTCAGTAAGAAAAAACCGGTCAAAAGGTGCTAAAAAATGATATTATTGGTCAAAATTACCTCCCTTGTTAAAAATTGCATTTTCATTATTTATGCCAATACCGAACTCATTTATTCGAAAACTTTACATTTCAACCATTAATAAATTGAAGTGATAATATACGTATGAAACTTTATAATTATTTCAAATTTTATGGAAATTAAGAGTTGATAATGAAAGAAATTATTATTAAATTTACCATAAATGTTCTATCTATTTTGAAATTTTCATAAAAATCTGCATCCCCTTAAGACAAGAAGATAGCTCAGAAGCTAGGTCCTTTAATTTTACATATAGATAAATTGATGATGTCCTTTCAATTAACAACCCTCAATTAGCTGAGTGGCTTCCGTTAATATATCCTTCAGAGCTATAAATTAAATCGCTGTTAGATTTACACCTCAAATATAACACAAACGGTCATAGTATCACAAGAATTTACCACAAACGAGACGATTTTCATCTCAAAATTATAAATTTTCAACACCTATGCAGCAATATTCCAGCTTCTCCTGCATACGGTATCTATATTTCTCAATTGATCAGGTATGCAAGAGCTTGCACATCTTCGCTAGCCAAGGGTTACGATCCGATACTCTTTATCTTCAGAGGGGGGGGGAAGAGAGGGGGGACCTGATCGTAACACTTGGCTAGCAAAGATGGAGCTTGCAGTGAGTATACTGTTTTTTGCAAATGTCACCTATTTCTCCGGGATAAATTTATAAACCAGTGTTATAAGAAAAAGCGACTCGTCTGCGCGTTTTATAGGGTTCGAAAAATAAGGTTGTAAATATATTTCCAAATTTTTGAATCCACAGTACAGTGAATTGGCTACGATGTTTGTTGGATACACCTATTAGTGACTAGTGGTATGTGATACCCATCTATTTTAATCAACAAACCAACTCACATTCTACAGTAATGGAAGCGGGAGGTTTGGCATGCCATAAAACCTGGTTTTACCCACGGTGCACCGTTCTTTTGAAATGCCTTTACCAAGTCAGGACCATTGCTGTAGTTGCTGTATTTTGGTTGTTGGTAATGGAGTTTGTCGGTTTTTCGGACTTTGTGGATTTTCTTTTTTGACAGTTTTATCGGTGTTCGGTATTTTGTTATTACTTTCATAATAAGTTCGCTTACTATATAAAGATTATTATGACTCGTGAACATGAAATTTATTTCATAGTAAGCCGGGATACTACACGAAACAGAATTCTTTCTTAGCCGGTTTACTATCACATGAAATGCAATTCATATATAGCCGGCCTAATAAAGATCATTATGGCTCCTGAATATAAACTCTAATTCAAAGTAAGCCGGGATACTATTGATGAATAGACTGATATATCGTAATAAATGATAATTGGAGATAAAATTATTTCCAGCTAAAATAAAACGCACGCATAACTTTTCAGACATATAAGCGAAAGGACCAAATTAAAGTCACGAATTCCAGTACGAAAAACACAGCCATGGATACCAGTAACTCAAGAACAGAACAAGCAGCTAACACTCAAAACATACAGCACACAACTAGGAAACAAGAACAACCCTGAACGATCGATGACAATATCCTGGTCCAATACTGACACCCGTCATGTTACATATATTTAAAACAGCAAAGTACTAAATAGATGTTATCTGGTTACTGTCCAAAGTTTGATCGTCATGTATTATGACGGGACTTCAGCGCCAGTGGTTAGGTTAGTCATCTACTATTGATCACGTGGTCTGTAAACACTCTAGTTAGCATAACTGTGTGAAGGGTGTGTTCGACTCCAACGTTAATCGACAAAATTGCCAGTTCTCCCTGCAGAAGGTCGGATGTACTCTGCATGCCCCCCCCCCCCCCCCCCCCCATAAACTAGACGTCATCATATAGCTGAAAGTGGCGTAAAACCAAAACAAAAAAATAAATAAAAAAAAAAAAAAAACCAACAAACAAACAAAATGCAAAACCAACAGATTTATAGATTAAACCACATGACTACATCAATGATGTTTAATTATTTCATCTAGAAGTTCAGTATTCGTAAACCCTCGTAATACCCTCGTAATATAGGTCGGACGATAAGAAATTAATCACTCCGATATCAAATAAATATTTCACCAGTAAATTAGAAGAATTCCACATTACGTTGCTTATTCTTGTTTTAAATTGATGGTTGTTACGGAAAACAGGTCAACACAGATAAATCGTTAGATTAAAATTTCTTAGCGATCGGTGATCCGCGTAAATAACGTCAATAGCTTCAGGAATACAGGGATCTATTTTACAAAAATATGCAACACATTTTATCAGTATCCTTTAAAAGAAATTTTATGCTTCATTTGAAGCGAACGCAACACAACTTTAATTGTTTGATATTACACGGAGGCAGAAAGGATGGTGTGTGACAACCATTGCTTACTGCGTAATTAATTACAGTCGACAAAGTTTACTCTCTGTTCAAAAACAAATTATTTTTAAATTTATTTTAATAATAAAAAATATACATCCAAATGTATAAATATACATCATATTAAACATCTTTCTATCTTGAAAAATTCCATGTCTGTATTGTTCAATAGCCTACATAGTAATCCCTCACCCAAAAATAAAATGTAAAACATTCCTTGCATGGGTAATTAATTTCATAACATGCGGTCACATACAATTTATTATTGCCCTGTCAAAACAAATAAGAATACTTGGCCTGGGTTTCATTAAACTTCTCAAATTGAGATTTTCCTCAAATATCTGAGTTTTTCCTCAAATTTGAATTTTCAAGCAATCTGATTGGTCAATTTTTGAGTTGAGGACAAGTTGAGGAAATCCTCAAATCTGAGAATTTTTATGAAACCGGGCCCAGGTCACTTATAGAGATGTGTATTCCTTACAGATGCAATAATACTTACAACAGTCCAGCTTATAAAGATAATCATAAAGACTAATAAGACAATAGCATGAATACATACAAATAATCAATGAAAAAGGAAACAACATATAACGTATATTAAGAAAAAAGTAAGATATAATTCACGGAGGCTGGGGTTTATCATTGTTTTACCACCGAATGGCATTATTTTATTCCGAGGAACATTATTCATAAACCACAGTCTCCTTGAACTATTTTGATTTAATTTATGAGAATTACGGTGTATTTAGTATATTTACCGTACCTATAGGGAATACCATTTCAAGCCAAATACTGGCTGTGTTAGAAGAATGTACGCTCAATTTTGCTGCTACAAAGCCTAAATTCTCCATCCCCTACTGTATACTTTTCCAGTAGCATTCAAAATAGTGTTCCCGGATGATTTCTTGTTTGATAAATGGGTTCTTGTTAAGAAAAATTAAAATTTAATCATCAATTTTTATGCAAAAGCGGACTACATGGAAATTGCAAAATAAAGTTTTGCATGTGTATTTATTTAATAAAAATGTAAAAATATACAGCTACTTATTATCTGAAATATACTGCAAGTAAAGAAAAACCGTCTTGTAAATCTATTTTCGCACTTGTCTATAGCGAATAAGGAAAAATTGTCGAAAATATATGAGCATGCAGACAGATTCATCACCGCCATCTAAACAAATTTCCGTCCATAAAACACAAAATGACAATTAGCTATTGAAATAGAAAATAGTTTATAGATCTTTATGTTAGCGACTGTACTGATTTGAATATAAAGTATAAAGATTTACTCAGAAGTATATTCCTTCTATATTCAGTGTTAAGGACGGTGATGATGATCCTGTTTGTGTTAGTTAACAGATAAAGCTTCCACCAGGGTACGCCAAACAGCTCTGTCCTTTGCCTTTTATTCAAGTTCTCCCCAGTTGTATCCCAACTCTTCTATGGTCCTCCTCCTAGTACTTTTTGACCTCCATGTTTTATCTTGCCAGCTGGTGTCCACCTCAGTTCTCTGCTCTTGAGAAAGGTAGCCAACTACTATTGATCACGTGGTCTGTCACTGTCAGGTTGTCAGTTCGAGCCTTCCCGCGGCAGGGTATGCTCGACTCCAAACTTAATTGATAAGAAGTAATATTCCTGGCTGAGGTCGAATGTTTTTACTCCGGTTTCCTGTTAAATTAACATAATCTTTGGTAAAAAACTAAGAACACAACGAATTATGAAACAATACAGAAAAACAAATTGGGAAAATTTTTAAGAAATGAAATAAACAAATTAATAAAGAATATTTCTCAAATTACACAATAAGCCAAACCAGAGAAAAATATTTATAAAAAACTAAAGAAAACTTAAAGTAGCCAAGCATGATACATAAAAAACCACCAAGACACGTGACAAACCATGGCTGACAACAGATATACAATGATTTATGAGGACACGTGACATACCATAGCTGACAAATGAAATACAATGATTAATGAGGACACGTGACATACCATAACTGACAACAGAAATGCAATGATTAATGAGGACACGTGACATACCACGGTTGACAACAAAAATAAAAAGACAAATGAGACACGTGACATACCAGGACTGACAACAGAAAAAATATTAATTAGGCCACGTGACAAACCATGGCTGAAAACAGAAATAAAAAGATTAATGAAGACACGTGACATTCCATGGCTGACAACAGAAATAAAAAGATTAGTGTCAACACGTGACATACCACAGCTGACAACAGAAATACAATGATTAATGAGGACACGTGACATATCAGGGCTGACAACAGAAATAAAAGATTAATTAGGACACGTGACATACCATGACTGACAACAGAAATACAATGATTAATGAGGACACGTGACATACCATCGCTGACAGCAGAAATAAAAGATTAATGAGGACACGTGATATACAAAGGTGAGAACAGAAATAAAAAGATTAGTGCCAACACGTGACACACCATGGCTGAAAACAGAAATAAAAAGATTAGTGTCAACACATGGCTGACAACAGAAATACAATGATTAATGTGGACACGTGACATACCATGGTTGAAAACAGAAATAAAAAGATTTATGAGGACACGTGACATACCATAGCTGAAAACAGAAATAAAAAGACGAATGAGGACAGGTGACATACCAGGGCTTACAACAGAAAAAAAAAATAATTAGGACACGTGACATATAATGGCTGACAACAGAAATAAAAAGATTAATGAAGACACGTGACATACCATAGCTGACAACAGAAATACAATGATTAATGAGGACACGTGACATACAAAGGTGACAACAGAAATACAATGATTAATGTCAACACGTGACATACCATGGATGACAGCAGAAATAAAAGATTTATGAGGACACGTGACATACAATGAATGACAACAGAAATACAATGATTAATGAGGACACGTGACATACCATGGCTGAGAACAGAAATAAAAAGACGAATGAGGACACGTGACATACCAGGGCTTACAACAGAAAAAAATTTAATTAGGACACGTGACATACCATGGCTGACAACAGAAATAAAAAAGATTAATGAAGACTTACATACCATAGCTGACAACAGAAATTCAATGATTAATGAGGACACGTGACATACAAAGGTGACAACAGAAATACAATGATTAATGGGGACACGTGACATACCATGGCTGACAGCAGAAATAAACGATTAATGAGGACACGTGATATACAAAGGTGACAACAGAAATAAAAAGATTAGTGCCAACAAGTGACATAGCAAGGCTGAAAACAGAAAAAAAAAATTAGTGTCAACACGTGACATACCATGACTGACAACAGAATTACAATGATTAATGACGACACGTGACATACCATGGCTGACAACAGAATTACAATGATTAATGTGGACACGTGACATACCATGGTTGAAAACAGAAATAAAAAGATTTATGAGGAAACGTGACATACCATAGCTGAAAACAGAAATAAAAAGATTAGTGTCAACACGTGACATGAAATGGCTGACAACAGAAATACAATGATTAATTAGGACACGTGACATACCATGGCTGACAACAGAATTACAATGATTAATGTGGACACGTGACATACCATGGTTGAAAACAGAAATAAAAAGATTTATGAGGAAACGTGACATACCATAGCTGAAAACAGAAATAAAAAGATTAGTGTCAACACGTGACATGAACAGGCTGACAACAGAAATACAATGATTAATGAGGAAACGTGACATACCATGGCTGACAACAAATAAAAAGATTAATGAGGACACGTGACATACCATGGCTGACAGCAGAAATAAAAGATTTATGAGGAACCGTGACATACAATGACTGACAACAGAAATACAATGATTAATGAGGACACGTGACATACCATGGCTGACAACAGAAATAAAAAGACGAATGAGGACACGTGAAATACCAGAGCTTACAACAGAAATAAAAAGATTAATGAAGACACGTGACATACCATAGCTGACAACAGAAATACAATGATTTATGAGGACACGTGACATACAAAGGTGACAACAGAAATAAAAAGATTAATGTCAACACGAGACATACCATGGCTGACAGCAGAAATAAAAGATGTATGAGGACACGTGACATACAATGACTGACAACAGAAATACAATGATTAATGAGGACACGTGACATACCATGGCTGACAACAGAAATAAAAAGACGAATGAGGACACGTGACATACCAGGGCTTACAACAGAAAAAAATAATTAGGACACGTGACATACCATGGCTGACAACAGAAATAAAAAGATTAATGAAAACACGTGACATACCATAGCTGACAACATAAATACAATGATTAATGAGGACACGTGACATACAAAGGTGACAACAGTAATAAAAAGATTAATGTCAACACGTGACATACCAAAGTTGTGGGATTCCTTACCGTATCTTTCCTCGGTCATCAGGTTGTGGGATTCTTTACCGTATCTTGTTGTATATATATGTTCAGTTTATGCTATCATGTTAAATTATCTTGTCGTGTGCCTTCTGGTAATTATCAGCATATTATTTTATTGTTTGTTTGATTGTTTGTTTGTTTGTTAGAATGTTGTTTAGCGCCACTTTCAGCAATTTTTCAGCTATATCATGGCGTCCAATTTTAATTCGGGGAGGAAGCCGGAGAACCCGGAGAGAACCCCAGACCTTCGGTAGGAAAACTGGCAATTCTTGTCAATTAAGACCATATTTATTTTAAGAAGTATACAATAAATATAGATGTTATACCCTAATATTGGCCTCGGTTGCCGAATGGTATATCTCACTGGAGACAGGGTGTACTTGCCTCTTATCATACTTGAGAAGAATTATCAGTTTTCCCACCGTCATTTAGTCATTCATATTGCAGGGTGTTTTTAGATTTTTACATTTCAAAAATATGTAAAATTAAGATTGTTAAAGTGTTTAAAAAAACAAAACAAACAAACAAACAAACAAACAATTAAATAAACTAGTAAACATACAGTACGAAAATAAATCACATTATTTTCATGACAAAAACATCAGTTCGCATGCACTAATTGAATAATTAGATATATAACCTATAAGCTTGACTTACTAAAATTGAATTTAATTAAATATTTAAACATTAGTACTATAATAAAAACGTGATAATTCCCTTCGCGACAACAATATAATGTTTTATAACCGCCTAATGTATCAATGCCTTTGATTGATCTTACCAGATAATTGTCAATATGTTTAATGGATGTTTAATCTAAACTTCCGGTTTGCTAAGATCTCTGACGTTTACATTAAATGTTGATTTAAAGAAGATAATATTGACAGAGAATTACCGGAGGACTGTTTTATATTGTTCTGTATACTAAAACATAATTATAGTTATTGAGTTTAACGGAGTTTATGACCACTAATAGAGTATCATCCAATGTATCCTTATTTAACATAAGAATAAAAGCTGTTTTGGAGTATTCATCAGTTTATGAACTAGACCATCTCATTCACAATAAACTAAATAAAGTTTTAATATGTACGATATGAAAGGGAATTTATATCATTATCTACACATATTGCAGAGATATATGTACATTTATATATTAAATATATATATTATGTAAAATCTTAAATATAAAAGATATCATTAAAGACTTGTCTTTAATAACTCTGAGACCATACTTGGAGAGTTTCTTTTGCTCGACCAACAGAACAGCCCATAGGGGATACCCTCTCTTTAGGGGATTGTCACTGCAGTCATTCGACGGAAACTCTGGTCGCGGAGCGTAGTGAATGACGTTTTTAGAGAGTGCCACGCTCCTTGCACGGTAAAGACCCCTTTTGTCGATGTCGGAAAAGAGTAGACTCATTGTAGCCGCTACAAAAGGCTCAATTCTCTGCCGCTATCCATACTCTATACAATTCTCTGCCCCTATCCATACTCTATACAATTCTCTGCCCCTTCCATACTCTATACAATTCTCTGCCCCTATCCATACTCTATACAATTCTCTGCCCCTATCCATACTCTATACAATTCTCTGCCCCTTCCATACTCTATACAATTCTCTGCCCCTATCCATACTCTATACAATTCTCTGCCCCTATCCATACTCTATACAATTCTCTGCCCCCTATTCATACTCTATACAATTCTCTGCCCCTATCCATACTCTATACAATTCTCTGCCCCTATCCATACTCTATACAATTCTCTGCCCCTATCCATACTCTATACAATTCTCTGCCCCCTATTCATACTCTATACAATTCTCTGCCCCTATCCATACTCTATACAATTCTCTGCCACTATCCATACTCTATACTTTTCGAGTCAAAATTGTCCCTTTCCTTTATAGCTGAAATATTGCTCGCTGGGCGTAAAACAAAATCCAATCAATAAATTTTCAAAAACTAAAAATGATTTTAATTAAATATTTAAACTTTAAATAAAACCACAGTGATAACGTGACAATTCCATTCGCTATAACAATGTAATGTTTCAACGATCAATACCTTTGATTTATCTTCCCAGATAATTGTCAATATGTTTAATGGCCGTTAAATGTAAACTTCCGTTTTGTTAAGACCTCTGACGTTTACATTAAATGTTGATTTAAAGAAGATTGTGTTTCGGCTTGTAATTATCGAGTTGAGATGAGGCCATGCGCTCTCATCTCTACTCTTTGCTGCATTCAATTCAGAACGACTGAAGCAGACTTTGCTATGGTAACGTTGTTGTTTCAGGCGTGCTGAAAGGATGCCTAGTTTAAAAGTTTTTGGTTTACGGAAGAAACAGACACTTTCCTGCGATTTGAGATTGCAATAGTGAAAAAAATTTCTATCGCTTGAGGAAGATTATCTCGTCTTTTGCTAAAACGTATATGTAGGAGTGGTTTAATACTTCTTATCCGAAGTATAAATGACAGGAAACTGTTATCGTACTAAACAAAAAGGTCACAATCAATAAAAAAAGGAAAAAAAACACAAAAAAAAAAAAAAACCAACCAAAAAAAAAAAAAAAAAAAACCAGAAAAAAACATGGCATTTGAAGAAAGCAAAGAAAATTGTACACTCGGACGCATGTTAATAATCCACTAGAGTGACACAGACT